>JAPDOI010000635.1:0-335800 GCA_029168955.1 Aplectana chamaeleonis
GTGGTGCTCTTTTTGATGCACATTGCCGTTCCACGGATAGTCAGCCGCTAGGCGGAGCGCAACCTCGCTGAACAGGCACCAGTCTGCTTGGCCTAAATTGAGATAAGAACGTTGTCGAACACCAGAATAAGGAGCAAGAGAATTTGAGAGATCGATGTGCACAAAGACAGGAATATGATCACTAGACAATGTAGTCGAGGTAGACCATGAGCAGGTGTTTGAAAGGTTGGAAGAGACAAGAGTTATGTCTGGGCTAGAAGATCGGCCGTTGGCAGGGAGGCGAGTGGGCTGATCATCGTTTAGTATGACCAGGTCGCACTCCTCCGCCCATTCCTCGACGTCACTTCCTCTAGCATCAGAGCCAAGAGACGAGCAAAATGTATGAGCATTAAAATCGCCCGCAAATATAGACGAAGATGAGAGGGAGCAGTCGTAAAGCTGCCTGAGGAGTAGAATAGGATCATAGGATGGAGGGCATGATGTGGTAGGGGAATATAGATGTTGAAGAGAAAGGGGAGTTTTAAGGGGAGATGGACCGGGAGGTACTCGAGTACCGTCCGTGGGAGTGTTAGGTATGAGGTGTGAGGGAAGAGTAGATAATACAAAAGTGGAAACTCCTCCGCCAAGATTTGACCTTGGAGCATGGTAAGAAGTATAGCCCGGGATATTGGGATGAGGATTTGTAGGGGATGGAGAGAGCTTGGTTTCCTGAACCATGATCACGTCTGGATGGTAAGTACGTGCAAAGAGAGATAGCTCAGAAAGCTTGCCACGAAGGCCGTTGAGATTTATATGTACAATGGAAAGGGGGCGATTGGAGTTTGAGGAATCAGAGTTGGTAGGTGAGGGGCACAAAACACATCGAAAAGAAGAGGTAAGATGCCTCACAGAGCAGAGACCGGAACGGGGGAGATGCCCCCACCTTTGGCATCCGAACCACTGGACGCTGGTATGTCTCCTGGTAACATCCTTGCCGCACGCGGCGCATAGGTACTTCTGAGCGGGTCCAGGATTCCTCTCCACGCCGGCCCTTTGCAGGAGAATCCGAAGGAGAGCTGCGGCCGGCCAGCACCTCTCCCATGACAAAAACCCTCTTCGTGGAGGGGATGACGTCGGTTTGCACGGGGATGATCTTCTTTCCTCGAGGAGGTAGTGATGGGATCATCACCTTCTCGCTTGCGTGCGTGCCACTTGTTTTCGACGCGGCGATCTCTCGACCAGTGATGGATCATAATCAATTCTTCCTTTCGTTGTATTGTGTGCTCCGCCTCCAGTTACTCTGATTCCTCATCGACCAACCGCCCCTATCTATTGTACACATAAATCTCAACGGCCTTCGCGCCAAGCTCTCTGAATTATCTTTCTTCGCCCGTACTCATCACCCGGATGTTTTCATGGTTCAAGACACCAAACTCCCTCCCTCTGCTACCTCGAGACATCCAAACATCCCGAGCTATACTGCATATCATATTCTAGGTCATCTCAAGGAGGCGGAGTCTCTACTTTTGTTCTGTCCTCTCTTCCCTCTCACTGAAGGCAGTGTTCACGACAAAAATCGTTTTCTGTTTTCCGCCTATCTTGAAAACGGCCCCATGCTGATTCCGATGATGTCTCTGAAATAGTACAAGACCTTCTGGGAACGGGTTATGGTCCCTCAAAAATTGAGCTAAAGGAAACACGGTGGACGAGTTGTCCGAGGCTTGTAACTTGCGTCTTTTGCAGCCTATGTATGCAAGCTGACTTCACCGCCTTTTCCACTGATAATGCAGAGCACAGTGCCCATCCTGTGGTGAAATGGGGCCAAAACTCAATTGCAGGCCACCCGATTCCCCAAAATTACTTGGACTCGTGTTGGATCCTTCGTTGAGGTTTCATAAGAACACTGAGCAGAAGCAAGCCACAGTGAAAACACCAAGACTCAACGTCCTGCGTGCTCTCGGTGGAACGTCCTGGTGATGCAATAAAAAGAAACGATCCTGACCACGTATAAATTGTGCAACCCCGCCTTGGGTATGCTGCGCCAGTCTGGCAGCACATCGTGTCGGACACCTCTTGGTCCAAGCTGCAGCGCGTCCAAAATTGTGCTCTGCGAATTGCAACAGGCTGTTCTAAAAGCTCTCCAGAGCACTTACACGCCGAAGCTAGCATATTGCCAGTTAGAGACCACTGCCAACTCAGGCGCAACAAATGTACATTAACATCATGGAAGCAGCCGAATCATCCATCGCGAAGAGTACTAAACCCGGTGAGAGAGAGAGATGTATCAGAGCCTTTCGCTGATGCTCCGTCGAAAGTAGATGTGCAGAGATGGACCAAAGCACAACAAGAACGCCTCCGTCTCTTGCGCGCGGAGCATACCCGATTCATGAAGGAACACTTGAGCAGAGTTGCCATAAACTCCATCCTGAAGTCGCACCTCCAAAGGTCAGCGAGACAGATGGAACTTGGCAGGCGTGCCAGGTGCACCCTTGCATCGTTACGCTGTAGGAAACTCCCCATGCTCATGTCATACTTGCATAGGATTGACAACAGCAAACCTGACGAGTGTCTGATTGCGGTAGTCAAGGGCATACTACTACTGCGCACCTGCTCAATTGCCCGAAGAGACCGACTACATTGACGACAATGGATCAGTGGACGAACCCAGTGCTAGTGGCCGAGTTTCTGAACCTATGACCAGAACCTCTCTGTGGCTGCAAAGAAAGAAGAGAAGGCTTGTAACTTGCGTCTTTGCAGCCTATGTATGCAAGCTGACTTGAGTAAAGAGAGAAATTGAGAATGAAGGGAAGAACAGGGCTAATAAATGGAAATAATCGCTCATCTCAAGATCTTAATTATGCAGGCATGACCTGTAATAAACAAATACAAATCTTGAGCATTCATTTGGTCACGTCGGTGGGCGTGTGTTGCGAGGTTGGGGTTTGCCTTACGCTCGAATCAGCAACTTCAGGCTCTTTTGGAGCCTTTCCTCGCTCGTTTTCATGCGTTCTTTCGATGTCAGCCTTGCAGTGTGCCCTCCACTACCCATTCCTATGAGAAACTGAAACACATTTTTGTCGTGAACACTGCCTTTCACCCCAAATACTCCGGAGGATGGTACTCTCGATTACATCTCCATACATATCCGTGTAAAAACTTCAATTTCTAATTTCAGTATATACATTCCTCCTCCTCCACCCTGTCAGCCAAACTACAACCCTATCCCACTCCTCAAGCGCTTTACGACTGCTCTCTCTCTCCCTCTCCCTCAATTGTCTTTTCGGGTGACTTCGATGCCTACACGTTCTGCTCATCGCTTGACTCTGATGCTACAGGAAAAGACAACGAAGAATGAGCAGAGGAGTGCAACCTGATCATTCTAAACAATGAACAGCCCAGTCGTCTCCCTGCCAACGGCTGATCTTCTAGCCCAGACATCTCCTTCGTCTCTTCCAATCTCTCTAGTGCTTGCTCTTGGTCGACATCCACAACTCTTTCCAGCGATCACATCCCTGTCTTTGTCGATATTGATCTTTCCTAACTCTCTTGCTCCCTATAAAGGTGTTTCGTCATCATTCTTATCTTAATTTAGGCCTTGCGGACTGGAGCCTGCTCAGGAGGTTGCACTCCGTCAAGCGGCCGATTATCCGTGGAACGGAGATGTATACCAGAAGGAGCGCCACCTGTCTGATGCTACCCTGAAGGCTATTAAAGCTGCGATCCCTGGAGGCCGCGTGAAGACCTTCTTTCCCATTGTCGCCAGGTAAACACTACAGACGATAAGGACAATGGACGCAAAGAGCTGCTGATCATCTTGACCCAGACAACGCTGAGCTGGATAATGAGATCAGGAGCGACCTTGACAGGCAGAAGAAGGAAACTTGGGAAAAGTTCACTGAGAAGATGAACTTCAGAAATGATGCAGCAGCAACGTGGAAGGCTTTGAAAGGATCTCCGGAAAGTTCACCTCCGCCAACAATTCCACGATTCAATCTGAAGGTGGAAGTCTTCAAATCGGGTAAAGGAGGCCGCAAATGCTTTTAGAGGAAGCATCTTTTCATCAATAGAACCAAAAGAGAGAAGCAAAATAGAATAACCGTACGGGAGCTCTGTAAATTGCCACTCGTGCTGAGATGAAGCAGTCACGCCCGCACAGGTCGAGAAGGTGATAAAAAAGATGAGTAACTCGAAGGCAATAGGGCCAGATGGTTTGAGCCCAGCAGTTCTAAAGAGACTGCCAAGTGAACTCCTACCCCTGCTCGATGACGTCATTAATACATCGTTTCGCACCTGTACATTATCTCAAGATTGGAAAGTAGCACGCGTCATCCCATTGCCGAAGCCGGGTAAATCACCATCCACGGCAAAAGATTACCGCCCGATAAGTCTGCTCTGACCCATCGCCAAAGTTTCCAAAAAACTGGTTTTGGAGGAGCTTGCCGAGCATAACAGCAAACAAAAGCACCAACATGGTTTCCGTAAACTACATTCCACAACTACGGCCCTGCTGGAAATTGTGAGCTAGTTCTGAACGGCTTCAATGACAAGAAACCTCAGCAAACCGTAGGTGTAGCCCTCGACACCTAACTAAGGCTTTTGACACTGTAAACTTGGGCATATTGTCCCGGGAGAGCCTGTTAAGGTCTACCATTCCGCCCTGGCAGAAGCGGTGGATAACCACATTCACCAAAGGATGTCGGGCAAATGTTCTATTCAGGGACATGTTTCCAATAGCATCCCTATCGCCGCTGGTGTCCCTCAAAGAGGAGTTTTATCGCCTAGACTTTTTCAGTTTATATCTTGAAGATCTGCCGGCGCACCGGCAGTTGAACAACTCCACCTCCTCATCTCACTCATTCACATCTCACTTGACCACCGGCACGGCTGCAGTGGCAACCATGAAAAAACATGGTAAAGCGAATGATCACGTCCTAATGTGTTTATCTTATGCACAGCCGGTATAAAAGGTGCCTCATCTCACTCGAGTCCTCATTCGGCATTCTGATGCCGGCCCTGGAAGGTGACTTCGAGTCACTCTCCGGAGGCCAGCATATTTTTGGTCGCTGGGGGATAGGGATATCCTCACAGCTGAGGGGGGGATGGATTTTTGCCGCGGTCCGCAGGGAGGGTGGCTCCTCACCGCAGACCTCGGCAAAGGCTACGCCCTTGTCCGGACCGAGGCGGGGCTTTCTCTGCACCGGACCGCGACATTCACGCATCTCTCGAGAAGCAAGCAACAGTGAAAACAAGACTTAACGTCCTGCGTGCTCTCGGTGGAACGATCCTAGAGATGCGAATAAAGAAACGATCCTGAGCACGGATAAGGCTAATGTGAAACCCGCCTTGAAGTATGCTGCGCCAGTCTGGCAGCACACTGTGTCGGATACCTCTTAGTCGAAACTGCAGCGGACGTCCTGGAAAATTGTGCTCTGTGAATTGTATCATGCTGTTCTAAAAGTTCTCCAATTGAGCACTTACACGCCAAAGCTCGCATATTGCCAGTCAGAGAACACTGCCAACTCCAGGCGCAACAAATGTACATTAACATCGTGAAGCAGCCGAATCATCCGTCGCGAAGAGTACTAAACCCGGTGAGAGAGAGATGTATCAGAAAGCCTTTCACCGATGCTCCGTCGAAAGTAGATGTGCACAGATGGATCGAAGCACAACGAACGCCTCCGTCTCTTGCGCGCGGAGCATACCCGATTCGTGAAGGAACACTTGGCAGAGTTGCCGCAAACTCCATACTGGGAGTGGCACCTCCGAAGGTCAGAGACAGAGATGGAACTTGGCAGGCGTGCCAGGTGCATTGTATCGTTACGCTGAGTACACTCCCCTGGCTGATGTCATATTTGCATAGCATTGATAGCAGCAAACCTGACGAGTGCTCTGATTGCGGCAGTCAGGGCATACTACTGCGCACCTGTTCAATTGCCCGAAGAGACCGACTATGGTAACGACAATGGATCTGTGGACAAACCCTACGCTAGTGACCACCCTTTCATAACCTGTGACAGAACCCTCTCTGTGGCTGCAGAGAGAGACCTACCAGACGCTCCCGAGTAATCTTGGCACGTCTGCGCTGTGGACATTCCTCATTCCTCAAGGCCTATGTATGTACATAGGATCGATCCATCGGTCCCCCGACGTATGTCCCTGACTGCCTTCGAAACGAGGGCATGATTCATTCCTTGCGTATTTTCATGCCCAGCTCGACCAACTTCACTGAGGAGCTCTGGATAATGTGGAAAAAGCCGTGTGATGTGGTCGCCTTCCAACGTCTATGAGAAGATGCTCGTTGTGGCCGATAAGAAGAAGAAGAAGGAAGGCGACACCTTGATATGCAATGAATGAGATACCTCTGCGATATAGTTGGGCACGTCATATCGCTCGAACGCCCTACTCAAACGTGACGAAAAAACGAGAGAGCAGATAGGGCAGCGACAGGGAGGAAGACCAAATAAAAAGTGCGAATTAACGATAATGTTCTGCTCTTCTTCAGTTCCAGATGATATTTCTGCCATATATGGGGTTTTCACTCTTCAATTTTGTTTGATAATTTTACTTGATGACTAATAGAAGAAATAGCTTCGTCTGTGTCTTTCGGCCTAAGCGTCCACCACCCCCGTTCTATCATGAGACAACCATACTTTACTTCACAATAGAAACAGTTGACGAGTTCTAAGTGGGCCCGAAAGTTCCGCACAAAATGGACTCATCGAACTTTTCCTTGTCCGCCTGTGATCGTTCGACCAAATGTAGTATGCCATTCGGAAGCACAACTTTCACTTTCTATTAGGGTTTAGCGCTAGTCGAAAAAATTTGATCTGTTTCAAATTTCACATCAGAATGTAGAGCAAGTTTTGAGGACCGAAAATCTTCAAAAATCCATACTTCTCTTCTTTCTACGAATCAGGACTGCTCAGACTGTATGGAAGTCGGACCCGTAAGCACACGATTGCTGTTCCCGAACGAGTTCACATAAGTTCTTTAAAGGCACAGGACACCCAAAAATTATTTTCCAGATTTTATACGCTCATCTTGGAGAGCCACTCTCTGATCACAAAGGTGTCTCCGATGGCCAAAATGGCGTCGGATCGGATTACTCCGGATATTGCCGATTTTGCAAAAGCGAATCATCGGATAAATCGGATGCTGTCCCAAACGAGAATTTCGGATAACGGATCCTATCCGAAACCAGAATTTTTCACCCGATCGGATATCGGATATCCGATCGGATAAAATCAATTCACCGGATAATTCGGATGAAAAAACGGATGAGAAAATATTTTTAGTAGTACAGTGGATTCAACTCCGAACTATTCAAGCCAATCCTATTCTGCAGCCACGAGCATATGCGTCGCGGTCCGGTGTGTCGCGCTCGCGCGGAACCATAAGAAACCCCACCGTTTAGAGTAGTCTTCAACTTTAAAGTAGTAAATGGCTATCATCTGTGGCGAGAAATGAATGCAGGAAAGCAAATTATGCCCCTGGACATGTCAGTTTACTTGGTTTCACCCTAAAGCAGGGATGTCGCGTCGCCGCGCAACTCGTCGCGCGCGACGCTCGCTAACAACGACGCGGCACGCGCACGGGTGAAACGATTTTCTGTTTTCGCCCTCCCTTGGCAACAGTATAAGTATGAGTTTATTACGAATGCATGAGCGAGCAAACGTGAGAGAAAAAAAAAAAAACAAACAAACACTAATTACGCAAACCACTATACAACCATTTTCAGAAAACAAATAAAGCTAAAGCTCTAGAAATAAAAACGCAGTTAAGGTCAATCACACAGCATGATCGCTGGATTCGGTTTTTGTATCAAGTTTACCACATGACGTTTTGAATCGACTCAGAGATAGTGGTGGAGTGATACTCTTAGTCATTTTAAGGTACGCACTACCCGCTCTGAACGCGAAGAAGCTTCGCCCATAAAGCAGTGCGAGGGCGCTCCAAGATGAGTTTAGTTCCTCCTCCTCTTGTATGGGAATGACGTAATTTGAAAAAGTTATGACTTCCAAAGATACCCGAGTAGTGCAACATTTTATAGACCATGCACAAGTCCGATACTTGACGTCGCGCCTCAAGTGACGGAAGGAACCTAGGTATTTATTCCTGATTCCAGCTCTAGGTATTTTGCAATAGAAGAAACCACCCACTCTAACTAGTAGTTTTCGCGTAAAGTTATTCTGAACCTTCTCAATCGCCTGTATATCCCTTACTTTTCTTGGGTAGTACACAGTAGTACCAGATTCTAAAATTGGTCGAATGTAAGTCTTGTAAGCTCTGAGAAGAATGTTTTGTTTTTTAACGGTCAATCCTTTGAAAAGCTGGAATGTTCTAGAGAAGAGCCATTTTACAATAATTTAGATATGTTTGGAGAAATCAAGTTTATCACTGTAGTGGAAGCCCTGGATCCAGAACAAACTCCACACGAGGTATATCAGTTGCACCTACTAAAGTATGAGGTTTCCGGAATGGATTCCACCGTTCCTACTCGCATGAAAAATGGTCTTCTGCAGAGCTAGTGAAGCAACTGCCATGACCCACGCACTACCCTATCTCATCTGGCAGCGAGCTGGAGGGGATTTTTGTGTGTCATCTGACGTAGATATGGTCCTATAGATTTTGATGTCGTCAGCATACATTTTACAGTTTACTCCGAAAGTTTCAAGGACTGAAGGCAAGTCTGCAGTGAAAATGTTGAACAAAGATGGGAGACAGGACGCCACCTTGAGGTACCCCACTTTCAGCGCATTTTACCTCCAGGAATAAACCCCTCCAATTCTGACCTGAAAGCTTCTGTCGGTTAGATACTCCAGTTATCCACTTCAAAGAACCAGGATGAATCTTGATTTTTGTTCAAGTTTGAAAGAAGCTTTGCATGAGACACTCAGTCGAATGCTTTCGCAGAAATCAAAGTAAACGACGTCACTAACGCTCTTCCTGTCAATAGCTGCTGACCAGTCATCTAAACATTCCAAAGATTAGTCTCGACCGATCGCTTTGGAACGAATCCATGCTACGATTCCTTGGTATAATGTTCTGAGAGGCAAGATGCATGACTATATGTTGCTTCAAAACTTTTTTTCGAAAACTCTGCAAAAGATGGACGTGATGCTAACTGGCCGATAGTTTTCAGGATTGGAAGCAGGCTCCTTTTTTCAAAACAGGGGTTACAAACGAGTGCTTCCACCTTCTTGGCACTTCACCATACATTAGTGACTGATTGAACAAATAAGATAAAGGCCCTGCAATAACACATGCCGCCTTAATAAAGAAAAGCGGGATTTGATCGGGGTAACGGAGAAAGACTTGGGCCATTTGGTTATCAAGTCATGAACGCTCTAGGATCAAACCACGGAGGTCCAACATTGTCTCACAGTCAGGAGAGAATGATTCATCGATGAACCCATTGTCTCTTTTGAAATGCAACCCAGAGAACTGGTCGGCAAGCATATTAGCCTTGTCGATAGGAGTTGTCGCTAAAACATTCCTACTTCTCAAACAACCGATGTGCCGTTTTTGCTGAATTTTATTATTCAAATATCTGTAAAACCCTGATTATCACCAGATTCGATAACCTTTTTCTCAACGTACAATTATATTTAGCAAGCTGAGCAGCGAATTTATTTTTGTGGCAAACTCATATATATGTTCCCCAGTTGTTGGTTCTTCTAGCTTCGCCATGAAACAAACAGTCTCGGTGCTCAAGCATTTTTGTAAGTACCCAGGTAGGCGGGTTGACTTCAAAGATGAGACCATTTTAAAGGGAACATGTGGCTTCAATAGCGGCATGAATAATTGACAGGAATAGCTCGTATTTGTCATTTACATTCGACTGGGATTCAAAGAGATCAATCCAGCGCAATTGAGCTGAATAATTGCAGACTTCTCTAAAATCACAACCCGAAAACACCCTGCGGAAAGATTGGAGCCGTCTGACTTTCAGCAACACTGTATATCGAAGGATATGCTGTAATGATCCGCTCTGGCCAGTAGGAGGCAGCACTTTGGTATCAGTAACAAACGCAGAGACTGCTAGAGAACACTTAGGTCGAGTATATTGTACCCCTTGTGGGTTCATGCACATGCTGCACAAAAGGTCATGACAGAAGACAAGCTCCTCCAAAGGAGACAAATGAGCAACGTCAGTGTCATCCCTGTGAAGAAAATCTACTTCTGGCATGTTGAAGTCACCGACAATCACCGTATCTTTTTCACAGGCAGTCAAGTCACTGAGTAATTTGACAAGTTGTTCAGTGGAATGAACAAGACAATTTGGAGTCCTATGCAAAATAAATCTGAAACTGCCTTAGCCTTCGTAGAAAATATCGGCTGCAAGTACTTCATACGCATTTTCTACAGATTCGGAAAATATGGTATTAGCAGATAACCTTCCCGGTGGACAAGTAGTATCACACCACCTCCACGTTTTTGGGTCGATGCAACGCGGTATATCATTACTCAGCGGTCGAACTACCTATTAAAAGATGGCATAGAATGACTTCCAGGTTTCAGCCAAGTCTCAGTAAATGCATAAATATCGTAGTTGTTTCCCGGCACGCCCAGCTTATGTAAACCGAGTTTTTCGCAATTGACCTCACATTGTTATAGAAACACTTCAATGTACTATGAAAATACCGAGGATTGGCTCTCAGTTTCCCTGATTGCCAGAAAGGTGCTGACGGAGAAGTACTACTACGACCCTTAGCAGAAGGTGGACCTGCTGGCGGAACGCAGAGCCTGCCCCAGAAGCCGTGTTCCGAGGTTTCCGCAGTAGCCTCCTTCGCTCCAGCTCTTCGGGAGTGAGAGATTCCCTCAGGTAAATCCCCTCCCAGAGTAGTAGCCGAAGGCGTGCCGCCCGGCTAACAGCCATCCGTTGAAAAACACTGGCAGGTAAAACCACCTTCAGCAGCCTATCTCTGCCCTGCAGGGGTTTTCCTAGACGATAAACTTTACCCAAGTTTGAGTGTCCCCGCCGTTGCACCGTAAACCCGTTTTCCACTGCCAAATAACCGTCTCCGTGTGACTGAATTTCTCTCCATCTGCGGTACAACCAACAATTCGACTCCTCCTCGTTTTTGCTCCCGCCGTCGCACCGACAAGCCTTTTTACCCCGCTGAACAACGGTCAGCGTGTCTGAGTCCAACTTCAGAATGTCACCCGAGTTATGAACACAGATTCGCGTTGTAATAAAGCGTCCGAACAAAAGACATTCCTCTGGAACCTGTCCATAAAAATTGCAAACACAATATTTTTTTGTCTTCCTGAGAGCTCAAAATCATTTGTGTGCCATCATCAGGAGCACTTTTAATTATTTCGCAGAATCATATAAAATGTGGAAACGCTTACACTTCCCTTTTACACTTAGTGTGGATGGCTTTTGATGGCGATAATGTGTCATGAGATTGAACAAATTAAACTAATACCGCAAATTGCAAGTTTTTCCCGCATCTACGAAAAGGTCAAAACCCCGTCAAAACGACTTTGGTCGGAAATCAGAAACCGTGACATGTTATGAGTTATTCCGTGACATTATGACCACAAAAACCGACCTTGGTGTCACATGGATCTTGCCCGATGTACCCGTGAACGTGACGGACCCATCGACTTTGGGTGGATTGCTACGGTTTTGCAATGAGTCGGTCGCAGTCGGACTCAGTGGGTTGATTTCTGCCAAAAACAAAACACGGCCTGTCCTGTTCGGTGCGTATCAGGCGGGTGGGACTCAGTTCATCGACCATCTCTGACGGCGGCATGGGACTTGCAGAACGAAATGCAAGGCCTGTTGACTCCACTTACGTCCCCTATCACAGGTGTTAGTGCGTTATTTTGCAAATTATGACCCGCTGTCATAAAATATTGTTGTATTTGTTCAATATGCGTAGTGAAGTGTCAAATCCATTCCTCACACATGCTTGATCAGCGATTCCAGGAAACCGTCAATGGCGCGCTCTGCACCAAATTTCGCGCGACCTCTACGCGACCGCGTTCGGAGCTGGCTGATACGGCGGGCGCAATTCTATCCGTTTTTCATCCAAGATTATCCTATATTTATCCGATAATTATCCGATTTTTATCCGAAAATATCCGATTTTTATCCGATCGATTATCCGCTTTTATCCGATTATCCGGTTTTCTGATAGGATCCTTCGATTTTCACTTTTCCGGATATCGGATAATTCGGATATCGTGTTTTTTCGTCGGATCGGATTTCGGATAATTATCCGACGGATACTTCGAGCCGACTCCGTCGGATTTGGACAGGTGTATATAGCATGATTGGAAGTCACTGAAGATCACAGTGGTAACAAATTTCGCGCGAGCGATCGCCGCTTGCCGCGCGTTCTCATTGGAGCGCGCCGTTCTCACTTTGGAGCGCGCCAGCCCACATCGGTTACCCGAAACACCATGAACCCACACTCCTTCACTCCTTTCTTTCTCATGCTGTAGTTCACTTCTCCATTCCTTCCCTCCTCTATGTTTTTCATCCGTTTGCGGTAGTAAATCTTCTTTGGATTGATTAAATAGGAATTCGTACTCCTCTTCCAGAGATTGGTTGCGCCTTTTTTGCTCTACGCAGCTCGTGTGTCGATCGTCTCATCTGTGGAGTGATAAAAGGTAGGTAAAGATTATCAACGTTTGAAAAAATGACATAGCTCAGAAAGTACAGAAGAAGAATGGGCTCCATCCCACATCTTGTTTCACATTGTGTGAAAATACAGAGTAGAACAGCACAATGTTAATTGTAGAAATGAATGACCGCATACTCAGCAGTTTCTGACACATGGTTCATCATTATTTGACTTCTTATTGTTGCACTGTTCTACCCTTTCGTTTTAAAAAAAGCATCTTCTTCTTCTCAAGCTTATCGTAGAGGGTGAATTGGGAGGGCGCCGAATGCGGTTCTGTACATCAGCTATTTAGTTTATAATAGTTGGGCGGTAATTAGATGTGGATTTCAGGGCTCTCATTTACATCCACATCCTGGGAGGGATTATCGACAACTGGCTGTCGATAACGTTGATAAACCCGCGACACTTGTTCAATTTGAGTCCATTTGGAATGTCTGATCTCAAGGAAATGTCCGATGTGCGAAGGGGAAGTGGAACCTGATTGAGTCTCGGTGAGTGCTGGTTTATATTACTTTTGAGTTAGTCTTAAACTTGGTATTCGCTATGTTTTAGGGAAAAGATCTGGCGATGAGGATTAAGGTCGCCCTTCACGGACAAAAAAAATCTGCCTGACGAAGATTGAAGAAGATATATCACATCAGAGTCTTGATAGCTTTATAGGGATCCACAGAGTTATGCCTATTTGTCAAACTTTCTATTGTGTATCAGAAAAAGTATTAAATTTTGTTTATTCAAGTGTGTGAAGTATTAATGAGCACGACTAGTTTGGACTATCATAATTAGGGATACCCGTCATTGTCAAAGAGCGTAGAGCACCAGCGAGTCACTAGCGTAGAGCACCGTGTGGGAGTTCCACAAAATTTGTTTCTCATTAGATATAACTTCAAGAATTGCTTTCGGTGATTTTGTGCAGGTTTCACCAAAGCTCGTAGGGAGAGATAGTTTGCCTCCGGTGGGGCTCAAAATTAGCTTGCGAAAATTAATAGGAAAACAGCTGCGAAAAATTCCTGGATAGCAGACTCCTAAGCACAAGCTTGCGAATGCAGCAAAAAGAGACAAAAAATGTTGGAAAGAAGTCTGCAAAAACCAGCAAAAATAGCACAGCGAAAGTGGTCATCTGGGTCAATTTCTGCTGAACCTAGCTAAAAACGAAGTGCTGTTTGGAAGGTAGTCGACGAAAATCACTGAGAATCAAGCGAAAAAGCATTAGAAAGATTCAAAAGAATTGTTGATATTGAATCTTCTCGCCAGACTCTCGGATTTTTTAATTTCGAATAAGACCTAAGTTTCAATCTGGATTCGGATACTGGAATCAATTTGCCAGCCTGAATAAGTTTAAATTTTCGAAAAATAAGTACAGCGAAAGTGTTGTAAAGAACAATCTTGCTGAAACTAGCTAAAACGAAGAAATTGCTCTGTTCAAAATTCGAAAATCACAGAGAAACAGATCAAGACGCTGCGGAGAATCGGATTTTCTATGCGTGCTTCAAAACGCGTTTAAACCATAAAAATTTCTCAATTAAAACAACCGGTGAGAATCAGAAATGAAACGTAAAACATCGATGAAAGGTTGACTTCTTAACATCAGTAGTAAGTAGTGCTCAATTCAGCCTTGAACTTTGTTCTCACAGTCCACACTGATCCAATACTCCTTGGTGGATTCGTTGCAAAGGTGTGATTGTGTAGGATTGAATATCGATCTGACCAAATTCGTGTGCCTGGCGTCGTTTGGCTGCTGCGCTGAGATGGCGCGCTTCAGTAAGAACGGCGCGCCCCAATGAGAACGCGCGGCGCGGCGACCGCTGGCACGAAATTTGTAATCACTGTGTTTCAGTGGCTTATACTATAGCGCAACGCCATAGGCCATGCCCATTTTAACGTGCCGCGCAGAATTAGAGCACCTACCCGGGGTTTGCCTCCCTGCCAAAATCAGGATGCGGCACGAAAGAATGGGCGTGGCCGAGCGCCATACAGCAGTGACTCCACCGTTGCGATAGCACCCATTACCCACCTAAAAGATGCCTGGGAAAGGAAATGTTCCCAGCATACGGAGTCCGAAAAAATGCAGAGCCGAGGAGTGATTAGAAATGGCACAGTGCTTCGAAAGACTTAAACATCTTCCTTCGAATTCGGTTCAGCGATATAACAGCGATGAAGGAATGAAATGAGAGAATTTCGATTGTTAAATAATAAAAAAGGGAGAAACAATCAACATACCGAGAGCGGTGATCCTTGGAGGGCGACATGCTCTTCCAATAATTGATCAGCTCGTTTTCGTCTTGGCATCCGTCTTTACCTAAAGCTTAGTTTTGACTGCAGGTAGTCGCTGCGGCCATGCGAGGGACAACTGTTCCTTCTGCATCGCGCGTAATGGAAAACTCGCTCCAATTGTGATCGCTTCGTGGCAAACGTCCTACATCGCTGGGTCGCGGCGACGGGATCCTATGTTTTTACTGCATCGCTGCGTGAAGAGCGATTCTCAATGGTCGCTGACCATCGCGGTCAAAGTGGCAGCGATGGAGCGATTGCCTCTGAGCGTATGACACGTTTCAGTCTAGTTTACGTTGACCCGCTTTCACATAACAAGATCAGTGTTTTTCCGAGTCAACGCGTTGATGATGAATACCAGCCATTAATTTCACTGTTTGATTGGAATTTTCTATCATCCGTGGGCCCATGCACTATGAACAGAGAGTCGCTGCCGCTGCTACATCGCTGCAGCAGCGGGTTATGAAATTGCTGCGGATGAAAAAACAGCAGCGATGCAGTCAAAACTAGGCTTAAGAATCAAGTTAGAATATTCTTACAGAACCTAAAAATGTGAAAACATGCGGAAAAGCTGTAAAGCGGCCGGGGAACGTATTTCTTTCGCCGGACGCGCGCGGTCGCACTGCAGCGTTTGCAGTGGAGCGTGTCGGGAGCCCTCTTATGCTGGATCAATTAACATCAAAGGGTTTTGAGGATTCCCTATTCGAAACACATCCCATGATTCCGAAAAGAACTATTTTCGCAGAAAAATTTGCATTGATAGAGTCGTATGCGACAGCGGTTCCAAGCCACTACTCTCTAAATTATAGTTGTAGTTGTACACGAACGAAATTTTTGGAAATTTTTTGTCGAAAGATTTTTCGAAATTTTTTTCGTTCGTTTGAAAATTCGTTGAACGAAATTTTTTCCATTTTTCGTTCGTTCGAAATTTTTTCGAACGAGATTTTTTTCATTTTTCGTCCGTTCAGAATCCGATTTTTCGAAATTTTTTCGAAATTCATTCGTTTGGAATACTTTCGAACAAGTTTCGAAAAAAGTTCAAAATTTCCGACAAGGTTCGAAAAAAATTCGAAATTTTCAACGAATGTCGAAAAAAAATACGAAATTTCGAAAAAAAAAATATCGAAATTTCGATTGGTTTCGAAATTCGTTCGTTCGGAATTTTTTCGAACAAAATTTTTTCCATTTCTCGCTCGTTCGAAATTTTTTTCGAAATTGTACAACTATACTCTGGAATATATGTAAGAGCATACAGCCGTAATTTTTGTCGGTCTCACGGGGAAAGGGCCTATGTGCATACTTTCCGCTGTAGCGCGACAGCGGCGCTACGAGAAATTGCTGTACAAGTCTCGGGACGGTTTGCAAATTAGCGTGTTTGCCAAACTTTCTTCGAGAGCAATTTTCTTTTCAGATCTGGAAAGATTTCAACGATCCAGGCGTGTTGGGTCCAATGTTATTATTATATGTAAGGATAATACTTGCTGGGTGAATACATATCTCGAAAAAAAAATGTTCGAAATGTGATTTCCAGGTCGTTATACAGCACAACTATTTAATACTAAATATTTTTTTTATTTTTATACGCATACTATAATGGCACAGTGTATTACACACTAAAAACTTCACTTGAAACTTTATTGGGCGAAGGCAGTTTTCACAATAAGGACAGCCTTCGAGTTTTCACCGAGAACCAGAGGTCACAGGCTTATTGCAAGAGCAATGTCAACGAACGGCTTAAAACTATTAGGTCTAGAAGTTAATTTCCGCGTTTTTTTACGCTTTTTACACTATTGAAAACTGGACATACTTAAACAAAATTTTTATTCAAAATAATTTCCGTCATTAATAACAACCATTTCCCAGAGTTTTGGGTAACTTATGGATTCCATCATAATAAAATTTTTTCTGGTTTGGCCTCCACCCATTCATCGAAGCCATTTTTGACATCTTGAGTCGATCTTGAAAGCGCTGCTCCGCTAGACCATGCGCCATTGACCGGAAAAAGGTGATAATCCGACGGGGGCGATGTCTGGAGAGTACACAGGTGCATTAAGACTTCCCATTTGAACTCTTTAGCGTATCCTTACTAAGCCGTTCGAGCAAACATGAGGTCGAGCGTTATCATGAAGCAATATGACTTTTTCGGAAGTCGACTCGCCCATTCTGGTCTCTCTTTGCTTCGATTTCATGCCGCAATTGCGCTAGTTGATGTTGATAGCGATTCTGCAGTAACTGTTTCTGCCAGGTTGAAGAAGTCTCATAGTACGGTATACCGCGTTGATCCCACCATATGCACAGTAAAGACCTTTCTTCCCGTGGGGATGTTTGGTTTTGCGGTCGAAGTTGTTGTTTCCACCAGGACTAACCTACCGATTTTTTCTTCGCTGGATTGTCAGTAGTACACCCACTCCTTTCATCGCCAGTTATGATGCGGTGCTTAAAAAGACTTTCTTTGGAATCGGTCCAACAAGATTTGTGAAGTTGTTTTTCTCTGCTCTTTGTTTGCGTTCTGAGAGCTCATAGGGGGATCGCATTTTCCTTCCTTTTGAATCTTCCCCATTGCCTTCAATCGAATAGAAATTGCTTTTGGGTGACGCCGAGAGATGCCGCGAGCTGTTCTTGCGTTTGAGCCGAATCTTGATCCAACAAAGCCACAAAGTTCTTCGTCTTCGAACTTTTTGGCAGCTGTCCTGGTCGATCTTTGTCCTTAACGTCAAAATCACCCGATTTGACGGAAACGCTGAAACCATTCTGGTGCAGGTTCTTATGGATGGAGCAGCATCCCCGTAAGCGTTGGGCAAGCATTTGGTGCGCGTCAGTAGCTTTCTTCTTGAAATGAAAAAGGAAAAGGAGAGCTTCCTCGCAAATGGCGTTTTCCGGCACAAAAGTTGACATATTCTGAAACTAAAATAAAACTTTTTTTATAAGGTACGTGAAGCAAGTTATATATCAATAGAAAGCTGATAAATGACAGTGAGCATTATAACGCATAAAATTCCGTTATCTCCTAAAAATAATTTTATTTTTACAAAATATCAATAACAACAAAAAAACGCGGAAATTAACTTCTAGACACAATAGTAATGGACTAGACCTATACCGCCTAATGCTCGAATGTGGTATGCCCGGTCGCCTCCAGCTTCGGCAGCCTCTGAGGAATCGACAAAGCCAAAATTCAAGTTTTTTGGAGCTAAATGAGACTTTAATTCCTCTTCATAGCCTTTCTTCGACTTCTGCTTTTCTGTGAATGGGCCTGAGGTCCTTTGGAATTCTGATTGAACTCCGCGAAGGCTGCTTTTATCATGAATACTGCCTTTGGGCCAACACCCTGTACAGAACGTTGCAAAAATTGTACTGACATGCCTACCAATTTCCGCTGTTTTGAGCTTCGCGTCACATTAAGGGAGACAGTCAACCGTAAACGCCAATCGATGCAGCACCCTCGAGAATTTCGCCTGGGTTCGAATCTTCATGAAAATCAGAGCCATTAGCGTAGGAAACTGGTGCAACGGAAATTTGTCACAAAATGGCCGTCGCAAAATCACATACGACATATTGGACGTTCTCGCCGAAAATTTACTATTCTACGCCATCCGTATCAGTTCGTTCATGGTAAGAACCACTAGACAACATCGGAGTTAGTAGGTCTTGAGAAATATCTTGGCTCTGGAACCACTTCGAAAACTCTGTTTGGTGCGTTTCAACCCAAAGCTTTTTGTGAACGCCCCTTTCAATCTGCCGCACCCATTCACTTATAACGCGGCTAGTTTCAGCGGAGCCACACGCTCGTAGTTGTCTGTTCTGGATGTAGATTCAACGCCAAGAGAATACCTCTACACACGTTTTTTCTACAGGGTTGAGGTCACGCTACCGACCGGCCGGCCATTCTATCAAATTGGCAGGATCGGCCAGAAATCTAGCATGCGTTGTCCTCCTGAGAAGAAGTGACAAATGAAACTGGACTAGAAAGAACTGGGAATGCATTTTTCTTTTCACATTCTGATAATCACCAGCGGAGTTTAAAAAGGTCTACATGTCGATATATTAAGCCTGTCCAGCTTAAGAACTACCTCACCTGAGATCCAGGCTCAAGGCATTATTGCCCTTTCTCCGCCGAAATCCTACCCAAGGATCAGTTCCGGTCCCTTGTTTAGGTCCTTTCGAAATCCTTTTTTATCGGCCGAAAGCGAGAGCAATCCGGAACGAAGCTTGAGTCAGTTCTAATTACATTCACTTATTTTTGACTAGGCATTCAAAGCAATGAGAGATCTACAAAAGGACCCGAATATATTCTTGAGTAGGAATTTCGGAGAAAGAATAACGCATTGACTTCGGATCGGAGTGGGTTTCAAGAGTGGACGAAGCTAACTAAGCGACATGACCTATGAACTCCACAGATTATCAGAATGCATTTGACGGAAAAATCATTCCCAGTTCTTTTGAGTCCAGTTTCCACTTCAATTCTTGTCAGTAGCTAGGCTGCGTACGCGATTTCTGGCCGATCCTGCCTACTGGTACTAGAATGGCCGGCTGACCATTTTGCAGGGCATCAACCCTGTAGAAAACGTGTGAATGAGCGTGGGCAAGTTGAGTCTAACCAGAATCCAGGAACGAGACGTAAGAGCGTGTGGCTTCGCTGAAACTAGCCGTTATGAGCGAGATGGGCGCAGACTGGAAAAGGGCGTTCTCACGATTAAAAACTGGGTTGAAACAAAGGCAAATAGATTTTAGAAGCTGGTTCAGCGCCAAGACATTTATCTGAAGACTACTGCGAAATCGATGTTTTTGAGTGGTTCTTACCATGAACAGGCGAACTGATACAGGTGGCGTAGAATAGAAATTTCTACGAGAACGTCAGCTATGTCTTACAATTCACCTCCGCACTGCCGTTGGGTGGTGATCGTGTATCAACACCCTGGAGGAGGCGGGAGAAACAGGGAAGAGCGAGGAGTTGCTGGATTGGACGCTGTAGCCGGAGTGGCCGGGGCTAGCTCGTGTTGCGTCCAATCAGGAACCTCGCTCCTCCCCTGTATTTCCTCCCTCCTCATGGGTGCTTGATACACGATGAGCGCCGTTACCACCTGCCAGTTTCAGTCCGCAAAGTGCGCGCCGATTTGCGAATATCGTGCTGCGGCGCGGTTGCGAGTATCCCCAGACAAGCGATGTAGGATCACTCCGGGCGGTAGGGATCACTTCGGGCGCACCAAAGGCCAGAACTGCCCGGGTGATCCCACATCCCCGTCACGAGGATTACTTCGCAAAGCCGCGCCGCAGCACGATTTCGCAGCAATCAGAGTGCACTTTGCGGACTAGGCTGGCTGAATGCAGAAGATGAACTGTATATCGTATAATTTTGCAACGCGGCCAGTATTTTGACGATTTGCGTTGCCAGTTTCCTGCTAGTGGCTCTAATTTGATGAAGATTCGTAACCCAGAGTTTTCGAGGGTGCTGTATCGATTGGCGTTTTACCGTTTGTCTCGTAATCAATGCGCGAAGTTTGGAATCGCGGAAAGTGAGGTATGTCGTATAATTTTGCAACGCACTGTATAGCACCTATCTGGAGTGTTGAATAGCAGTTCTCACTGAGACAATAAATTCTCATAGAACTGTACATTGATACCTTTGATTATCCATCTTCATCGGCGGTCTTCGATATGGACACATTATCTGCTCCAGGATTTTCTGGAAAGAATAGCAGTCATCTAGCAGTAGGGTAAACCTTTCTGCTTGAAAATGATTTTACTGAGAGTGTCAGCCCAGCGTGTCGACGGTGGTCTGAGGGTACTCTCGATGTCTTGTGGATACCAGTACGAAATTCTGGTACTCCATCGGTCGTCGGATAAAGCGGTATTACGTGAGCTGCTGATCTGGTGCTTTATTGATCCGATATAAAACAGCGCATTACAAATACCTGCCTTATTTCGATTGTCGTGACTGCGCTGAGTTCTTCTCTAATATTGGCTACTTTCGAAGAGTGTGCCAGCTTCGGAAGCGAGATGTGCTGGAAAACAGTCAGCAAACCGAAAACAGAGAATCGGAAGCTTGTCAGAAAACAGAAAAACAGAAAGGCCAAAACGGCCGGAAAACAGTAGAAAACAAGAATTCTTTAGAAAAAATACCCATTGAATTTTTAATTTTTTTTCTAGTGGAGAGAGGATATAATTCCAAATACCTTTGTCATTTTTGTAATATAATATATACGGAAATGCAAAGATGACCTATTAGGCATTGATAGTAGCAATGACGCGTCAATAACGGATATTTACAACATCATTAAAGGCACAGCACACCCTCAGAAATGAATTTTGTGATTTTCGTATATTTGTGTAGTAGACCCCTCCTGTATAACACGTGCCAAGTGCGGGATCTCCATTCCTCCAAATAAGCGAGATATAGGCTACTACCACAGGCCCGACCCCCTTCACTCACCACAGGCCCGACTCCCTTCCTGGCTTTTTGACCTCGATATAAGCCGGATGGATGGATTATAATTTCTGACCGTGTCGCGTTCTTCCAATCCATTTCCGGACTATCTTCAACTTATCCTGGCTCGCTCTTCGGAGCAACGATTGCAAATGAAGAGAAATACAGGTGTTAACGAGACAATCTCGTCCACCAATTTTTCACCCCTAGAAATATAAGCATTTTTAAGGAGCCGTAACGCTGTTCGCTGTAGGGGGTCTTGGGGCATAATGCAGAGACACCACTGTGATCAGCGTGTCACCCTCTCCAAGATAAGCATGAAAGCTGAAAAATATTTTTTTGGGTGTCCTGTGCCTTTAAAGACACGCTGAGAGTCTTGACCGAGAAATAGCTCACCAGGCTAAACAAATGATCCTGTCGAGTATTTTCTCGAGTATTTTCTTTATTATTTCTTGGCTGCCAGGTGGCTCCGACCATCCCGAGGGGAATAAACCGAGAAAAACATGGGCAGTTGAACCGGGATTAGCTGGTGTTGACATCCGAATCTGCCTCAACAATTAGCATCTTATACTCCCCTTTGAGAGCAATCTTTCGCGGTGTAAGTGTTTCTCAACGACCATTATTTGACGCCTCTTTCGCGGCAACCAGCTATTTTCCGAACACGACCTTAATCTCGGCTATCACGCAAAAATCAGGCGTTTTGTGGCTATTTATCGGCTACTGCTCGGCCAAAACTCTCAGAGCACTCACATGTATGGTAGTACGTCAACACAATAAGGGTTGCATCCTGGGACAGACATCGGGTTCAACCCCTCGCTGTCAGCAGCAGCTGCTGCGAACAAGACAAGGGGAGGTGGGATTCGTGCTCTGCCCTGGGAAGCTACCCCTATTGCGCCTAAGTACTACCCTACGAGTGCGTTAGCAGGGTTCGCGATAAAAACGATGGTTGAATTTTTTTTATAAGAATGCAGGTCTGGTCATCACAAAAGTGAAAATAAGGGAGAAGTTGCATAAAAACGCATAAAACAACTCAGAACGGCTAATTGGTGGGTGACCCCCAACGAGCAGATTTTTTAAAATGAGTATTTACCGCCTTCTATTTTGCCGATAAAAAAGTTAGTAGTCTCGTCTCTCGGTGTCCAGCAACTACTTTACATGCAGAATGAATGACGACGAAACAAGCAATTGCAGAAATCTAGTTAATTGGGGGGCGGGCTGAGACCCAGCATTAGCTTGTTTTTAAGCTTTTTTTCGACTTTCCACTTATTTTCACTTTTGTGATGACCAGGACTACCTTCTCAAAAAGGTACCACAATAAACTTTTTTTTTATCGCGAACCCTGCCCTTAAAGGCATAGTTCAACCTCAGAATCGTTTTTCTGTTTTTCTGCATATCTTGGAAACGGTCCCATACTGATTCCAATGATGTCTCTAAAATCGTACAAGACCCCCTAGGAACGGAGTTATGGCCCCTCAAAATTTGAGCTACGAAAGTTTGCAGGACGAGTTGTCCGGGACTTGTAACTTCCGCCATTTGCAACCGATGTAAGCGAGCTGACCTGAATAAAGACGGTGGCTGAGATTGAAAGGAAGAACGGGACCTTTGATCGGAAATCATCGCTCATCTAGCTACTATTGAGCTCGAAAGATCGTAAAAGGGGCGTGCCAAAGTGGCTTCTTCCTATAACTCGCTTATTTAGAGGAATTGAGAGCTTGCACTTTGCAGGTGTTATAGGGGGTGGGTCTATTTCACAACTATGTGGAAATCTCAGATTTTGTCCCTGAGCTTGGACTGTGCCTTTAACAGCAATCGCACTATTGAACACAAATAGTGCCTCGTAAAGGACTAGATAAGCTGCGCTGTTCGGCAGATAGATCCGGACTTCGTTGATTTTTAAATAAATTTTTTCTGTTTTTCGCAGATTTTTCAGAAAACAGAAATCAGAAAACAGAAAGGCCAAAACGGCCAGAAAACAGAAATTAGAAAACGGAAACTTCCGCACACCCCTGTTGGGAAGACACCTCTCCAAAGCTATCTGCGTAGTCCTTCATGCAACGGAGATCCCTTTATTGTGAGCCCACGTCTCGGTACCGTAGCAAAATGCTGGAAGCACAGTAAAATCAAAGAGGTGAGCTCTCACCTTATCGTCATGAATCTCGTTGGTCACATGTCGGGTTGTGCTGATAGCTGCCAGGGCTGGGGTGCGTTCCAAGAATGTTTCCACGACGCCGTGGGAGGACAAATAGTTTTTCCATGGTCGAATTTGCCTCCCATGGCTACAATTTTCAACTGCAATATGCTACAGCGCTGCCGCGGCTACCTTTCCGTGGTAACCTTTTGTCACGGGAATATTCTTGGAACGCACCCCAGCTCTTCGTCGCCGGTCCATCTCATTCGTCGGGTCATTTGCCATGTTCATCTCTCGCCCGAGAGGGATGTAGCTATCCACTTCATACAATACAGCTCTGTCGAGAATAACAGGCCCTCCATCGCACCATTGATTCGTCATCGCTTGAGTTTTACTCATATTCATAGACGAACCAATCGCTCTGCCCACTCTATTTTACTCACTCAGCATACCTTTCATCTCCTGCGTGTTGTCGCTGATTATAACAATGTCGTCCGCAAACCGCAGATTGGATTGTTTCCTTCCATCGATACTCAAGCCTTTGTTGCACAGTCGAGCTGGCTCATACTGGAGGGCAGAAGTAAACCAGCGCTTATTCCGAAATTGTCGTCAAAATATGTACAATAGGGTATGCAAAGTTTCCTCCGATTGAATCTATGTTCTAGCTGCACAAGTTGGACTGGGATAAAGTGTTACTGCCTCGGGAGAAGGATGGTCAGAAAGACGTTTCGGAACTGTAATCTGTCTTTTTTGACGTCTACTCTTCTTGCTGCGGGGAACTGCTTGCATTAAAATATTGAAACAATCATTACGGTAAAAATGTATAAAAACGTCAATGCTTAGGAAAATCTCAGAAACTGTACGCTGAACACTCTTTATTGATTTTTGAAAAACTTCTGTCTTCTGTCAAACTGGAGTTTCTGTTCTCTTTCCAGGAAAAAGTTTCCGCACGTCCCTGCCTTGGAAGTAAAATTTGAGAAGCCTACGCTGCTGCCGCGTTCCTCGGTGCGGAAACGACTTTTTACACCAAGACTCGAGGTCTGAAGACCTCAAAAGATCAATCCGCAAGTGTCACTTAGTTGAAAAATTGTGAACAACGCAGACAGGACTAGGTTGAACCCTCGACTATATCAGTATCAGCCGTGTCGATTCTGCTCAAAGGGCGTGCATCCTTTGACTGCTACGGATTCCCTTATGAAGTTCTAGAGGTCAAACCGATCACGAAAACGCAGGTGAGGTTCTCAAAAGAGTACAAAAAAAATCCTGTAGTCACGCGATCGGATGGTATTTGTTATTTCGTGGAATCGTTACTAATCATTGTTGAGCTCACGACATACTCCGGACGTCCGGATCGCAATTCCCTCGCGATTAATGGCATTAAGCCTACACTTGATGCTGTCGATGATACAGGAAAACAGGAGAAGCTCTACCCTAACAAAGATATTGTGATGAATGAGGATGCGACCTATGAGAATGAGGATCTGGGTGCTGAAAGGGAGGAACGCAAATGGCATGAATGGGTCGACGAACAATCTATTAGCCTCATCTCTCTCAATATCTATCACAATTTCAACGAGTCTCTCAATATATAACCGCCTTATACTAGCCCTGAATAATTTAAGCCAGTAAGTCTTACCTCGCTCTTCGGTAGGTTGTTTGAGAAGATCTTTAGAGTGAGAATCTTTAAGCGTTTGGAGGACCACCCGATAATTTCGGAATCTCAACATCGTTTCCAGAAGAAAAAGTCGTCGGTGACAGCCAGGTTGCAATCACTTAATGAATGGACCTCACATATGGATAAGAGAGAAGAGGTTGATGTTATCTATGTTGACTTCTCCAAGGCTTGCGACAGGGTCTCCCATTCCAAACTTATGTCCAAGCTCGCCCAAGTCGGTATTCATCCTAGAATAATAGCATGGATGAGAGCCTGTTTAGGCAATAGGTCGTTTGTTGTTCGAGTTAATTCAACTTTTTCCGATCCTAGACCCGTTTACAGTGGCGTACCTCAGGGGGAGTTTTATCCCCACTTCTATTTAACATATTTGCTTATGAACTACCACGACTAGTTACTTGTGGTAAGGTTAAATGCTCTGCTTTTGCTGATGATTTCAAAAATTTCTCTCCTATTCAGACAGTAAGTGACAGCGAGTACTTGCAAATGGCGTTGTGTAAGATTGTAAATTGGTCTATAGACTGGAGTATGTTGCTTTCAAGTGAAAAAAAAACTAAAGTTTCGCATATCGGAAGCGATAGTGCAGGTTCTGTTTATACCATAGGTGGTCAGCAGCTCCAGGTTGTCGATGAAATAATGGATTTGGGTTTTCTGGTACGTAGCTATCTCACTTTTGATGCTCATTGTGCTAAAGCCGAGTCTAGAGCAACGTATAGCATGTTTTCATCCACTAACAACGAAAAGGTGCTACTTAAAGGCACTGTTCGCGATAAAAATCGCTTTTCTGTTTATTCGCCTATCTTGAAACCGGTCCCATTCTGATTCCATTGATGCTTCTGAAATCGTACAAGACCTTCTGGGAATGGAGTTATGGCCCCTCAAAAATTGAGCTAGGGAAAATGGTGGACGAGTTGTCCGAGGCTTGTGACTTCCGTCTTTTGCAGCCGATGTATGCGAGCTGACCTGAGTAAAGAGAGAAGTTGAGAATGAGGGGAAGAACGGGGCTTTTGATAGGAAACCATAGCTCAACTCACGATTTCAAGTGTTCCTTTGTTCACGTCCAGGGGCGGGAAGACGCGGGGCTTGCCCACAATGGCGGGGTTTGCCCACTTTTCTGAGCCGTTTTGCGGCTCCTGGGTGGCTTTTCGTCCCGTTTTTTCGACGCCGTTCTGCTTCTGAGAGCCACGAGAAGCGTTTGTTATAAAAAATTCGAGGATGAAGTTTATCGCGAACAGTGCCTTTAAAGCTTATAAAACCTATGTAAGACCTCACCTTGAGTATGGAACTGTGATCTCCAACCCTTACAAGGTTTCGACCACTGTTACGCTGGAGAACTTCAAAACAGCTTCACACGCAAGGTGATGATGAGGGTCAACGGATTCAACTATAGTCAAATGCCCTGCAGCATTGATAGGAACAAGAAGCTACAGATAGACTCGCTGGCCTGCAGAAGGAAAAAATTCGATATTCTGATGGTTTACAAGATCTTGTATGGCTATGTTGGACTCAAGGCAAATGAATTCCTTCAACTAAGGGCATCTACCACAAGAGGTAGAATTTATAACTCATTCGTAACAGACCCAAAAAAATTCTGGGGCACAATTTCTTCGTTAATAGAGCCGGGAGTGAGTTCAAAAAGCTACTCACAAGGTGCAGTGTCCCTACAACCCTACCTGCGTTTAAACGTCTCTTGGATCAGTACTTGATATATATATATATATATTTATTTACATAAGCCTGCGGACCAGACTTATGTGCAATTAACAGCTCATATACGAAATCACCAACAAAAAAACGTCTAGTAGCAGCCTGATGACTGTGGAAGTCTGAGCCGGTTTCTGGCATTTTACTATTGTATAGGTTTTAAGTTCTATTTATTTATTACTTGCTGCATTTATTCTATGTAAATTACTAAGCAGGCTAGACCTGTAATAAGCATATACATAAGATGCTTCAGTGGTTCTCGAAGCATTGTGAATAGGAGATGAGTTCATCCAAATTCAGCCGTTTGCTGGAAAAATATATGGTTTCATATCGTACATTATCGAGAAGCGTTTGAAACGAAGACTTAGCACAGTTGATGAGAGACGATCACTGAACGATGCCTTCAACGAGTGCATCGATGCAACTGGACCGAACCGCACGTTTATGAGTGGAGAATCCTCAATTTTGGCTAATCTTACGATGTAGGGCGCGACGTTGGCGTTCTCTGGTTGTTCGGCTTTCGTCGAAGTGATGTCAAACAGGTCGATTGCTGGTTTAAAGGCATCGCGTGAAAACCACCCACCGTTTTTTTGATTCAAATGATTTTCTGGGCCCACCCAAGAACTTAGGGGAAGTTTGTCCAGGTAAAAACGCCTTATTCTAAAGATAAATGAGGTTGAATGCCTCAAGTTCCGTCAAAAGAGGCCGGCCATCCGTCGGTCTTCTGACACAATTTGGTGTCAGCCATCATATAAGTATTTGATCAACAACTGATACAGTACAACTGAGGGGAAGTTGATAGAATATACTTTACGATTACGTGAAGAATGACTTTTCTACACACATCGATTAACATTTTCTTCTACAGAAATCACTTGAAAGAAAGATAAACTTTATTTGATCGTGAGGTCGTTGGTAAAACAGCAATCTCTAACGATGGACTCTTCCTTTCTTAAAAGTCGATTGAGATATTTCCGGTCTGAAAAAGGGGTTTTCAGTGACTTTTGCCTTTAACGCGACGTGCTCCGTCGCACAGAATCACGGAGGTTGTCATTTGATCGCCAGATCGAATGCTATTGACCATGAGTCAACGAAGTAGGGTGATAATATGTCTGTGGGCTATGTAGTATGCCTTTGGTCCCCAATGATTCGGTGGAGCTCTACCGTTTGCTTTATCTCCAATGATTCTGTGACTCAGCAAATGATTCGTGTAGGCTAAGATTGCTTAAAGATAAGTAAACTGTTTTTTGTTTGTAGCGCTGATTATTTACGGCTAGCAGCTCTACAGGAAATGCGGTTGTTGCTTCGTTCAGCTGCTTAAGCAGTGTCATTTGCGAAATAACGGAAATTCTCAAAAAATTGCAAGGCTGCCACTATTCTGGTAGGTGTTCGAACTAAAATTTCACCTTTCAGTAGACTGCTGATTTGCTCCGTACTCTTTGAAGTTTTCCGTTACACTTAATAAACATTCGTTCTTCGTCATTGCAAGTTAGTAGCTCAATACAAAGAATGAATTTGTAATTATTGTAGGCAGTTAGAAAATATACACAACGTGCAGATACCTCTCTCTCTATCGGCTTCTGGTAGGCCAATCTGAGAAAAAATGGTAGTATTTATCAGAGTTCGGCATAGATATCCATCTTACCCTAACTATTGCACACTCACATGTGAGGATCTCATCGCTGCCTTCAAGATTTAATCAGGAAGAAATGCGTTGGGGTGCAAACATTTTTTCTCTGAAATTTCGTCTAGGACTAGGGGTAACAGAGTCAAAATCAGGATCCCAATTACTAGAACGCAGCTTAACAAAAGCTTCTTCTCCATGCGGGTGTTATCCATCTTATATTAAATTTACAGCGAAGACCTTGTGCAAATGCCTCTGACATGATTGAAACGTCTAGCGGCAAAATTGATTGATTCTAAGGTTACCTGGTTTTCTGTTTTTCCCTATTATAGTTGTTGTTGACTTATTTATACCTACTCCCTGTTACTATTTTTTCTGGTGCTAATTCATTCTCTGTCTGTTATATTTTTTCCAGTATATGTTTTGTTTGATTCACGCGGGTTATCCTGCGTCTACAAAATAAATAAATACATAAATAAATAAATGAATAAATAAATAAATAAATAAATAAATAAATAAATAAATAAATAAATAAATAAATAAATAAATAAATAAAAAAATAAATAAATAAATAAATAAATAAATAAATGTAGCAGAGCTAAAATTTTGAAACACATTCTAAAATCTTGTCGAAGCTGGATCTGTTCATACCTATCTACCTAATCAATGAGCATGAGCAAGTAAAGACCACAAGCCGTGTCAAATCGCCGCGGCTATCGAGAGCTGCGGGTTCCAAATAAAATTCTCAAACAATGAACTAGCGGATGGTCATTCTGAATGGGAGTTGGAAATGGTCGAGCGCAGTGGGAAGGACGAGTAAACTGAGCTCAGTTGTCAGTAAAAACGTTGTTGGGCAGAAATCGGCACTCTTTGTCGATCCATTGTCATCATCTGATAACTGATTTCGTTTGAGAGGTGACCTCGATCCCTCCCACCTCAATCCGTTTTTCTTCCCTTAAAGGCAGTGTCCACTATAAAAACCATGTCTGATTTTGTGGTGGAGATCGGCAGCTGCGGGGCCTAGCACAACCCTAACGATGAAAAAATTAAGAAAAATGAGCTTGGAACGGTCCCCTACGGCCCCAAAGTTGGACACCCATCAGCTCGTCACACCTAGATGCACTTTCCACGCCCACCGACGTGAATCAATGAGTGCTCGAGATTGTGAGATGAGCGATGATTTCCGATCAATAGCCCCGTTCTTCCCTTCGTTCTCAACTTCTCTCTTTACTCAGGTCAGCTCGCATTCATCGGCTGCAAAAGACGGAAGTTACAAGCCTCGGGCAACTCGTCGACCATGTTTCCTTAGCTCAGTCTTTGAGGGACCATAACTCCATTTCCAGAAGGTCTTGTACGATTACAGAGACATCATTGGAATCAGCATGGAGCCGTTTTCAAGATAGGCGGAAAAACAGGAAAACGATTTTCATCGTGAACACTGCCTTTAAAACAAAAAATCTTGATTCCGTCGCAACATTTTCGCCATCTGTCTACGTTGTTCGTTCAATTATTTTGATCGATTCGAATGACGAACTTTTCGAGCTATTACTTTGATTGTACCATATACGATTTATATGAATGCAGTGTCTCTTCCGTATCTCGCATGTTTCACTTCTTGCAAACCATCAGAAAGCAACACGAAATCATGTGCAGGAATAGTCGATTCCTAAAATGATTTTGCTATTGTAGCTAATAATGCAGACGACCTGGTTCCGTCACAATCACCCCCAAAGGATGGGAGGTATTGGTTGTCACCGTGTGAAACTCGTGATTCAGTTGCGAGAGATCACCCAGTAACACGCCCAAGCGTGGTGAAGAACACGCTGCGAGTTGATTCCGTTGCGGTAGGCCACTCAGCATCAGCGAGCGTGCTGAACTGCTTCATGCTGCAGAGGAAAGTTATTGCGAAACAGACAAAAAGTCCCGGCGACTCACTGTAAACAGAATTGAAGATATCTGATTGATAAGGGGTAGGGTATAACAGGAATGCAAAGCGGTGTGTCTTCACTGACCCACCGTTCTTCTCTACGGATCAGCTGCTGAAGCTCTGAACCCGCTAGGAAGTGAGAAGACAGCTCCAGCGGTGGGTAAGATATGGCAAAATCGGCATCAGCACTTGGGAGATTTCTACTGTAGCTTACCTGGGCCAAATTCCGGTCCGCAATAGAGTCTCGACACGCTTTGCAGCCGCACGCGCTCGAATCAGTCGGGTTTCCAGCGCCAAAGCCGACTCGATGTGGCTTTTTTTATAATTTTCTCAAATTTTTCTTAGTTTCCAGTTTCCAGAACCCACCTAGAGTCTGCAGATCGGCGGCTGCGGCGCTGGAAGCTCTTCTGACTCGGGAGCGTGCGGCCACAAAGCGTGTCGAGACGCAATTGCGGACCGGAATTTGGCCCAGATAAGCACAGTATAATCGGCTTGATTCGCCAGGATTTTTTTGTCTGTTTCGTGATAGCAGCGTTCTGAACTGCTTCACGCTGCAGAGGAAGAAAAAGCAGAACGGATATGGTCGTACTCGTTGGCGCGGCAACTGAATCTTGCAAGCAAAAGGGATACGTTGTCCTGACGAAAGCGCGCTCCCATGGGAAAATGTGAAACGCTGCAGGACCCACGCAACGCGACCTCATGCCTTTTCACCCCCCGCACCTCAAAATCTCGATTTTCATTTGTTCTTTTCTCCATTTCAACTTTATACATGATGATAGCTTAATTCTAAAAATCCGATTAGGCTCGGAGTGTTGAATTTGGTTAGAGCGTTCACTTAGACTTTGGATAGGCTTCAGGGATTATGCATTTTTTTTCTTTTTACACGCATGTTTATGGCGTTGTGTGTGTTGGAGAGGTTCAACTCGATTCGTAGGCATGTCACGTATAGGGTGGAAAGCTTGATAGCGGTTGAAAATTACGATGAAGCTTCATTGAGTTTTTAGTTTCATTGGCAGTAAGTGGATAAGGTACACATTTTTTTCGCCACTCTATTTCATTTCAGTTTTTTCGTTCATTAGGAACTTTTATTAGAATGTTTTTGCTTGTCTGATCTTCTCCAGAGTAAAGTGCAAATCTGAATATAATGTTCCACTTTTTTCAATAACCCAAACATTCGTTAACAGAACAACATGAAATTTCGATTGAATCGAATATTCGGAAGATCGAATAATTGAAATTTTTTCCCGAATCAAAGTTTCGGAGAAAAACTACTAATTTGATTTCACGAATGAATCGAATATTGTTCGAATCGATTGGAGGGCATGCTGCTTACCAGCAGATATGAGCTGGCTCTCTTGCCTTCTAGCCGAAAGGCTCTGCTGTCGATAAGTTATCGCAGTCAGGATTGACGAGGCCACATCTCAACTAAGCCTTCAGCTCTTCATATCCCGAAGCCTGGTGTGCGAGCGTTCCTGTCCGACTGCCTATGGACACGTTTGAATTCAGAACGTCAGAACGGGGATATTTTCGAGGGTCCATTCACTTACAACGAGCAAGGGCAACCTCATCAGTTGATCATCGCTTCAAAATTGTAGAATAGTTTAAGCACTGCGTGCTTCCTGTCTCCGCCGCCAATTGCGGCGTTGCACTCGTTCACATTAGTGTAATTTTTACTGTAGCCATTTTTCGCGCGATCGAATGCATGAGCGGCCTCTTGCTTGAGGATTTTTCGCCTCTGAGCGTCATTCGATCGAAAAAGGTTGTTTGTGTCTTTAGATTTTCGATTTTTTATTTTGAAACGACTACGGCGCATCTTTTGAGTATAGTCTCAATCTGCAGGATGTGTGCTCAGAGAAATTAAAACTTTTTTTCACAGGGCGCGATTCTGAAAATTCTGATAACGCCAATCGATTCCTCATAGTTGAGTCCGTCTTATAATTTTTTTATCTGAAGAATTCGTTTAGATTAAGGATCTATGCGGAGGAATGTTCGAAAAATTCCTAAAATCGGAGTTTTATAACAATTTTTAAAGTTCCCAGAAAATTCTAGAAGCGTACACCTGTTTTTTGGGGTGCTCTAGCTACATAAAATATAAAAACGGCAAAAAATTTCTTGTGTACCGATCTATCTAGATTCTTTCGTGGACAGCCTCATATATAGTTGACCTACAATTTTCACGTATTGCAAAAATGGTCAGGACGTTCTGGCCCGAAAGCTACTAATTATCCGGGCGTCACTCTCAGAATAAGCACGGCAAAAAGAGGTGAAGATGGGGCAAGTCAAGGTGGTGAAGATGGTGCAAGTGAAAGTGGTGCGAGTAATGTATCTAGCTGTGAGCTCTGGGAAATTTGTCCACATACGCACGCACAAAGTTTTTTTTTATTTCTTGTTTTGTTATTATTCATATCCTCTCTATAAGTTTTGTACCCGTTTGGTATCGATTGTTTTTACCGTGCCTCTCTTGTTGTTGCGAAATGTTTTTTTTCTGTAGTTCGGCATTCATCTAGCACTCACTCCATTTGGGTGCTTACAATAAGCGAGTTTTTTTCACTTCTCGTTTTGTTTTGATTTCTAGCTTTTCTTTAATCGTTATATTTGCTTCAAACATTATAAATTTGTATTTTGCTGCTAAAATAGTTTCTCCTGCCTGCTGACGATTTCCCGTAATTCTGCAAATTTGACTACCATTATTACTAATGCATTTATAACTACTTTCAGCATTATGCTTATTACTTATAACTAATATAGGGTCCTCCGCGTACCATTTGATCACTCAGAGTAGTTCTGCGATTGCGCTTAGGACTAAAAAAACTCCTTTGCTCATTAGTTGGTGAAAACCCGCTTCCATTGAGAGTCGGTAATTGCGCGGTAAATGTTCTTTATGATGAGTAGTGGTCCTGTTCGGCTAAGAGTTGACGTTTCCTTCAGGTGTCTGAGTTGCGAAGAGGTTGCAACGATAGTTGTGGATGAATCGATCAGTCAATATTAACTAGGAGGTTGGATATCTTTCATGTGCATGACTTTTGCAGAATATAAAGGAATGCTAGGGTGTGTTGTGCCGCAGAACGTCTTGGATCAGGTGTGGCAGGCAACCGCTACGGCGTGTTGACCATTCGCAATGTCAGGAATGTTGTGTTTTGAAAAACAAAACGTCGGGGAAATCGTGAAAAAAAGTGAACGAAAAATTGCTCCCATAGTTTTCACTATCCCCTACTATTCATCAAAGAGCTTACGCCCGCTTACCTCCAAACTGTCCAGCTTTGTGGAATCTGCACTTTCCGGTCTTTTTACTCGTTCAAAGTTTTGTGTCTCTCATTGTTACTCGTGAGTTTCTGTTGTACGTATGGCCGTGATTCTGTTAATGTGCTTACTTTCATCAATGTCTGGCCTCTTGTCTCTCGCATTCCCGAGGATGTTATTCACCATAGAATGTGCCGCAGGTTCATGTCACAGCATTGTTCTCCATGCTTGTGCCTTCTCACGTAAGAAATAGTTTTTTTTGTCGGTATGCGTCTACACTTTTCTACATAGTTACGTGGAAGCAGGTATTTCGCATCTATTGCACCGCCGCTGCGTCGCTGTTGCTGTGAAGTGTGAATGCTTCGTTCCGTGAGATCTCTGCCATGGCTATCGATCCTGTGAATTTGTTGTGTGTTAGCGACTGAGTACTATGTGGATCAATCTAAGAGACTGTGTGATATGATTGTTGACCTGCAATAAAAGTTGATGAAAGGCGAAGTTGAGAACGTTAGAATTGCTGAGAAGCATCACTCGCGGACGGTGTGAAGGCTGATGCAGAGAAGAGATGCAAGAATAAGATGGAGCGACTAATAAGGCTATTAGTTGACCATTTTTTCGAAGAATGGTCGTTTGATGAAGATGAAGAGGGTTGATCTGATCGCAAACTGTCTTAAAGTCTGGATGCTTCCCATTTGTGAAAAATATGTTTCTGATTTCTCTCAGCTTTTTGAATGCTTGCACAGTTGAAGAATACTTCAACGTGTAGCATGCAAATTTGTCATGGGTGTGCGAAATTCAGAATATTGTGAGATCAGATTCCTACTGTAAGTAGTTTTTGCTTGCTGGGGATTATGCAAACAGTACAGGCGAGGAATTACAGAATAGGAGTTGTATTGAAATACTACCAGGAGTGGTAGCAAATTAGAGGAGGGTAGGACGTAATCTCAGACAATGGGGCGGACTTACGTGCACAGAAATTTGAAAAACCGTTCTTACCGCGAGCGAAAATCCATTTAAAACTAACCTCTAAGAAGCTGCGAGTGCTCGATATCTTGGCGCAGTGTGCCGACAGAAGTGCGGATTCATCTCGTGTAGCCACCGATAAGTAGAACTTACCGCGAGCAAAATTCTTTTTAAACGTGCACAACAATTCGATTAGAACTCTATCGCGAGCGGGTTGCATCGTATTGAGGTTGACCGCGTACAAAGGCACATATCGGCGTGACTGCGGCGGACTCGCGTCGACTACGATGCACTGTCCTGTGTGGAAAAACGAGATCCAAAGTAGTTTTGTTACTAGGCTCCGCCTAGTTGTACTATAATCAATAATTAAATTGAATCGAGTTTCTCGCGGTCGGCCCTATTTCTGCCCAAGCGTACTGACCGCGAGCCCATTTAGAGCTGAGCAAGCGCAAAAAAGGCGGGTTGATCGCAGAAGACTCCTCATTGGTTCCCGATTTTCGTCCCGATGGGTCCACCACATTGTCTGAGATGGTTATCTGAAGTTTTGAAAATTTGGTAGAGTTGTTAGGAGAGGAGGGACAGACGGCGGGTTTGCCATAACTTCCCCTCAGAAAAAGTGGCTTGCAATTGACACGAATAAAGTTGATGCTCCAGTAGCCACCTGTTTTTCTCGGATCAATATCTCATTTATCTGCGTTATTACTTGCTTTATTATATTCTCCTTTGTTCAAGTAGTTGATTCCTTAATTCAGCGGTTCCTTTTTGCTGTTTAGGTCCTCATGTGTAAATTCTTGCTCATTCGGCACTTTTCATGTTGTGGGCTTCTTGCTTCGAAACCCGCATTAGCAGCTTCTTTCTGAAGAACTCGCCGTGATCAATAACTCAGCAGAAAATTTTCTGGCGGTTTACAGCTGATTTACGGGAGAATTACCGCTACCTAGTGGTAAATGCTGCTTTTTACCACAGAATTACGTCTAGATAGCGTTCTGACAGAAATTCGGCCAGAATTCCAATAAATTACCAGAAATTGTACCAGAATTTTCTCGAAATTCAACGTAATCCGCCCGAAAAAATGCGATTTCTGGTAGAGTGATTTTTCCAAGCGACTAGTGTTAAACTTCCCGTAAATTTGAAATTCGTCCTGAGCGAGCTGCATAAAACTCACATGAAGTGTGTCTTGGCTCACAGAAAGTGTGCAGGACCTCGCAGAAAGTGTGCAGGACCTCACAGAAAGTGTGCAGGACCTCGCAGAAAGTGTGCAGGATCTCACAGAAAGTGAGCAGGACCTCACAGAAAGTGTGCGGGACCTCGCAGAAAGTGTGCAGGATCTCACAGAAAGTGAGCAGGACCTCACAGAAAGTGTGCGGGACCTCGCAGAAAGTGTGCAGGACCTCACAGAAAGTGAGCAGGACCTCGTAGAAAGTGTGCAGCACCTCACATGAAGTGTGTATTGGTTCACAGGAAGTATGCAGGACCTGACATGAAGTGTGTAGGACCTGACATGAAGTGTGCAAGACGTGACAAGAAGTGTGCAAGACTTCACATGAAATGAGGAGGATCTCGCGAAAAGTGTGCAGAATATCAGAACACGCGTCCTGGACTTCATGGTTAGTATTTTAAATCATAATTTTATCTATTAAACTTTATGAAGTTACACACGAATCGAAATTCGGAAACATTGATGGCAACTTTAACTTGTTTTTTTATATTTCTGTTTTTATAAATTCAAACTTATTTTTTAAATTTATAATCGCAAGCTTGTTTACATCTCTCTCGGAACAAACTCAGTTAGAAATGAACAAATGCAAGCCAGTGAGATATCGTCTTTCCCCAGCATGAAGGATGACCAGAGCCGAGTCAAATTGACGCGTCCGGCTAAGCTGCACAAATGGAGCAGATGAGAAGCCACCGAAGAATTAGTTTTGAGGTGTTTCGCCGTTGACTTTTCGAATACCGTTTTTGAAAAAATTTTAATCTACCGGACTTGATCATATGAGAATAATTTCAATTAAGAGGGAATTGTTTGGTGACACTTCGAAAACCGATTTCCAGTCACCTTCAATCCGCTCTAAACGCGCAACACGGCCGCCTACGTCTATAGTCGCTCTCTAGACGGCGGGCAGCCGCGTCGAATCCGGGGTTGCGCGAAAAAAAGCTGTCGATATGGCGCAGCGTGAATTTCAACATGGAAAAGAAATTTCATACATTACACAGGAAACACATTTACATTGAAACATAAATAATACACAACAATTTTGAATCGGTAAATGCAAACTCACTACATGAGAAAGCAATGAGAAGATAGAACATGATAGAGAAAGGTTTAGAAATCATAGAAAAAGAGGAATTTCTTAAATCACTGGCATTTTCCTGAACGAAAATCGTCCTAAAAGTGGGAGATAAACAAAAATATTTCCGATTTTCTAAATTATTTCTCACATATGAAAATAGGAGGAAAGAGGATGGAAAGGAAAGAACGGGAAAAGAAAGATGAGGAGAGAGTGCTGGCCGAGGGAAAATAAAACACTCCTCCATATCAATGGTTTTTTTCCATGGGGGTTACGCAAAGCTCGACACGAGCAACCCCGGACTCGTAGCGGCTGCCCGCCGTCTAGAGAACGATTATACCTACACCCAGCACCGCCAAGCTTACTATCTGTGACGCCTTTACAAAACTGGAAGCATCTCGTCTCTAGGAAACGTCATTGAAAGCGTTTAATAGAATGTCGAGAAGTTGACAACCTGCTTTTTCGGAAAGAAAAGTTTCTGTCCATTTCACAAGTTTTCCCCGATGAATGATTTCAACCCAAGATTGGATCCGTGATTTTGTTCATTCAAACTTAGGTTTGATGAGCAGATCGTGTTTGTATTATGTTTTTTTTCGAAACTTTTAGAGGCGAGAAGCGATTTCTGGAAAGACGATTGATAAATGACTCAAAGGCAAGGTTTGCAATAATAAATGCTTTTGTGCTGTCCTAGTGAAAATCTAGATCCAGCCATCACAAAGTAAAAAAAAAGTTGGAGAAAATAGTTCAGGAACAAATTTTCGCTTGGTATCCGACTGCTTCCAATTATCGGTATTTCTATAATTTCCTGTTTTTCCGTCTTCCATTTCGCTTCTGAAGTAATTGCTATGCACTGCAAGAGACTACTGACTACTTTAGGAGCAAAATAAATCATGGATTAACAAGCATGCATGAAAATCTCGTTAATTAAAGGGGGCTTGCGGGCACCTGTAACTAACAGTCTCAACTTGTTTTTAGGCGTTTTCTCAAAAAAATTTCACTTATTCTCACTTAGTTTTACTTTTTGTATTTACCATCCACCATTTTCATGAAGAGAGCTCAAAATCGTTTTTATCGCCAACTCAGAGTTTAATAAAAGGATAATATATCATGATGCCTCACATCAAATTTTTATAGCTAGCTGCTGCCCATAATGCAATAACTGCGGCAGTAATCAATTTACAAAAATCGTTCACAAATTCTCAAAAACAAACTCAATTTAAAATAATTATGGGAAAACACTAGCTTCAGTGAAAAATTTTTGGTAACCAAATGACTTGTTTTTGTTTTTGCAAATACCTGTCTCGGTTTTCTTTAAAAGAATTCCCTAAAGATTATTGTTCTTCTAGAATTGAGAATCCCATGTTATACATTTTCGAAAAGCTTCATCAGGGCGCTGCTGTTGAAGTTAAGGTAAGATTGGGTTTGTGAGGCAGACACTTTCGAGATTTCTGTTTGAGAGTGTAGGACTGACGTTGCCACATCAGAAAAAATCGTGTTGAAGCGTAAAGAAAAAATCTAAATCAGACCGAAGGTTCAAGTACAATGACGTTATACCACTAACCAGTGAGTAATTATAAACTAGGGTGAGATATAACACAATAATGAATCCTCCGGAATCATTATTGTAAGATGTGCTCTTGCACTTTAGTTTCTGAAACGGCCCCATTGATAGCGCACTGCTGCTGGACAAGGCCGCTGATCGCCCATGTTGAATGACATTGTTGACCCACAGCATATACGCTGCGCCGTCTGCCGACGTCAAAAGTTGGCTCGTCGGTTTAAGTTTGAAGGTGAGAGATGGGATTTATGGTACAGAAAGACTAAGACTCGGTTCGATGGGCTCCTCTACTGTCCCAGCGGACAGGTGGGTTGAAGCCCGAGAATTTTGGTTTGTGCATACAGTTGTACATGAGTATGACTGTATGTATTAAGATTTAATAAGCCGTATCAACAGCTGGAGGTTTGGGTATAGATTCTGGCAGAATGCTGAAGATTTCTGGCAGATTACTAGAAAATTCTAACAAATTACGAATAAATTACGAATCCTTTTGGGAGAAATTCCGCCAGAAAGGAGTGGTAAAGCTCTCGAATTTCCAGGATTTCGGGTAGAACTTTTTTTGCTGAGAAAGCTATCTGCTATGGACTAGGCGCTTTATTCAAAGTGGAAGGGCTAGCTTTTATTATTTGCTCTCAACATTTAAGTGTAGTTGGTTGATCGGGGCTGTTTTTTTGTGAGTCACTGTTGTGGTACTTTCGTTGACTGGAGCAGGGTTATTAATTTTCTTTTCAGTTGCCAAGACATGAGCTCTTGTGGGGAGTCATGCGCAAAGACGCGGCAAAGAAAAATGCTGACTTCTGCTGAGACAATCGCGATTTCATCAGCGCAAGACAGTGTAGGGGGCGGAAGTGTTTCAATCAATAGCTCTAGGTATCACCAGTATAGTTTTTTTTCCTAGAATATGCTAGCTGCACTTTAAATGGTTGGCTCCACCATGTGACCATCTTATCTTCTGCGGCGCACAGTCCACTCATTATCCAATAACTTGTGCGGTAGCAGCATCTCGTTGACTGAGCCTTCAGAATCGCACTGATTCGCGAGAGCGTGAAATGGCAATCAACACTAATAACGATGCTGTCTTGGGCATCAGAGATTACTTGTCTAATTAGGTGACGTGCGAAGGGGTTTTCAATGTAAAAACATTCGTCAGCGACAAATATGACACGGCAGCCCACTCGCGCGAAAAATTGTTCAACGAGATTACCGTCGCTAGTGGTCGATTGGATATTGGAGCCCATTCACGGAGCAAAGTGGCTGACGAAGAGACTTTTGCCAGTGATTAACGAGGCATAGAGCTCTTCCGCAGAGAGCTCGCTGACACGAATATTTTCACCAGTGATTGGAAGGGCATCATAGCCTGGTCGCGCAAAGGACTGCCCAACGCGGAAACTTACATCGGTCATCCAAATCCTAACGAAAGGCTGGCAACTAGAAATACCCGCTATACATCAAGCAGACGTCCACTCGCCTGGAAGGCCGATCGGGCTGCACACTTCCTGCTGTTGTGAATCAGATGTGGTGGTGCTCCCGCGCAAAGCGCAACTATATTCAGAGAGTTTCGTAAGCGATCCTTCAGATATCGTGGCTTACTCTTTTCATAACATTGTCGATGGGACGACAGGCGTTTTCCCCTCTCACACAACAGCAGCACCGTCGCAACACTTTTCGGACGATGGAGATCAGATCGGTGGCTCGCTTTGGAGAAGCAGGCGCGCGACGCCATCTACACAATGATGCAGGTGCAGTTGTCATTTGTAACTGGATAATATGGGGTCTAATATAAACTTTTTTATAGAAATAAATGAAGCTATTCGACGATTAGACGAAGCTGGCTGTGCAGCTTACTCAAATGCTCGATTTTTAATGGACGGAGCTAAGCTTAACAAGGTAACAAAGGGCATATACTCTCGATGCCCGAGCAGCTCGCAGGGAGGAGCTTAGGCTGCGGTGCGGCTGGTCCTGATAAGAGGTGACCGAGTGGCCGTTTGGTGTCCCCCCCCCCCTGGCAGCCGATGCGGTGATGACCATCAGCATCCATTTCCAGGTGCCCGGGCTGGGGCCGGAACACTTGACGGCCTCGTTCACCTTTTATCAAAACGAGCCGCAACGCAGGCTAAGCTCTTCCCTGCGAACTGCTAGAGCTTCGAGGATACATTATTCTGCCTTCTTCTTCTTTGCGGGTCCGAAGGGGTCCGCCGTAATTTCAGGAGCTGGACGCTTAGCGTTGGTTTGGTTCGCAAATCTATTGTAATGAGTATTGTAGTCTGCTCCGACTCTTACATAGACGCGTTGTGTTATGGCTGTGATTACCACAATCCTCACCCACGTCAGGCAGCTAGAGACGCGCTCCTAAAAGTTTTTCTGTTCTGCTCTTTTTATGAAGGGCGTAATACGCCGTTGGGCCACTAAGGAGATTTCGGACGTCAACATGTTCCGAGTGTTAACCTTATCCCTCTTTGCAGCCATGAACTGGGTGTTATCATAGGTTCCGGAACAGGGCGACCAGTGCTGGATCCGTCTATAGACCCATTGTAGTTAATCCATTCCCGACCGCGTGTCCCACCGGTGGGTCGGCAGTTCCATCATTGCACAATATTCGAACGTTTGTAAAAATCGCAGGGCCTCAACAAGGAAAAAACCGCTGCAATAACAACTTTCCGAGCGCATTAGGAGTAACTTTTTATGATGATACAGCTTCTCACCTTTCTCAGGAGGAAGACTCAGTTGGAACCACTCCGGTTCATCTGGGAACGTTCCACTACATTGGCGACCATTACCATGGCCTTAAAACATCGATTTTCTGCCATTTAAACCTTTTTACCCACCACGAACGAACCTAGATAGGAAATTCGAGAACAGAAATCAGGTTTGTGAATCGCATTCAAAGTAACTCTCCTATGTGGATATCCCCGGAGCAGTGGTGATAAAACAATATTCCCTCTTGACCCTGCCGTAAATTCAGGCAGTTGTTTCTCATGTTAGAAAAAGTTCTATAAGCGGAAATTCTGGTACAATGTTTACCCACATTGATAATTACACTGTGAACATTGACGAAAATCGATTTTTGGTGGCGTGCCATTCGAACACACGTGTCCCATCGGTGGGACGCGGCATACGGTAACGCAATATTGCACGCGGTCTGAACGTGCTGTTACCCGAAATTCGGCGTGGTCTTGAATAGGATAAACTTGTTTGTCTTATTGGACCATTGAATAATTGCGCGGTGTTCTGGTTCCGAAATACCGCAACCCGTTACTGCGTCGGGTTCGTTTCTGCCAATTTTGTGAATGTAAGACATAATCAATGTTCAGTGAACACCGCTCAGCCAGGCGAGAATACATCTGGCTTGCTTGACGAGTCGAAATTCGGGCTCGCAAGCACGAGGCGGCACTGCTCTCAAAATTGGGCAGCCAGTGGCGGAGTAATCGTACACAACCAGTGTCGAACATCTTTGTGAAGCTTAGGGAGACGGCAATCGAGCGCAGTGATTTCTTGGCATAAGCCATATTATAGCTAGAAAAACGGGGCATTATTTCGTGGGAGAAAATGATTGCATATGGGCTGAGCAGAGTTGTTTGCCCGGGGCGGCCTTATGATGGGCTGCCGTATTAAAGGCACAGTCCAACCTCAAAATCGTTTTTTCTGTTTTCCTGCCTATCTTTGAAACGGTCTCACGCTTATTCCAATGATGCCTCTGGAATCGTACAAGACCCCTTGGGAACAAAGTTATGGCTCCTCAAAACTTGTGCTACAGAAGCATTGTGGACGAGTGAGGCTCGTAACTTTCGTCATTTGCACCCGATGTATGCGAACCGACCTGAATAATGAGAGAGGCTGAGATTCAAGGGAAGAACGGGGCTACTGGTCGGAAACCATCGCTCATCTCGCCGCTGTTGAGCTCGAAAGATTGTAGAAGGGGCGTGCCAAAGTGGCTTCCTGGTGTAGGCGCCCCAGAGTGGCTTCCCCCATATCTCGCTTATTCATGGATTTGAGAGCTCGAATTTGTCAGGGACTATGTAGGGTATGGTCTACTTCATAATTATTTGGAAATCTTAGATTTCGTCCCTGAGCTTGGACTGTGCCTTTAAGAGATGAGTGCCCATGATTAGGTCGCGCCGCGTCACGGTGCAACCCTTCGCAGCCTCTACCGGATTTGCGCACAACTATTTCTTGAAGAAGAGAGGTCCATTTGGCATCCCCCAACTGCATGCAACTATACCCTGTCCCAAACGAGATGGCAAGCCGAGAGTCCAGACAAGCAGCGCGCCGCCCTCTGCGTCTCTGATATTCTCGTATTCTTGGGTGTCGCGTATGCAATTACGTAATAGCACGCCCTACCGTATCCCAAAAACCGGTTTCAACGAGTTTTCAACTTTCTCGCTTCATTTTTTTCATACTACATTGCTGTTTTGTGTTCTTTTCTCTCGACATGCTCGCGAAATTCACTCTAGACGATTATTTTCTTCTTTACGTGGCAGGGAGAGTTTTTCAGGATACGGATAGCAGCTAGAGGAAGGACTTGGCACAAGACGTTGGAGCTAGGACTTTTACAGACGTCAACGTCTACCATTACAGACAATCGTTTCGGAACCACTACGAAATTTACTGGCAGCAAGCCAAGACACAGAGAAGCGTCGGGAAAACAAAGGCAGGGTTTATGCAGACGTGTTCTGTGAATGGAGAATGACATAGCTTGCATTAAACTTCTCCCTAACAGGTAACTAACATGACTTTAGAAATTACATGGTCACCTAATGACATTATTTAGCCACAATCCTTATCGGATGCAAGATTTCTACAATAAAAATTATTTCAGAAGCCGGCTTCAGAACTGCCTAGGTAGTAGATCAAAATAGTAAACCCTAGACAATCGAAAATGACACAATCGAAATAAATATCTCAATTCAAGGCTTTCATGACACAATCGAAATAAATATCTCAATTCAAGGCTGAGATCGAAATTGAACATCATGATGCATTTGAAAACTTGCAAGAACCGTCATAATCTTGAATGGGGGAAGGTTTCAATGAAGCTGGGGTGGTCTTCCTATGTACTGTTCAGTCGTCCATGTTGGAATCGCTATCCTTTCTGGAGTCGCTATCACTACTGAAGTCGCCATCATTGCTGATATCGCTCATGTCGTCGCCCACCTTAAAGTTGCAATGATACAGCAAATTTTTGGAGTGCAGGAATAGTGACTTCTTTTACTGTGTATGTGAAAGGAACCTGAGTTGAATTTTGCTCTTCTTTTAATTTCTTTCCCCCATGCTTCTTTCATAACCTCCTTGGTCTTTCCCGTCCACGCGGCACACAGTAGCGCTGGACAATTCTCCAGATACTCTCTGGCTTTGAAAATAATCTGCAAATAAAGCTATAATCGTAGTGACGCAATAGGAAGACAAAAAATAAAAAAACAATACCTCGTGAAGCTTGTCTTCTGCGTTCCCGTTGCGCTTCAGGTTTCCTTTCAAACAGGACCATGTCATTCCGATTGGATTGAACATGCAATGATAGGGGGGCAGACGTATGACTTCAATGTCATTATGTCTGCACATTTCATCCACGGCGCACTTGCGGAAGTGCTGTCTTCCACCGTTCCTTCGCAATAAAGATTCCACCTAGAATTTCTGGTTTTGTTTCGGATATGACTGAAATGAGTAAAAGTAAAGAATGTACATATAGAACTAACCTTTGTTGAAAGCACCTTCGTATAGCAAACATCGTGCTCTCCATTTTCTTCTAAGAACGCTTTCAAATCGGCAACTTCGAAGAACTATTGGGCGCCAAAAATTTTCATTTGATTTCCGCTACATTTTCCATAGACAAACGCCATAATAATAATTTTTGAAATTCTTGTTTGATAACTTGCGATATCGATGACTAACACCGAAGGTCGTCTCGCTGCCATCTTTTTTATTTCAGGTATTTTCTGCTCTATCCAATTCTCATACAGCTCAGCATTCATGCCTCCGTGGTAGTCTCCATCGCCAAGTTTTTTTCAGCTCGCAAAGATTTTCACGGAGTTTGGAAGGATACCCTCTTCGGTTATCGCCGCGATCAAAATAGCACGGGCGCCCTTATTTTTTGGGGCACGTAGACCATATGAGTAGTTATGGAAAGTTTCATCTGTTTCGAAGGTGCGAAGGTTTCCGTCCACCCAGCCACGTTCCGCGGCCATTACGGCCCATGTCCAAGTTTCGTCACTGTAGACGATGAACTTCTCCAATCGTAAGGCTCTCATAATTTCGCGAAGGAACGCTCTCCTTTTGCACACCAAGTCCCTTTTCGTGAAGATATCAGGTCGCGCCTTAAGTTCCTTGAATGAGGAACCGATTCCCTTCATAATTCTCCAGAGAGTTGATTTCGATAGTAAGGGGTACAATTCGTTGAATGTGTTCAGAATCGGACTTCCTTCTTCTCTGAGTTTACCGTGAAGAGATTTTCTCAGATAATTTAGCTCAGACGCGCTATATTTTCTGATAGTCGACAGGAATTCACTTTCGTGTGGTAGTCACTGCTTACGTATTCTCCTGTAGGATTTCGATGCAGTGTGCCCACGAGCTATTGTTCTTTCAGGGATTCCTGTGCATAGCGAGGTCAGTTTCAAGAAAGACCCGAATATTGTCAGTCTGGAAAGAGGACCGAGCTTGGATTTTATCATGTTGAAGAACAACCGCGCCCGCCTAACAATCGTAAACTCCTCCATTGAATGAATTTTTCTGTTAGCTATGACCCTCGGGAAGCTCTCCATACTTAGCTGCATAAGTAGCTGTGTAAGCATCTGCACTTCTATTGCCTGTAACGAGAAATCGATTCAGCGAAACATTGACGGAAGTCGCGGTCATAACGTGCCCAAACGGTGAAATGGGCGTGCAGGAGCGAAGGGCTGTGATTGGAAGTTTCAGTTGTATCCTCAAATCAGCACCCGTCCTTTCAGCGGTTTGGGCACAACACGACTTCCACCAGGAGATCGCGGTTAGAGATCAAAAGGGGAGGGTGGCTGTCCCGTTCAGTTTGTTAACAACACCTCATGAAGTGGACCCCATGAGCCGTAATAACAGGCCGCAGCCTGGCGAGAGCAGCACCTACCCACGCTTGAGCGCAGATTGCGGTCACCATGGCGAGAGGGGGGGTCGCAGAAGTACCTAGAGTGGACGAGACGCGCACGAGGAAGCGTACGCGCTCATTCACGCTGTAGAATCAAGTGAATTTGGCTGCAAAATGGAGTTCAGGTAAGCTTCACATGCGATGTGATGCGTAGAGATATTATTGGGACCAATCTCACATCTCCCCATACGCTTTCTAACCTTGTACACACTTTTCCGACGCGCGGTCATATGACTCTTGTCAGCTATACCCAGGGACTATCCAGAAGTAACCGGGAAAACCCCGTTAATCGTTTTATGGTCAAAGCATACCCGGGACTCGAACTGGGCCGTATTAAAGAACGCACCGGGTTCGGCATGAGCAGAGCAGTCTGTGCCTCCGAGCATGGTCAAAGATCACTGAATCGGTTGAGCCCTAGCAGTTTTCGCCGTCAATCTGTCGCAGCATATGAGCTGCAGGACACGAGTGATTTAGTGTTCTCCCAAAATGTTCAAAGATTTCGACTGCCCATCCCAACCCGGGATGTTCAAGCATACGACCCTTAACAAATTGATGTTTTTTTGGGTGGTTGACCTGCACTTCTTCATTCCAAACTGAAAATAATCGAATTATATTTACAGGCCATAAAACGGCCAATGTCTCACCGTCGACTGCGTACCACGCGCTGCGATATACGTGCGTCGGAAGCAGACGGTTTCGGCCGCCGCGCGTCGCCGAGCGTCGCGCGGCGACAAAACTCGTCGCGCGGCGGCAAACCCGTCTGCTTCCGACGCGTGTGCGGTCGCGCAGCGTGTGGTACGCAGTCGACGGTGAGACATTGGCCGTTTTATGGCCTGTATAATAACTTACGTGACGACTCTTCCTAGTTAGACTTAACAGATGGTCCAAGTGAGACTGGTCGTTGATGCCCGCTCCAAAGAGGAAGTTTTATGGAGCATTGAGAATCAGTTAATATAAATAAATGAATAAATAAATAAATATATATATATATATTTAAGTATACACAAATCTTTCACGATTCAGACTGCGACGCATATCGCCACGAAGATTTTTCTTACCCAAGTCGCGGAAGGATTCAGAATCGGCTCGAGCACGGCTTTCTACATCTGCAGCCTAAAAAAAATCGTACTAATAATGTTTCAGAAAAAAGATCAAGCGCAGTTAAGTAATTTATCAACGATATGGGAGGGCATCGTGAAGGACGTTGCCGGAAAAATGAAATTTTCGTATGGGGATCGTAATATTTACAGATTAAAACGAAAAAATAAGGGTCGGAAGATACGGAAAATTTGATCACCAATTGGATGGGGTCGCACTTCTGCTGAGATCCTACACCCTGTCAGAAAATCGTGTTATGTACAAAGGCAATGTCATGCACCCACCTGGCGGAAATTATGCAAGGAAATTTGAACTCACTTTCCCGGTTCGCTCGGGTTTATATACCGGCTCCTCCTTGATGCTATAGCGTGCCAGTTCGCTTTGACGGAATCCCTAGTCGTACCCTCCTCGGTCAATGAATTTTCATCAGCGACCTGAAGCACCTGGATCGATGTTAAAGCTGTCTGAGACACTGCAGAAACTGCAACCAGACCAAGAAGTGAAATAATGGCCTCACACAAGCTGAACAGCTCGGTTCTATCGATTATACGGTGAAATCGACGGAATAGACGACTCTGTGCGCTCCGACCTGTTATCCATATCCTGAAAAACGCTCACTGCCACGTAAAAAAGAAAATATTTTTCTAGTGTGAATATTACGAGCATTTCGAGAGAAAAGAACACAAAACAGCAATGTAGTATGAAAAAAATGAAGCGAGAAAGTTGAAAACTCGTTGAAACCGGTTTTTGGATTACGGTAGGGCGTGCTATTACGTAATTGCATACGCGACACCCAAAAATACGAGAATGCCAGAGACGCAGAGGGCGGCGCGCTGCTTGTCTTGGACTCTCGGCTTGCCATCTCGTTTGGGACAGGGTATACCGACAGGGCAGGGGTGGGATCCTGTAGTTTGTTACGCCCTTTTAATACATTTGCCGGTGTTGCTTTAGCTACTTTCCGAGATGACAAGGGAGTGATCATTACAAACCGTGGCCATTCCAAATGAAATATGCGTTTCTAGGATCAGTTTTCAACGAAGAAGTCGACTTCTCACATTGCCACCGCTCAACGCTTCTCTGATTGGAGTTACAGGCCATAAAACGGCGAAACTCACATGGTTCCTACGCGTGCGGGTGCGGAACGGAGGTTAGAGACAGTGAGAGAGCGGAGGGCAGACGGGAGCTGAGACATCGCGCGCGCCGCTCGCGCCTCGAGTGATGAGAATCACGACGTTTTATAGAGGGTATGAGCTTTTTTTAAGCAGAGATTTCTATAGATAAATGACATTACACCTGCCGTAACCTTCAGAAATCCTTCAAAGAAAAACCGAAAGCAAACCTCATGTTCGCGTTCAGCACCCTAGTTAACCTCCCTGGACAAATTCAGAGCAAAAATTTTTTATCGACCTTTGAACTTTCAAAAGTGGGGTTGAGTGGATACAAGCTGCGTGAGGTTGCGAAGGTGGAATTTTTCCAGCCGCCGTGCATGGGGTTGTTTGGGGCGCTGAACACAAATTTGAGGTTCTTTTTTGATACTCAAGTTGATTATTGTAGGCTACGATAGGAACACGTTAAAAAGAGTTTTTTTGAAAAACAATGTGTTTGTGGTATTTGTATCAGATCAGAATATTTTTTGAGGCCGTGATCTCCCAATCAATATTGATTTCTATCCGCCCACACTCACTCCAACCTAACTCCTCAAGGGATTTCTTTTGTAATGTTCTGCCCACAGCTTGTATTAGCACATCTAGTAAAGGAGCGTGTGAAGCCCTACGCACTCCTTCGAAGGTTCAACGGAAAGTCATCGACAGTTTCACTCGAATCCTGCGTGAGGCCACGTACGATAGCCTCGTCATCAAGGAAGACGAAGACGGCTGCATTAATGATGAAGAATCGGATTCACTTTGGTTTTCTGAAGAAGATGAAGAACCGACGCAGACAAGTTCAGCTAGCCTATCATTCCTGTTTGGGGAAGAGGAGATCACGATAGAGAAGGTGCGTAAGTCGATTCTTCAATCACACTCTTCATGAATTTTCAGGTCGAGCAGGCAATAGCTTTTTATCGTTAAAGGCAGTGTTCAAGATAAAAATTCCTTTTCTGTTTTTTGCCTTCCTTGAAAACAGTCCCATTTTGATTCCAACGATGTCTCTGGAATCGTACAAGACCTTCTGGGAACGGAGTTATGGTCCCTCAAAAATTGAGCTAGGGAAGCATGGTGGACGAGTTGTCCGAGGCTTGTAACTTCCGTCTTTTGCAGCCAATGTATGCGAGCAGATCTGAGTAAAGAGAGAAGTTTAGAATGAAGGGAAGAACTTGGCTTTTGATCGGAAGCAATCGCTCATCTCATGATCTCGAGTGTTCCATTGTTCACTTCAAAGGGCGGAAAGGGGCCGGACTTGCTCAAAGCGGCGGGGTTTGCCCACTTTTTTACGCCGTTTTGTGGCTCCTGGGTAGCTTTTCGTCCCGTTTCTTTGACGATTTTCTGCTTCTTAGAGCCACGAGAAGCGTTTATCTTGGAAAATTTGAGGATGAAGTTTTTCGTGAACAGTGCCTTTAAGCTGAAAAAGGTAGCCGATCGCTTTCCTGCATGAGTAAGTTTCGCTTTATAAGAAGCGAATTCCATCTCAAAAAGTTGAGACGGATTGAGAAAGAAGGTATATTGCCCGAGTTACTCTTCATTGCCTCTTTTTTCAAATCAAATCGTTCCTAACGTATTCTATATCCAGGGATAATTCGTGTTGATAGGAAAGACCGTTTTCGATTACTGTCCGACAAAGAGGAGGAGGAATTGAGTTGGAAGTTCGGTGCGGGAATATCATTGCACGATCGAGACATTTGCCAGACAGCACTTAAGATGAATGAAAAGAATCATTGGTGGAAAATTCCAAGGCGAGTCACCGCTGGATGCAAGTTTTCAAAAGATAACGTGGAATCGTCTCTCGACGCATAACAACTTTCATCTCAAAAAGCTCATTCCTGAACAGAGGTACATAGGACAGCAGCTGATGCGGAAAAGTTTATCCTAGGCATTAGGAAAGGTATAATTACTGAATCTTTTTACCGATTTCAATTCTGCTAATTTGACTTATCTAGAAATGAGGTACCGGGGGCAAAATGCGGCCTCGAAAAGCAATTTGTAATGCTGACCAGAGTGATTTCTGAAGGAGCTGCGTCCTGAAAGGTCGTTCTAAAATATCCGAAGAAGGTGGAGCTGCGTAGTGGTTCAGTCTGTTGCTGCAACAACACATTCCTTCACGATTTTGCCAATAATCTTTGCTGACGGTCATCTTGGTAAAAAGCTGTTCGTTGTACTGCAGGTCAGTCTCGCCACAACACTGCATATACGTGTTGTTGTACTAATACCTAAGGCGGGAACCATACTTGAAGCGATGTTATCGCAGTCAGAAGGGTTATCTAGCACTGGTCGCCGCGCGCCACCAAGGGATCGGGCAGTCGCGGCGGGGTCAGCCTTCGCACGCGGCGTTTGCGTGGCAGCTGCTACGCGCGACGGCATCGCGCTCACATCGCGTTTAAACCATAGTTTTTCGCGCGATTGCCTGCTGTTTAGCGTGGTTCGCGATTTCATCACATCGCAGCGTCCTGCACTGCGATGTGAGGACATCGCGGGAGCTGTTTTCTGGTATTTCGTAGTTTCCTCCTTTTTTCAATCCTTCCCTCTTCGTTCTTTGTGTTTCCCTATTCTTTCTGTGTCTCATTATGCTGTGTTAACCCATTCACGACCGCACGCTACTACTACCACTACCACTTCGGACCGAACTCTTTTTAAAAATCGATTTCTCTACCACTAGAACCAGTTTCCAAGCTTTCTCACGACTAATGTATTAACCTATACTAGGCTTGACTACAGTAGTCGTGGTCCGTTGGCAGCTCCACTATAGCACACGCCTTAAATTTCTGTGAAAATAGCTGAGGCTCATTCGGGGAAAATTGTTGCGAAAATATACATCATGACTCTTTTTTCTTCCACTGAAGTTTTCAGCTCTTTAAACAAGTTTTTCCGTAGAATGCTATCCTGAAATAAACATTAATGTGGCCGATTGTAGATTTTTTCGAGATAACGTGGATTTGAATGCAGGTGTTGCCAAATCTAGATGCACCTAAACTCAGTGGGTTGAATATACGGGCAACTTCGAAAAAACAAGAATCTGCGAAAACGAAAAAACAGCGGAAATAAGCTTGGAAACTTCTAAAACCCTGCTCTTTCAGAATTGTGCATGTTTGGGTGAGGTCGCGAGATGGCGTCGAAGTATGGTTATTCTTTAGCGCGATGCGATGTGTTGGCGCGATGTACATCGCAGAGAAAATCAAATCGCGCGCGATTTTCGTGCCGCGATGTAAGTATGGTTCCCCCTAACTTCTCATACTCAATATTTCGATGTTGCTAGGGAAGGAACAGAGAATCCCCGGCAAGACAGATTCTTCAACCGCCCAATTCGGAAATAAGGTTAATTACGACCCATCGACATCCGGTGGGATGGGGGTCCGGCCCTTCGGTCAACCTAAAAACAAGATGGACTTCTCTCAGGCCGGAGGGGGGAGGGTTGAGAACCATACCGTTAGTATAAAATTGACGGCAAAATGAGGTCACAATGAGAGGTCAAATTAAAACTGGAGATTATACTGAGAGAGCAAAATGAGACAGGAGATCAAAGAAGAAACTGAATAGTGAGAAACATTTGCGAAAAAACAAATGATTCAAGATATGAAATGGGAAAGTCATAATGAGGCAGGAACACACAAGAAGAGCTTACAATTCACTGGTGATGACGCATGCAAGACAATAGACGACAGTAGCATGGCCATCGTTAATGACTCTGACATGGAGGAGGAGTCTTGGAAAGGTAAAATGTGTCGCCAAATCGCTCCTGGATATGTCAGCAGCAGCGGTGTTGGGTATTAGATGTCATCTAGGTCATTACAAGTGGACTATCCAGTCAACGAAATGACACTGATGTTCTGGAATTTTGTAATCTAAGATGCATTCTTAGGAGATTTTGAGTTCACAGGTTTGATCCCGATAAGTATGGTTTCCGTTTTCATTTTAGTCTGACGCATGGACCAGGAGGCTGGCCATGCGGGGTCGGCGGCCTCACTGGAGAATGGGGTTTTGATTGGCGCGGGGTGATCTACCGTCGCAGCTCCGTCCATTCATCAGACTAAAATGATTGTGCAGAACTCTATAAAAATTTCGCAAAGCTGTAAAACGATGGATAGGTGACTGTCACAAAATAGCGTTGTTGACTGTGATATCTCTTACAATTTCCTTAATGAAATTACCTTTCGATTTTTAAGCCTTCAGGGCACATAGGAGCGGCTGCGGGCGCGGAACACACATATTGAATACGAATGTCCGCATGTGGAAACGCTCCCAAAGTTTCATGGATGCAGCTTCAATCCGAACAGCGCTACATAGGGTCGGTGGAGTCTGTTTTATGCCCTGAGGGCACATAGGTGCTATTTCAGGCATCAAAACCACACTTAGTAATAGGCTATACTGATGTGAAAACGCTCCCAAAGTTTCATGGATGCAGCTTCAATCCGAACAGCGCTACAAAGGGTGGGGTCCATGAAAAAATGTTCGAAGTCCGGAATTGTTGTGAAATATTTACAAGTATTTATCGAATTTTTAATTAGGGAGTTTCGCTTTGCTACAACGTGCGGAAAACCTAGTCACGGATCCAATTAATCAATTTCATTCTTTTAGCCGGTTAAAAACGGTCTTTGAAGACTCATTTTTAGGTGTGATACAATCGATTGTGTCACACCTAATTTGTATGGATTTAGGTGTGATACAATCGATTGTATCACACCTTAGAATGGATCTTCAAAGACCGTTTTCAACCGGGTAAAAGAATGAAATTGATGGGTCTGTGACTAGGTCTTCCGCACGTTAGAGCAACGCGAAACTTCCTAATTCAAATTTCGTTAAATACTTGTAAAATATTTCACAGCTATCGATTTTTTCATCGACCCCACCCTATGTAGCGCTGTTCGGATTGAAGCTGTATCCATGAAATTTAGGGTGCGTTTTAACATCTGAACCGCCAATTACTTAATGTGGTTTTCATTACCGAAACCGCACCTTTGTGCTCTCAGGGCACTAATGAACGTTCAGCCATTGAACAAACATTTGGTGCCATTGTCGTAGGAGAGTTGTTTTTGTCTGCTTCCGTGGAAAACATTTTTAATTGCATTATTAGGTCTTGATGTAGTCTTGAATTAAAAATTTGTTCACTATAAAATAAAAAATTACGAAATGAGGACCTCCCCCCTCGGTCGTCGCCATCATTTTTCCCAGGAGGGGTGGGGCTGAGCGAATCGCTTGACTTGGGTGGGGGGTCGGACCAATGTTGGGTTGTATCACACCTCGCGCCGTAGCCTGTTCGGTACTGCTCCTTCTGTTTGGCTCATGGGTTTCATTTTAAAGACCGTGCTTCTGTCAGTGGGATGAACATCCTACCTGAAACAACTTCACAAATTCAACCTCTTGACGTATATTTCTTCTTGCCATTTGAGTCTATGTACAACCACGTCACTTCTCACATTATAGCATACAATTTAGACTACTCCGTATACTCACATGAGTCAATCATTCGAATGTTAAATTTTATGTACTTTCAATTTTTTGCTTCGAGATACAAGAATTTTCTGGCTTATTCATGGTATGCGGCAGGGTATCATGGAAACCATCCTGAACAGTTGGTTCAGTACTGTTTCCCTCCTCAATTGTGCGGCCTGTGTGATTTTAATGATTGTTTGAAAGTCAACTTCATTCTTTGTTTCAATCGTGAGTAGATTCTATGTTTTGAACATTTTGTGCGCAATTACCAAATGTGCTCGTAGTAGCTATGACGGACTTTGTTGTAAGTCCAATCATTTTTTGCTCCGAGAAACGTATAACGATCTAAGTTCCGTAAACCATGACAATCAGAAACGGTCGTCTTTTGCGGCTACGGTTTTCCAAAGATTTCTATGTTTTCATTTACTGCTGTCTATTGAATGGCTAAACCTTCGTTTCGCACATTTCCAGGAAAGTAGGGTGTGCTGAGTGTAGATATCAGTAGCCGGAAATTCACAAGTTCTATCCCTCTTTCTGCGCAGGGATCAGGAATGATATTTTGTGGGGGATGCTGTCACACTTTCGGAAAACAGAATTGGTTTCCCCATCGAAACGTCGCATGCGAGGTAGTGTGGGTATAACAAACACTGAACTGAGGCTCACTTGTCAAATGTCAAGGGTTGTGAAAGATCGAGAGGAATATTTTTTAATGATGTGGTCGGATTATTAAAGGCTATAAAACGCGAAATTCTCATGGTTTCTACGCGTGCTGGTACAGAACGGAGGCTAGAGACAGCGAGAGAGCGCATGACAGACGGAGTGAGTAGAATCGCGCGCGGCGCTCGCGTCATGAGTCGTGAGAATTACGATTTTTTACAGAGGATAGGACCATTATGTTATATCTAGCACCACGTGTTGCAGGTCTTGCCCAAATTCTGCCCAATATTGTTGTATGGGCTGGTGAACAACTCTGAGATGTGTTAATCTCTTTTCTAACATCATGAAATTCATTTGTAATTAAATCACTCAAATCCCCGTCTGTCATACCTCACAGCACACATCTACAAAAAGGCAAATATGGCCCAGATCCGTTTTCAGCTCCACACTTTTTTTCTGGCGTGGAAAGGTGACTCCGACATTTGGGAGATCCAAAAGTAGGATAATAGTTTTCAGAAACTTGCTTTGCTAAAATTTGCGTAGTGAATGATATTGAACTTTGTGTTTTAGATGGCGGTTATCGTAGAGCTATGGTAGCTGATAAGTTTGCATTGATTACAAAGGCATTGAGGTTTAGTGAGAAATCTTGTAGTATATGCCTGATAACTGAGCAGATTAACCTAAAACCAAAAATTACGGAAAATTCTCAAGTTGATTTTCGTAAACTGAAGATAATTGAAAGTTTACCAGAGATTTCTGGGAAGCTTCTGGTTAAGCTCTGATACATTTCGGACCATAGACAGGCCATACTCTTTGGCGAAGGGTGAATATGGTTTCCTGCGAATTCCAAGCCCCTGGCCGGACTGCAACCCTAAATGCGTCGCAAGCGTTCGGCATGAATACGACTAGGCCACAGCCCTCTATCGTTGCTTCTTACTACAACCAGCCGGGTACCGCCAACCATTTTCACTCGCCTGACTTGGATTTACTCCGTGCTATAATTGTGCCATTCCAATAGATTTGAATCGATATATTCGAATAATTGCCATTCGAATACGTATTTATTATCGGAATTTCTAAAATCGCATCATTCAAATACTATTCAAAAATCGGACCTCAGAGAAGAGGCCATTCGGATCTATTCAAAAATCAGACCTAAAAAAAACCAGGGTGATCCGAATCTATTCAATATTTTAAGCCTACTATTCGAATGAACATTCGAATAGTCATAATTTCGAATAGTTTCGAATAAATCGTCGCTGCCTCGTCGTCGCTATTTAAGGGGTACGGTAGGTGGTCGTGTATTTTTTTTTGGCAGGCATGACCACTTCAAAGGGTTTCGAAATCACTTGGCGCTTTGCAAAATGTGGGAAAATAACACTGTTTGGTGTGGGTCCTCACCGCAGTTTCTGTGTTTGTCATTAACAAATGATTGTTTTGACTAGTACCACCTCATTTAGGCCCTAGTTATGCATCGGCGATTCGGTGCCGCTGGTTTTTGCGGGACGTCTGCGATTGCTCAGATTTCGAAACTGACCAATAGCAGACATGCCGCGGAAGCCAGCGGCTGCGAAACGCTGGTTTATAACTAGGGCCTCAATGTGTAATTGTACCCAACGAATCTGGAACTAATAAAATTTTGACGGGGTATCAGAGGAGCACGCTCAATTTCTAACTTGTTCGAGAACCTCCAATAGTTTTTTATCCTAAAATTCCTAACCCCCTAGAAATGCCAAAATTGCAAAAAAAATCCTTTCAGAGGCATGCCGATTTGTGCAAGTTCCAAGATTACAAAACCAAATAATACAAAGTTGTAGCGTAAACGCAGCCTTTTGTAGACATATGAACCAGTTGAGAACTCGTGTAAATCGGTTCGCTAATCCTCGGATGGTGGTCTGGTGGTAATAATTGGCACAGGAAGTTCACCGATTCTGCGAATACTTTGTCCGGCTTTTTTAGACTGAAAAATGTTTACAGCCGTCATCAAAGTCAGCGTTCAATAATAATTTCTATGTCGATACCATTAGCTAGAACGAAGCGTTGGCTACCTGGCAGAGCTGAATTATTTAAGATATTGTGGAAAGGTGAAGAAATGAAAGTTTTTTGAAGGCAACGATTGAAACCACCTTCAACTTATCACCAGAAATCGTAAAGTGCGTGGCCCATTGCAACAACAGTGTTGAAAACCGGCTTAAAACGAGCAACCAGTAGCAATATGCGGCCCCGAAACTTTGTATATAGTGTGCTCGCCCCACCCACTTCCTCGGTAGCCGCATAAAAGTGGTTGGAGCGGGCACACCACATTCGAGGTTTTTGGCCGCATGGCGGGAAAGTGTGAGGCAAAGGGGCTACGTCCAGGGCACAACTATACTATGTGCCCGGCTCTCGTTGTTCATCTCGGCCATCTTCGAAGGTGTGGGTACTAAATTCTTGCGCAGTCTTGCAGATTGTAGAAAATCCGAGAATCATTGTTTTCATGAATCTGAAATGAAATTTCACCAATTTTCCTCCATAATAAGCAGTGTCGAAGATTAGCGTTCTGTTACGTCAATGCCGATGATTGATGGCCTTTTCACACCTTGTCTAGTTTTATCACTCAATCGTGATATGTCATTAATTTGAAAGTACTTGTAGTTACTATAGTTACTCATTTGGAAAGAGAGCGATTTCACATAACCGAGCGATTTGAACAGGACCCGCGTTTGCAGAAGGCTAGCCGTTTAGATGGACATCGTGACAAGGTCGCTCATCAATGAACCGAAAATGTCGCATAGTCTCTACATTAGCGATCCAGTGTTACTGCACTGTCTGCGTCTTTTGTTACCTATGAGGATCTGCTGAATAGTTTGATGGTCAACAAACTGACTACTGGTTTCCGCCAGATCATTGAACCTCTATATAAGGAGGGTTTTGTTGCGGACTGCATCAGTTGCACAACTGTGGCTCCGTTGTTTTCTCTATTTCCATCTATTGAAGTAACCATTACGAGTAGTCAAGTTTTGCTATTTTGTGATTAAGTTTTACTGAATTTCAAAGCATCAGGTACATTATCGACTCCCCTTAAATAAGGGGGGGTTAGTTGTTTAGCACTCTGTACACGGAATTAACTGTGTCATAGGGAAGAAGGTTGAAGCTTTAGTGTGTATAAGTCTTACTCTAATTTTGCAAACAAATTTAGGCAGTTCTTCATGGCGCATTTTTTACATAACGTGACCGAGTCTGAAAATGGGATAGAAAGGGGAGCCGCGTTAAAGACAATGGTCGGGAAGGAAAAAGTTGTTGAAAAAAAACCATAAAAATCAGCCAGATCCGCGAAGGGCTAAAAGAGAACGAGGGTTACGCGGCAAGAAACGAGCTATCAATAGATTTATTAGGATCCTAAGTTGCCAATTTTGCTCACGTGCATAACTCGGCCCAAAAAGATCGGATTCTAATGCTGAGCAGTCGAAACCTGTTGACGTTCACAACCAGAAATAAATGCAAATTTAACGAATGAAAACACTTGAACAATTAAGGCAAGCCCTTCAGTCATTTTTCACTTCGACGAGGACAGAAATATTGCAACACTTCAATCCGAAGCCATTGATTGAATTCCAAGTTTGAGCCAGCTTATGTTCTTGATATTAGACGTGAGGTATGCGCATCCACCATCAAAACAGTAAAATTCAGGCTAAAAATTCTGCCTAAATCAAAGTTTTTTTTTTGCGAATTTGTCTTACAGGTCCTACTACTCCGAATCTAGAAAAGTGTTTAGAGAGGCAAAGAAGCCAAGGATATTTTATCACGACCATTGCTTTTAAGATTCCCGGCCGTGGTTTGAATACCTGGGATTTTAACTAATTCTCATATGTATGTGGAATGTTCTCTGGATTTTCTCAAGGGGTTGGAACTCCTGGACGGGCGAAACATTGATAAGGGTGCGAAATTTATCTGGGACTCACCCAAAATCGGGTACAGCTCCTACATAACTAGCCGAGTAAGCATCTTCATTATCTAGCGTTCATGTCAGGAGACATCCGCTACTCCTCTTAGATTAAGTTTTTATTCATCAATTCCCATTTTAGATATGCGGCTGCTCGTGCTGCTCTCGCTTGTGCCTCTGAGCTCGGCTTTCCTGTTCAATCTCTTCAGTGGGCTCGGTATGGGTGGTGGTGCTCCACCTGCAGCCGCTCCACCTATGCCCCCACCTTGTAGTGGCGGCTATCCTCCAGCTCCTCCACCACAACCCTATCCCGCACCACAGCCTTACCCCCCACCACAGCCGCAGCCTTATCCCCAGCCACAGCCACAACCGAATCCACCACAGCAGTCACCTCCTGTGATGCCGCAACCGTATCCACAACCGCGTCCTTACGTTCCACCACCACGCCCTTACGTTCCACCACCACGCCCATACGTACCTCCACAGAGTGACGCCATTTCTTATAAACCCGCACCACAGCCATACGTTCCCCCATCAGGTGGTGGCTATGCTCAGCCACCTCCTCCACCACCACCCCCATCAGGTGGATACGCAACTGCCCCTGGAGGTGGATACAAGCGCAGGTTCAAACGGTAAGCTGATTTTGCGTAAAGCAGGTTAAAGTATTTGCTAGTGAAGACGTGAAATTTCAGTGCTGAGGAGAAGCGCAGCGGTGTTACCAGCGATGCCGAGTGCAATAGCAATGAGTTGAAAGAGCTTCTCAAAAAGGTATCGGTTTGGTCCGCAATTCTGTTATGTGTAATTTGTCAGAATGATTGAATATTCCGTAAATTAGTTGAGAAGAACCATGTCAACCATGGTAGAAGATTTTGACTTGTTTCAGGTAATGACCGACGATGAAGCTGAGACACGCTCAAAGATCAGCACGGCACTTTTGGAGAAGGAGAAGGATAGCAGACTCGCCGTGTTCTGCACGCCCAACCCATTCAAATTTACCATCTCTAACAGTGTCGACTTCTGCTCAGTGAAGAGCGACAAATTTACTTGTTATGCGCTAGTGTTCTAGAGTCAGACCGACCAAAGTGATCTCCACTGAAAGAAAATAAAAATCTCGTTATGTGTTCAGCTTTCATTCTGTAAATGCATGAAATCCCTCGCGGGTTTAGTGATGGTTCAAAGGTAGTGTTAACGGTAAATATCTCCGTAGCTAATGGTTTGTTCGTTTTGCCAGGATTTGCAAAGGTTAGCCCGCGTAGAGTAGGACATTAGAGAGGTTCTACAAAACTCGAAGAAAAATCTCAACAAAACTCTTGGAGTAATCCTTTTCCGCCCCTTATCTCTTTGTGTGATTTGGAGTGGAAAGTTAGGTCGTCGGGTAAACAGTTGGCCTGTTCGAATTTTAAGGATCTCTGGGAACAAGCTGTATACAGTTGAGCGACAAGAGTTCCTTTGGATGGACAACTCGTGAATGTTGTCGGTTTGTCGGCGGGTCGGCTGATCCGCACAAACTTCCCCCACCCCCTGACCGTTTTTTTGCCGTTCTTTGTTCCTTTCATTTCTTGTAAGGGCCCAGAACTTACGTAACTGCGACAATCGTGACACTCGCCAAATTTTTCCATCCTGAACGTTGTCTATGAGACTCTAAAGTCTAAAGTTTAAACCCAGATGAAACAACGGCATAAGAGATTACCAGAGCCAAATGCAGAAGACGCCTATTATTTTATTCATTTTTTATACAATTTTGCGCAGATAGGCTTACCAGGTTGTGATATATCGCCAACAGGCCACCCAAAACACTCAAGTTGCGGACAAAAATTCGTTCGGAAATCCCGGGTCATTCGGCTTCCTTTTTTCACGCCTCTCCGGTGCGTCTTGTGTAGTACACAAATGTCGGAAATTTTAGCGCCTGAAGTGGTTTAGCCCACATAACTTTTCAGATTCCACAATTTTTTTCGCTTTTCTGCTGTGGAAAACTCTCTAAAATCAAGAAAATTTAGAGAGATTTCGACACTCACAAAAGCTACAGACGAACGTTCAACACAAGAAGTTTTTAATACCCACGTCTGAACTCGATTGGTATAAAGAATAAGGAATTTTGGATCTCTGCGGCCTCTCGGAGACTGTCGTGGCGCTTCTGTTCCTAGTGTTAAATGATCGACCGGGAAAACGTCTTTTCACACCAGGGAGCTGTTTTGACGAGCCTATAGCATTATTAATACGCAGCATCTCAAGCTTGGCCAACTATACCCACTTGCCACAAACATTAGATTGAGAAGAAAAACCCAAATGTGGTTTTCTGCGCGGCATGTACCACAACAGTACATGTAAGCCCGAAATTGGCATGGAATTTATGACACAAATCGTGGGTATGGAGCTGGCCGTATGGGAAACTAACAAAAATTGACGACAAATGCATGTAAACAGAGAAATAACTGATCGTTTTAGTTGTGTACTTAAAGTGGACGAGTTACACAGCAGCATGTCTGCTCCGTTGAAATAGCGGTGCTTGCGGTAAAGTGGTTGTAGTGATGAAGCTAGTAGACTTTTACGGTCTGTACTAGAACGCACAAGTCGTTTAAAATTTCAATAACTAGCTAAAGTGACTAAACAAATAATCTGGACGAGTGGGTATTGGGGGGGGACTGCAAAGCAGGAGGGCGGCAACTGCGAAATTTGTTGATCCGATATGGCTCGAATATTTTGGTTTTGGCTTCTGACGCTTCCAACGGCGCCTCCATGAGACTGCGATCTTTTTGGGTTGCGCTGTGCACGTGTCTTTGGGACATATTTGGAATCTTTGGGACCTAAAATTCTAATCCTATCCCGTTTTCCACCTCGCTACCTTCATAGTTTTTCATCTGTTTTCGATCCAATCTGATTTTTGTAGTTTTTTCGATAGCGTCTTTCATCGTGACCACTGCCTTCAAATGGCACTTTTGCTCGCTAATTGTTGGACAATAATACTGCCGGCTCGGAAAAACTCTGTTCGAAAACTGAGTGAATTTCTTTTGTCAATAATTATCGAAAAATTAGAAGTACTTATTGCTTAACGTTGGATGTTAGGGGAGATGAAGATTTCCAATACCGGATCGCCTGCGGCCGTTATAGCGCTTCTTTTCCTTGTGCGAGGTTGTGCTAGATGACTGACTGAGCGCCGCTACCTTTGAGGAGATTTCATGCATTCGACTCTGAGAAAATTTCCCGGCGTCAGTGCCGGGAAAGTACCGCGACCCTCGACTCTGCCACGATAGTTCCGCGATGGTACCGCAGCGGCTCCCTGATCAGATGATTTTGTTGCTGTGTCTTGAGCCTCGACATCGCAGCGATAGTACCGCAGCGGCTCCCTGATCAGATGATTTTGTTGCCGTGTCTTGAGCCTCGACATTGCCGCGATAGTACCGCAGCGGCTCCGCGTTAGAACACCGCCGGCTGCGCGAGGATGCAGCAGTGAACCCCAGTGGAGTACGATGTACTATCCTGTGTAATAAAACGAAATTGCAGCCGGTTCAATTACACAAGTTTGAGGTACATTCCGTATTTTCTGGGGCGCGAAAACGGCGGTAACCTCTCGTATTTTTGTTCTTAGCCCCCTAGTGGTATTATCACTATTAAATAACTTAGTATCAGATACTCTCTCGGAGCCGCTTCTGCACTATCGCGGAGCCGAAGCGGCATTACCGCACCGCCACTACGGCTCCGCGATAGTTCCGCCGCGGCTCCGCGATAGTGCCCTTTCGGTGCCTGTAGGCTCCGAAGCGGCACTATCGCGGAGCCGCAGCGGCAATTTCTCTCAAAGGACCCTCTGTATCTTCACAATAGCGCTTTGATGACTACACCGAACTCTTCCTGTGTTCTCAGGCGGGTTCCACCAGTGGTTCAAACACAAAAAGCAGTAGTGGTTTTTGGCGCGTTCGACGATGCCTTGCTTATGTGCCACCCAAAGAGCGAATACAGGGCCAGTAGCAATCCCCGGAAAGGTGGCAGCTACCGGCTGTCACTGCGTGGTGACTGGGTCAATCACGTCTCGGCTATCAATATGGACGGGCCGGCATAGAAATGCACAGGCGGCGCTCAAGTTACTGACCATTGCAGTCAGCCACCTGGGAGCAGTGAGCGTTCTTTTGTGAGGTGGCTGACTGCAAGAAACGGGTGGTGACTTTGCTCACCGCCGCAAAGGAAAGAAAAATAGCGCTCGGAGCGAAGAGGAGCTGGGTCGATACCGCGGTCATAGGGTCGAGTACGTCCAATGGTGATGACTTTTTGAGGCAAGTGCGCTCCAAGAAAGGGCAGTGGAGCGCATTCGAACCGACCACTACACTTATCACCCCAGCACCGCACGTCGGTCTATCTCGTTGTCTAGGTGGGCAAGGAAAAACTGCACCTGCCGGCTGGCGGCCATCCAGCTCCGCTGCCAGCTGATAGGAATGACAGGAAAAACGTTCGAACGTTTTATTGATGTTTCAATGATTCCTGGCGAGGATTAGTGGCAGTTTAACGTCAAATTGTACGTAGCTCTCATGAATACGTCTCGTTTAAAGATTTCACGTGCTTTAGTCCTATGCTAAGCTCAATTTCCAATCCCTAGAAGTTGCTGTGGCCATATTCAACCATTTTCAGATTTTTTTCCAATAATCGCTCACCACAAACAAAATCAGATTTGCTTAGAAAGCCATCTAAGAAAGATGGCTGAAAAACGGTTCCGTTTTTCAGAAAATGCATCAAACTTACGTGATCCGCGTGTACTAGTTACTAAATGCAGTATAGTAGTTCATCTAAGTGCGGCTATAATCTAAACATCGTTTTCCTCTTTCGCTTCTAGTTCACTTCTTTCTATGTTGACTGGGGAGCGTGAAACAGACTAAGGAGAAAAATAATTCATGATTCAAAAAAATCCTTTGAATTTTTCGGTACAGTGTGACAAAAACTCGAGGTTCGCTCCTCGAAAATCATACTACAAAGTATTGTGTATCGTGGTTCAGTGGTAAGAGGTCATCCAGCAAAAAATTTCCGAAATCGTTTTTTGAATCTGGCATTCTCTCGCTTTGATGATTTTCGAGAAAAATTCCGAGATCCCATTATCCAAGGTTGGAAACTTTTTATATCTGAAAGACAGATACGTTTGCACGCTCCCGAAATCCATATTTGCTACTGCTAGTTTGATCAAAGTTACAATGAATACGAAGAACTGTGGAGGGAGTGTATGTAGGAAAACAGAAAGAGTCCCTCCCACATGAACACGTGGCCTAGTGGTCTAAGGCGCTGCGTTGGGCATCCGTCTCGTGGGTTGGTGCTGTGCTGGTTCAAATTCGTCGACTATTGAGAGTTTTGCATTCAAGGCTACTCTTCAAGAATGATTCTCGTTCTAAGGTCGCAATTTTAGGAGGCATCTAGGCGTCACCAACCTCAGGTTGGCTGCCTCTTTAAAGTCACCACATTGGAGGATTGCTACTGGCCCAGGTTCCTTCGGGTTGGGTACTTGATAATCGGAGAGTTATAACCTTATCACTCAAATCTGATAAGGTCTCTAGGCCTGAGTTATGTTTAAAAGAATTGACTTTGCAGCACACGCGGTGCGAAAGCTATGAAAGGGTTCGACATTTTGAGAGATGTTTAATCTTAGAGCTTTCATCAAATCACCTAGTTTCGAGAAGCTATTAGTGCCCGATTAGTGTTGAAACAGTTCAGAATTAAAACGTTCATTAACAGAGTACACCTTTTTTGGCTCAAAAGCAATCGATCTAATGGTTTCCGCCAACCTACAGAAGCGGGCAAAAGTATCGGAACACCACAATCCGCAGGAGTTCAATTTTTCCTGTACATTCTTTTGTATCTTGAACGAGAATCTTCTGATCTAACTACAAGTTAAATTGACCAGCATTACACTTAGAGTCTAACATCTTTTTGAAGTTGGCTTTGGTTCAATATGTAGTTTGAAGGAGGATTAATTACGTAGCATTGCAAGCAATTGGTCCAAAATCATGTACTTCATTGAAGCGGATTCCTTCACTGCCCCAAATTTTAGCATTGATTAGCCATTAGATGAAATCTCTCAAGGCATTTGGTGCAATTATGAAAACAGATTTAGCTCTAGTTTCGAGAGCAGGCATTTTCTATGTGGCATTGTGAGATTTCGCACCTGAAAATTTCTAATACTAGACTTGAAGGAGAAGCCTTATGATCTGAATGAGCTTCGCGTCTCATGTACAGTGCCCTTTTTAGAATGTTTCCATATTGGTTCCATCCAAGCATTCTTTTCAAGAAAACTCACGAAAATGCAACCTTTTTGTACTGATCACCGTTTTCGTCCACAGCTCGTCACCTTCGTTTACACTTTTTCTTTTGAAGTTCGTTCAGTATCGAGTGAGTATCCAGAGTTTGCAGCTCCAACATGATTGTTTTGCTAATTGTATTTACACGACCAAAACCCTCTAAACGTTAGTCCAAACTAATAACTCATGGATCAGGGCTTCAAAAGCCATTTTTAATGTAGAGCTGCACGCAGATTTTGATACTCTATTGGGCCTTGGAAACTCAAAGTATCTTTATAGTCGAGATGCACGCGGAAGATTGAACTGTAGGTGTTCCTATGCTTTTCCCCGCTACTGTGTGTACAGTAAACTTGGTGGTCGGTTATAATTAATTTCATGGCGGCCATTGCACGCGCGCTTGCTGATAACCGGTAGGAAACTGCACCACCCGCCTATTTTATGTGCTTGGTGTGACAGAACTTGCAGTCTTGGAAATGGTTTGGCTCTCAAGACGCTTTTCCGTTCGTTTCAAAGCGGAATTTAGCATGTTCCTTAGGCCTAGTGCATAGGCCGGAATCATACTTGCAGCGACGAGCGACGCGACGCAATGCTCACAATCGATATCGACCGAAAATCGATATGCCCGATATGCACTGTCGCCGTCGCTGGTCGCGGGAAGTATGATCCCGGCCATACTTTCCGCGACGTGCGACGTGACATCGTGTTTGGGATAGATATCGACAGAAAGTCGATATGGCTCAAATGCACTGTCGCGGTCGCGCGTCGCGTCTAGTATGAACTACTCTGGCAATCGCCGCATTCAATGCGTGTCGAATATGCATTCAAGTCGAAGACAAGGTGGTTTCGAGCACAGTTAGGGAACGCGCTGCTAGGGGAGCACGTGCTCCTATTATATTTCAAATTACAGCACGTGCCCCAACAAATAAGCCGTTCAATGCGTGAATGATGCACATTCAACTCGATGACAAAACGATTATTCAAAAAAGGAAAGTATTCAATGCACTCCTTAGACGGAGCTGAAAGGTCGGCAGCTTCGCCAGTTCAATTACCCAAGTTTGCGGTACTTTACTCGCCCGGCCGCTGAAAGCCTCTTCCAATCGCTAACGGCCCCAGATGTTGCTCGCCAAGCTGGCCGCGTCGCACGTCGGCGTGCCGGCCGCGTCCCACGTCCGCGTGCCGGCTGCGTCGCGTCTTTGTGCTGCTACGATAGCGCTGGACTACCTTTCAGCACGTACTCCTGCGATTGAATTTTACGGCACATGCTCCTTCTATTAAATTTTGCAGCACGTGCTGCTGTTTAGAGCACGTGCTGCAAAATTTTACAGTCGATTGTCCACTATAAAACGCGTCTCCGAGTTTCCACCGGACTTCGAATGACTCGGAGCCTTTGGCAACAGCAATGTCGAAGAAACGGCTAGATATGAGCGTAAAAAATTTGACATCAACAAAACGTTTGGTGATCAAATTGTCAAAACGAATCCCCATGATGCACAAACTAAACCAATTTACCCCCTTTAAAATTCTTTTTTTCGATTTTTCAGTTTTTGGTTCCGATCAGTGGCCGTTGAGTGGAGTGGGCGGGGATGGCGCTCTACACAGAAGTCCAGGGCCGTGTTGGGCTATTTGGAGTTCCTTTTTAGCCGTTTTTTGGCACCACTGCTGCCAGGGGCCCCACACCTTTTGATTTTTGATGACCATTTCGAAGCCGTCATAATTTCATGTAAACGCGATTTTTAGTGTCCCATTTTTTCAGAACAGTTTGAGTCTGGCCCGTATGTTTGACTGAGGGTAAGATAACGAATTTGGCACTCGTCTCGCATGATAGCATGAACCAAACCGTGCCGCTTGAATCTAGTGCAGAACCTCTATAAACCTAAGAAGCTGACACTAACAAGGGAACTACTATGAGTCGTACTAACCATTCCGAATAAAATATACTTTTCTAGAACCATTTTCGGACGTAAAGTCCGAGTATGCCCATCTCAGCTGCCTAGACTCACTCTGGAAGAAGTTATGAGCATTTTTGAAGCTGCGCGGCAAGATTAGGGTACCCCCCAGGGGTGTGCGGAAAATTCTTTTCGGTAAATTTTTTACCGAATTTTTTTCTCGGTAAATACGGTAAAAACGGAAAATTCGGAAAAAAATTCCGACTTTGACTTTGGTACATATCCCATACGATAGCACAAATAAACAATATTATTTATGCATCATTTTTAAAAGTGCATGAGGCTCGTGCAAATAATGAGCGAGTTTTACATATTATACTGAGCTCAATGGCTGAACCCGATCAGCGGGACGTTGATTTTGAGAAAGAGTAACATTTTCAAATTTTCTGTCTTCAAGGCCTTTTTGTAGTGACTTAAAATTAGGCCAGCTGAGGAAAACATCCTTTCCGCCTCAACTGTGCCAGGAGGCGCGCACAAGTTTTTATTGGTGGTGCTATGTGGGATGGGGGAAGAGCACTGTGGCTCGATGCACTTGGCCACGTCCATTTCACCGTGCAGCACTTAATTTGAGCCTCTACCCGCGGTTTCCCTCCCCTGCCAAAATTAGGGGAGTCGTTGCGGTACGGGAAAATGGGCGTGGCCAAGTGCGATACAACAGTGCCCCCTTCATCCAACAAGAACCTTACTCAGAACTTTTGAAACAAGGTGTTAACACGCAATCCGCTAGTAACGGATTGTCCCCGTACCGAATGCGAAGCAAGCAGAAGCTAACACGCGAAGCAAGCAGAAGCTAACGCCAAGCAAGCAGAACCTTACGTTAGGTAGGGGAACGAGTGGAACCATGCACCAAAGCGAGCGGAAGCAAACGCGAAGCAAGTAGAAGCTAACGCTGAGCAAGAAGAATCTTACATTAGGCAGGGGAACGAGTGGAACCATGCACCGAAGCGAGCGGAAGCAAACGCGAAGCAAGTTGAAACTAACACTGAGCGAGCGGAAGTTATCGGGAAGCAAGCAGAAGCTAACGCCAAGCAAGCAGAACCTTACGTTAGGTAGGGGAACGAGTGGAACCATGCACCAAAGCTAGCGGAAGCAAACGCCAAGCAAGTAGAAGCTAACGCTGAGCAAGCAGAAGCTAACGCCAAGCAAGCAGAACCTTACCTTAGGAAGGGGAACGAGTGGAACCATGCACCAAAGCGAGCGGAAGCAAACGCGAAGCAAGTAGAAGCTAACGCTGAGCAAGAAGAATCTTACATTAGGCAGGGGAACGAGTGGAACCATGCACCGAAGCGAGCGGAAGCAAACGCGAAGCAAGTTGAAACTAACACTGAGCGAGCGGAAGTTATCGGGAAGCAAGCAGAAGCTAACGCTAAACAAGCGGAGGTTAATACCAAGCAAGCGGATCCATACGATAGGCGGAAGGGGTTGAATGAGAACCACGCGCCAAAGCATGCGGAATCATGAGCGAAGAGAGCGGAATCTCACCCTATGCAGATGTAGCGAGGGAAACCTCATGGTACGTCCATCGAAAAGAGGATAGTTGAAATACCTTGTGCTAGCAGCGCATAAAAAATACGATGATTAGTATTTCGACTACCAATGCATTTCGAAATCAAATACCACGGAACCGCTACTTTATACTGTCTATGGGTCAAATTCTACCTTGATCATAACCGCAGATACATGAAGATAAATGAAGTTCGCCTTTTACCCACTCTATGAATCATGTAACAACATCGATTTCCCATATGTTTATCTCAGAAAACTCGCAATAACAACTGTCTTACTGGGGGGGGGGGAGAATTATTAAGGAGATATCTTGAAGACAGTGTTTACGATAAGAATCGTTTTTCTGCCTTTCCGCCTATCTTGAAGACGGTCCCATGCTGATTCCAATGATGTTTTAGGAATCGCACAAGACCTTCTAGGAACGGAGTTATGGTCCCTCAAAAATTGAGCTAGGGAAAATGGTGGACGAGTTGTCCGAGGCTTGTAACTTCCGTCCTTCGCAGCCGATGTATGCGAGCTGACCTGAGTAAAGAGAGAGGTTGAGAATGAAGGGAAGAACGGGGCTATTGATTGGAAACCATCGCTCATCTCTCAATCTCGAGCATTCATTTGTTCACGAGGGTTGGCGTGGAAAGTGCATCTGGGTGTGACGGGCTAACGGATGTCCATCTTTGGGGCCGTAGGGGACCGTTTCGAGCTCATTTTCCTTAGTTTTTTTCAACGTTAGGGTTGCGCTAGGCCCTGCAGCTGCCGATCTCCACCAAAAAATCAGACACGGTTTTTATCGTGGACACTGCCTTTAAGGTACCTGAGTCGAACGCAGAACTCAGATATCAGACAGGACTCGAGGCTTTAACGAAATTTGAATTAGGAGTTTCGCGTTGCTACAACGTACGGAAAAACTATTCACGGACCCGAGTAATCAATTGCATTCTTTTAGCCGGTTAAAGGCAGTGGTCGCGATCAAATACGCTTGTCGTCTTTTCTCTCCAAATCCTTTTCTGGGTCTAGAGTAGTAGGACCCATAAGAAAAAATCGCTTGAAAAACCACTGTTTTGGGCCAAATTTGAAACCTGAACTTTCTTGTCTTTTGATGGTGGACGAGCCCTCTCCACATCATCGGCATCGATGACCTCTTTATATCAAGAACATCAGCTAGCTTGAAATTGAATGTCAATCAATGAACCTTCGAATTTATGTACACATCTAGTCAAAAACATTGACTGAAGTGATGCTTTCATTATTCAACTGTTTTTATTAGTTAAATTTGCATTTATTTCGTCCTCTGAACGTCGATGATGTTTGACTGCTCGGCATGAGACTGCGATCTGTTTCGTCATCGCTGTGCACGTGTACACGAACTAGCTTCTTTGGGCCCTAGAAACTCTATTTGTAGACCGTTTTTCACCGCGCTACCTTCATAGTTTTTTGGCTGTTTTTGATCTAAGCGGATTTTTGTAGTTTTTTCGATAACGTTTTTCATCGTGACCACTGCCTTTAAAAACGTTCTTTGAAGACAAATTTCTAAGTGTGATACAATCGATTGTATCACACCTAAAAATGGGTATTCAAAGACCGTTTTTAACCGGTTGAAAGATTGAAATTGATTACTTAGATCCGTGACCAGGTTTTCCGCACGTTGTAGCAACGCGAAACTCCGTTATTCAAATTTCGTTGAATACTCGTAAATATTTCACAGCTATCGATTTTTTCATGGACCCCTTCCTAAGTAGCGCTGTTCGGCTTTAAGCTGCGTCCATGAAAATTCGAGTGCGTTTTTATCTAAACCAAAAAATCTAAACCGCCAATGACTTGATGTGGTTTTCATGCCCGACACCGCACCTATTTGCCCTCAGGGCACTAATGAATGTTTAGCCATTGAACAAACATTTGGTGTCATTGTCGCAGGAGAGCTGTTTTTTCTCTGCTTCCGTGGAAAACATTCATTCATTGCATTATTAGGTCTTGATGTAGTCTTGATCTAAGAAATTCGTTCACTATAAAAAATTACGAAGTGAGGACCTCCCCTGTCGTAGCCATCACTTTTTCCCGGGGGGCGGGCTAAGCAAATCGCTTGATTTGGTTGAGGGGTCGGACCAATGTTGGGTTGTATCACACCTCGCGCCGTAGCCTGACTCGAGCCTGCATTGCACGTTTCCGAGCGAGAGTGTTACCATCACACCACCGACACCACGGTCCGCAGTCCTCAGCTATTCGCACATAAACTGTGTAGGCACAGCAACAATCAGTCGATAATGGGCATGATCTGGTAAGCACAAATCGGCATTAAATCCATTTATAGGCACAGTCCAAGCTCGTCGGCAAAATTTGATGTTATGGTCCAGCCGGTGCGTGTAGCAACCCTGCAAAACGCTTAGTCTCAACTCCTCCGAATAGGCGAATAAAATCGAGCTACCATTCCTTCCGCCTCCCCCCCCCCCCCGAGAATCAGAATTCGCTCCACCCACTTCAGGGGTTTCGGTCTCAATAGGGACAAGACGCGCCATGGATTTGATCAAAATATAGGTTCTTCCATTTGTTATCGGTCTATTTTTACAGTGTGGTTTGCTCCAGTGCGATGGCTGCGAGCGACGAGGGAAATCAGGACCGAGACAACTCGTCCACGAAATTCTCACCGTTCAAATTTACAATCTTTGAGGGGCCATAACTCCGTTCGTAGTGGGTTCTGAGCGAATCTAGAAACAATAGTGTGATCAGCGCGGAATTCTCTCTAAACTGAACAGAAAAACTGAATAACAGTTCTGCGTTCGGATTGTGCCTTTGAAGGCTGTGTTCGCGATGACCTACGTTCCCGAGTGTTGCACTCAAAACAATACGTTGGCGTCCAAGTCTTATCGAAATTACGGAGAAACGGTGAGAAACGCATCAAAGCGTCGTATTTCAGTGACACTATTCTTTAACATGGACCAGCCGTCCAGCGGGCTCCGCCCGCCTGACGGCTGGCTTCGCCCCCAGACCCCTGAATTCCCGCCCCGGGCGGAAATTACCAATTGTCTCTGCATACATAGAATCGGCTCAGGAATAATTTTGCCCCAGTATTTTCTGTTGTAGACATAAAGGTTGCCTGCCGCACATGTTGACACATGGAAAGGCGGACAGCGGCAAATTATAGCGAGAAAAGCAATAAATCTGGTTCAATTGTGCAAGCACACAAAATCAATCCGAAGTGCGGCAAATCCTGTATATTACCGTTCTCGAGCTCGTTTCGAAGACATTCTCCTTTCTGCGGCGTCCTGCGCATTGCTACGTTGTACCGCACACTTTCTACGGCGTCCAGAGCACTCCTCCTGAGGTCGCGCACACTTTCTACAGGCGCACTCCTACATGGGTCCCGCACACTTTCTATGGCGTACGGTGCACTCTTCCGTGGGTCCCCTACAGCTTCTTCGGCGTTGGGCGCACTGCCGCTGGTGTCCCGCTCACTTTCTTCGACGTCCCGTTCGGTTCTTCTGGGCGTAGGCCTTGTAAAACACAAAAGTCTGCAATTACAGAGTGCACACCGTGAACTGACGGACGGACGGACGGACGGACGGACGGACGGACGGACGGACGGACGGACGGACGGACGGACGGACGGACGGACGGACGGACGGACGGACGGACGGACGGACGGACGGACGGACGGACGGACGGACGGACGGACGGACGGACGGACGGACGGACGGACGGACGGACGGACGGGCGGGCGGGCGGGCGGGCGGGCGGGCGGGCGGGTGGGCGGCGGGCGGTGGGCGGGCGAACGGGCGGGCGGGCGGGCGGGCGGCGGGCGGGCGCCTTTATTACTATGGAATCACCAGTTGCCCGATTGGATGAACATGTTCACGGTGGTTGTCACCGGTGAAAAAGGGGTTAATCAAAAAATGGAAGAATATTTCAGGCAAAGCAGAATTATTTAGGGTCCGAAGGAGAGAACGGAGCAACAGAAAGAGAATAATTGCAAAAGACGGGACCACAAAAGATTTCTTTGTCATAACGAACAGATCCAATGAGAAAAAAAGGTGGGGTAAGAGTGAAGGATTTGGTGCGTTTGTGGGACGTTTTTTCTCAACTTCTTTCTCATTTCTGTTCTACCCGGTTACCAAACTATCGATTTAGCGATTAATATCAAAATCGAATATTATCGTGAACACTGCCTTTAAGCTGAGGCCTTGGAAGATGTGATTTTGATGTTTTTGAAATTTTTAAAGCTTGACATCTGAGTTTTGTGTTCAACTCGCCTATTTTGCTATATGTTATGCTATATCAGGCCAAAAAAGGGCATTAAACATTCTGAAATCATCAACATCAGAGAGGGAGAAATGAAAAGGAAACCGCACGACTGCTAATGAACGAAGCAAAAAAAGACGAATCGATGAGCAGGCATTGCTGTAGAGCCGAGTGGCACCTGCAAGATAGCGTGTCAACTTCGTGCAAAGCTGCTGGAACGGTTCGGCGACTCCCATAGGCTGCTTGCACGGTGCCTTACGTGCCTAAGGCTGATTGCACGGAACCGAAGCTGGTTCGCACCCTACCGATCCACGATAAGAAGGCTTGCACGGAACGAAGTGTCAGTGAGCTGGTTAACACCGTACAATAAGCTGCTGGAACGCTTCGAAAACCCCCAGTAAGGCTGCTTGCTCGGTGCTTCCTGGGTCTTCTACACTGAGAAAGCTCGTTTGCACCATACCAAGACGCGAATAACGTGTTTGCACCGAACGAAGTGCCTTTTAGCGTGTTAACAACCTGTTTCAAAAGTTCTGAGTATTGGTCAGTGAGGAAAGGTGTGGATACGATAATTTGACAACGCAGTCATCCCAGAACTGCAGTAGATTCAGTGTTGTGTCCGGGAGCTCGAAAAATTTTTTCCACTTCCTGAATAACTGCTTAAGGACTCTGCTGCGTTGCGAACCTGTTTACATTTCTAAATAAATATGTATTTCTCGTAAAGGTACATATCTCGACAAGAAGAAGCACTCAGTAGAAAGAGTGAAGAGATCGTTTGAATATTCAGAAAGTAAGCCAAACAGTTTTAAAAAAGAGTAACAAAAATAAGGATGAAAACGGATATCGTGCCAAAAGCATGCCATAACAGTGGCAATCACGTGAAATACGAGTAAGAAGTAGGCCAAATTGGCGAAAAATACCCAATCTTTTTTTCCGGTAAAAACTTCTGTAAATTTCGAGAAAAATTCGGTGAACCGGTAAATCAAAATTTTCCGAAAAACACCGGTAAATCCGGAAAATCGGTATATCGGTAAACGGAAAATGGACACCCCCTGGTACTCCCCATGAAATTTTCTGGGCGATTTTAAATTGTTTTCTGGATTTCGCTAAAAACATTTACGTAGAGGTAATCTGGGGTCCTGAACACGAATCTGGGTTTCGCTTGTCGAAATTTTAAGGTTTACTGTAGGTTACGGTAGGTGACATGCCATTTAGAAGGCAAAATTTACCAAAATAATTCGAAAATCGACAAATGGACACCGAATTCGTATTCAGCACCCCAAATAACCCCCACATAGAATTTTTGAAGCAAATCTGTGACTTTGACCAAACTACCATGTACCCACCGTAATCTACCGTAAGCTGTCAAAAATCGATAAACTGACATCAGATTCGTGTTGAGCACCACAAATAACCCCCAGAAGAGCGACTTGAGCCAAATCCGTCGTCGAATTCCGGAAATCGTCGAGAGTCGATTTCGCCGTCAAATTTTTTTGCCGGTGAGAAGCTTTGAACAATTTTAGTCGAAATCTTTTGAAAAACGGCAAATAAACCTCAGATTGGTGATTAGCACCCCAAATAGCCCTCCAGGAGGGCGAATTTTGATCCAAATCTGGAATATTTTTCTTCAACACATTCTGTAGCTACACTGCCTGTAATTGATATAATTGAACGCTGAACCGAAAATCCTCACAAGTCTAAAACGCTGTCAGTCTGCACATGGTTCGGAAAATGTGCTTTCACCCAAAATTTGCCTAGGGGGGTCGTTTTGGGCTCTGAGTACGATTATGAGGTCCGTTTCCGAACTTTCGTAGATTTAAGGCGCTTTCTAGAGGGTGCGATAGGCACAAAAATCAGAGAAAAAACCGCTATTACTTTTTCCAGAGTGACTCTAGGCAGCTGCGAAGGGCATATTTGGACTCTACGTCCGAAAATGGTTTAAGGAATGTACATTTCATTTGGAATGGTTAGTATGACTTGAAGTAGTTCCCTTGTAAGTGTATAGGCCCAGGCTCATCTTTCTCGAAAAAATTACGAACATTTATTCAGCTTCATATAGCGGTTAATATAGACGTGCATACATAAGAGGATCGAAGAGGATCGTTTGTATGTTGGAGGGAAAAGTAGGGGGAAAGGAGGACACAGATATCGAACTCATATGTAAAGAAAAATGACTGTACATGCTAGACCCATGCTAAATAACTCAGTTGGCTGTGCGAAAACCACCAACCTCAGTTCATTATTTTCACCAGATCATCAAACATTATTATGAGTTTTCAGACAAATTATCGAACCAACTAGGCTTATTTTATTCCAAAGAATCCGTTACGACCCCAATAACCTCCAGGATTAGGGGCATCCATTTCCATCCCAGGAATGACGTCATCATCTCGATAGCTACCGGTGTACCATGGGTAGCCCATGCCGGTGTTCTCTACACCCAGTTCTCCCTGAGAGGATGATGATGACTGCCATCCATACATGAAATGATATCCACGGCCGACGTCTTCACAGTCGAGAGTCGGCGAAAATGTGCACATGATAGTTGTGGCCACATCGGCCGTCTTCGCGTTCAGAGCGTTGTACAACTGGATGGCCTTTCGTTGAGCTTCGTCCACTGTCAGTCCCTGAAGAATACTCATTACCATGTACCTATGGGACAGGGGCTCTCTACACACCGAGGGAGGAGTTGTCTCGCCTTTCGTGGCTTCAATTCCACTCGGGATCACCTCGTTCGTATTGAGAAGCTGGGCGCTTCGAGCTGCAAAAGTGGGACAACTCCTCCCTCGGTGTGTAGAGAGCCCCTATCCCTGTAAGTATTACTTTTCCCGTTGTTCGACCTGCCTTTTGTTTGCCAGCGCCTCATAGGGAGTTCAAAAGGTAACTAGGTGTGAGAGCGTTCTCCCGATCGCAGTCTGCCAATCACCCAAGGAATCCAACTCCTTCTGATTCCGCGTAGGGCGCACACACCCACACTTAATTTTTCTGTTTTCTGATTCTTTTTGCGGGACCGAAAAAGAGGGAAGGTGCGTCCGAATGAGAATGGCGGCCCATGCGGCCGGCGTGCTTGGCAGGCGGCCGTCGCGTTCGCCGCTTTCGGACGAGCATGCGAAAAGTCCCTACCGCCATCGACTACGAACGGGGCCGGCACCGGCTGGCAGCAAGCACTGCGCCGATCAATCAGCTCTGTAGACGATGGGAGAGGGGACGGCGGTCGTTGAAATCCAACACTCGTCCGAGGGCGGCACACTGGGTTCGGCGTGAGGTGTGATGTATCACAGAGGGGGGGTCGGACCCGTCGACATCCGGTGGGATGGGGGTCGGACCTTCGGTCAACCAAGAACCAAGATGGACTTCTATCAGGGCGGGGGGGGGTGTTGAGAGTCATACCGTTAGTATAAAAAATGTCGGCAAAATGAGATCGCAATAAGAGGTCAAAATAGAACTGGAGATCATACTGAAAAAGCAAAATGAGACAGGAGATCAAAAAAGAAACAGAATAGTAAGAAACAACTACGAAAAAGCATATGAGGCAGGATATGAAATGGAGATGTAAAAATAAGGCAGGAACACACAAGAAGAGCTTACAGTTCACTGGTGATGAAGAATGCAAGACAATAGACGACAGTAGCATGGCCATCGTTAATGACTCTGACATGGAGAAGGAGTCGCGGCCTGGTGAAGTGTGTCAATAAAGCGCTTCTGGATATGTCAGTAGCAGTGGTGTAAAGTATTCGCTCTCATCAAGGTCATTACAAGCGGACTATGCTGTCAATGAAATAACACAGATGTTCTGGAATTTCGTAATCTAGGAGGCATTTTTAGGCGATTTAGGATTCACAGGTTGGATCCCGCTAAAGGTAAAAAATTTCGCAATCCTAAGAAATAATGGATTGTTGAATGTTTGAGAAGAGCATTGTTAACTGTTGTATCTCTTGAAATTCAACCTACGAAACTGACTCGTGTCTAATATGCGATATCGCCTCAAGCATAGGATTTTTATGCCCTGAGGGCACATAGTTGGGGTCGCGGGCGCGGAGCCCGCGTTTTGAATACGAATGCCCGCATGTGAAAACGCAACCAAAATTTCATGAACGCGGCTTCAAACCGAAGAGCGCTACATAGGGTTGTCGGAGCCTGTTTTCATGCCCTGAGGGCACATAGGTGCTGTTTCGGGCAAGAAAACCACGTATAATAATTGACTCTCCGGATTTGAAAACACACCCAAAATTTCATGGACGCAGCTTTAAGCCGAACAGCGCTACATAGGTTGGGGTCCATGAAAAAATCGATAGCTGGGAAATATTTACAAGTATTTAACGAAATTCGAATTAGGGAGTTTCGCGTTGCTACAACGTGCGGAAAAATAGTCACGGACCCAAGTAATTGATTTGATTCTTTTAATCGGTTCAAAACGGCCTTTGAAGGTTTTAGGTGTGATACAATCGATTGTATGAATCACACCTAAATCCATACAAATCAGGTGTGATAAAATCGATCGTATCACACCTAAAAATACGTCTTCGAGAACCGTTTTTAAATGGTTAAAAGAATGAAATCAATTAATTGGGTCCGTGACTAGGTTTTCCGAACGTTGTAGTAACGCAAAACTCCCTAACTCAAATTTCGCTAAATACTTGTAATTATTTCACAGCTATCGATTTTTTCATGGACCCCACCTTATGTAGCGCTGTTAGCCTTAAAGCTGCGTTCATAACACTGGGCGCGTTCTCACCAGGGATGTGCGGCAATTGCCGTTTGCCGGTTGCCGATTGCCGTTTGCCGGCAGTTTTCGGACGATTTTTGTCGATTGTCGTTTGCCGTTTTTCCTCTCACTTCTCGACAAAATTCGGCAAGAAGTGCGAAATAGATAACAAACGTCGCAATTAGGACGCGCATGGAAAACCTGGACAAGATTTAACACCCTGATCATTTTTAGGAGAGAGCACAAAGGGTTCAGGAAAAACGCTGAATGACTCAAATTCTTCCAGATAATTTTCAAAGCGCCGTGTAGAGGATTTTGAACTTCACTAGCAGTTTGTGGGCTTATGCAATTCACCATCTTCTATTGTGCTCACAATTGCGCTGAAAAACATGGCACCAAGTTGAAAGTTGGAGTTCTGAGTTGAAAGGGTGGAAGAGGGTGTACACGGCGTGCGGAACATCCGTTTTCATCAAATTCGCTGCTTGACTATAAACTGGATGCACGTAGTGTAGAGTGATCAGTTGGGAATAAAGGGTGACGTACAGCTTGAGAAGGAGGTGGTTCGAGATAAGCGCGGTTTTTCAGGAGTCGTATTTGTGGAAAGCTTGGAAAACTAGCCAATTGCTTGCATTTGAGTTGTTAGCGCGGCGTTCAGAAGAAATTTGAATGGTCGAAAGGGGAGAGATGCCGAAGATTTAGCAGTTCCTCAGGAACGCTTCCAGGATCGTCCGAAAACATGCGTTTTAGATGTATTTGTCCACGTCATTATCTTTTAATTAAATCCGGTGAAACAGTAAACACACCGTGAGGCATGCCAACGAGTACGCCGCGAACTCTGAGAAGGTTTGCCGCGGCAGTTCTGGGAAAGTAAAGCGACCCTTAACTGTGCCTCGATAGTTCCGCGATAGTACCGCAGCGGCTCCACGATCATCACTGACGTTATGATTCTGTTGCAATGCCTTGAGCCTCGACAACGCCGCGACATTGCCTCGATAGTACCGCAGCGGTGCCGTGTTAGGACCGCACCAGCTCCGCGAGGTGCATAAGCTAACCCGCGTCGACTACGACGCACCGCCCTGTGTGGTATCGCCGGTTCAACCACCCGAGTTTTATTACCCACGTCCCGTATCTCTTTGCACGCAGTAACGGGGATACTCTCTGTCCCTATCAGATAGAGAACCTAGCAACCGTAGGTGCGCATTTTTGTTCGTAGGCCCCGTTCAATTGTACTACGAATCATAATTGATTTCATATGAGTTCCTATTGTGTATGAGTCGGTCCTATTTTTGTAAAGGCACGGCCATCGATCCCGAAGCCGCAGCGGCACTCTCGCGGTGCCTCTGTGGAGCCTGTAGGAGCCTGTAGGAGCCGGTGCGGCTTTATCGCGGAGACGCAGCGCCAGTTTGCACCAGAGAAGCGGCGTGGCTGCCACGCTCGTTAGAAACTAATAGGCTACATTGAGCTCTTAGCTTCTTTGAAGGAATTTCAAAAAAGTGCTCACCCTCTTAACTTGGATCGCGCGATATTCTGAATTTTGTGCGATGAATTTGGAAAACGAAGCAAATGAAATACTACTATATATTTAAAAAAAAAGTTTGACTTTGGAGAACCTCGAAAAATTAGTATCCTTTCACCACAACATTTCGCTTACTAGTGTTAAATAGAATGTTAATTCCGGTGCTATTTATATCAGGTTTTGTACCAACGTAAGAGGTTCAACTTCTTGTGGTATTATTGAGAAACCATTTCTTATCTGGCTATTTAAATACGAAATGTGCTTGAGAAAATAGTATTTTTATCGGTACTTCTAGAACATTTGTATCGTTTTTAAACAAGCTTTTTCTATTTTGCCTTTTGTCGATTGCCGATTGCCGTTTGCCGGCCATTCTGGGACAATTTTTGTCAATTTCCGTTTGCCGATTTTTTTATTTCGTTTGCCGCACATCCCTGGTTCTCACATCCAGATAGCCAAATTACTACACGTGGTTTTCTTGCCCGAAACACCACTAATGTGCCCTCAGGGCATGAAAACAGGCTCCGACCACCCTATGTAGCGCTCATCGGTTTGAAGCTGCGTTCATGAAATTTCGGGTGCGTTTTTACAACCGGATAGTCAATTACTATACGAGGTTTTTATGCCTAAGACCACACTTATGTGCCCTCAGGGCACTAATCAATATTCGGCCATTGAGCAAACATATGGTGTTATTGTCGCAGGAAAGTTGTTTTTCTCTGCTTTCGTGGAAATTTATTAATTGCATTATTAGGATTAATTGATTCAATCGATGAATCAATGAAGTCTGATCTAAAAACTCGCTCACTATAGAAAATTGCGAAATGAGGATGAGGACCCCCCCGGTCGTCGCCATCATTTTTTCCCAGGGTGGGGGCTGAGCAAATCGCTAGAGTTGGGTGGGGGGTCGGACCAATGTTGGGTTGTATCACAACTCGCGCCGTAGCCTGGCGGCACATGCGGCGGGCGCCTTCCTAGCACGCAGGCCGCGTGGGCCGCCATTCTCATTCGGGCACACTTTAATGCCCTAAGCCTGTTGTCTGCTACAGAGTAAGGTATTCCAGCTTGCATTTGCCAAGTTGTTAATCAGTCGTAAAAGTTGGGGGTTTGGAAAGCTCAGCCAAAGGTGGTGTCCGTGAGGTCACCACCTTCGATTGCGCATGAGAAGCCCAATTCTCGGGACAGGGGCTCTCTACACACCGAGGGAGAAGTTGTCTACCCTTTCACGGCTCCAATTCCAGTCGGGACCACCTAGCTTGCGTTGAGAAGCGTGACGCTTTGAACAGCGAAACGGGACAAATCCTCCCTCGATGTGTACAGAGCCCCTATCGCGAGTCGCGCAGCTGTGGTACGGAATGAAGGGCACCTTATTGCCAGCACACTTTTTCTCACCTTGTTATTCTGAACTTCTGTTAATCCATTGAAGAACTCCACCAATTTCATCAGTGCTTCAGTCCTCTCGTCTTGTGTCTTCTTCTTATTTTCCTCTGTCTGCTTCACAAAATTGTCGAAGCTTCTCTGAATGGGAAAATTCAAGGATTCGAAAAAAAGTCGCGCGCTTAGTCGAAAATGAAAAGAATGAAGGAAATTTCGAACGATTATATCACACTGGCAATTTATTCGTGGTTAAAAAAATAGAAAATTTAACGTATCCTCTGTTTCAAAGGCAAATTTAGTTCGTTCCTTCGCGCGCTTCTGCAGTGCGAGGGACGAGACAGCGAGAAAGTGTAGGGGAGAGGAAGGCGCAGCATACGCGCGCACATTCACGCGATCAGGGGCCGTATGCACATCTCTTTCCGCGCTTCGTTCCCGCGTAGCCATACATGATTGGCCAATTTCATCTGAAGACAAATCACAGAGTGGCTTCGCGGGAACGTGTGGGGAGAGATGTGATTACGGCCCAGCAGCAGCGAATTTCACTCCGTAACAGAGGATAAGTGTATGCAACCATGTAGCAGGAGTATTGATCGAATGATGGCGCTATTCGTCTCGCCCGATCATGAGGAATCCAAACCCTACATTTCGGAATCTGCATATATTAGTTAGCACAATTCGTTGAAGCATGCGCGCAACATAATTTTGAACAAGGCCCCATTTCTCTCCAAATTCACTTGATCAGGTCAGTTCTCTTGAGTTCTAAATAAGTCTGTTTTCCTTGGAAAAGTATCTGTAAACCAGTACAGTTACAGGCTATGAAACGGCGAAGTTCACATGGTTCCTACGCGTGCTGATGCGGAGCGGAGGCTAGAGACAGTGAGAGAGCGTAGGGCAGACGGAGACTGAGGCATCGTGCGCGCCGCTCGCGCCTCGAATGATGTGAATTACGACGTTTTATAGAGAGTACACATAATGGGGGAACTACTGGTTTTTTAAAATTCTGACGTGGGAGCGAAACGCTGCCCATTTTTCCTAAACGTTGGAACCCCAAAGTGGGCAAAATTTTGACGTGAAATTTTTCATCAACCACCTCCCATCACGGAAACGAAGCTCACCTGCTGATCAGTACATGCAATATCTGAACTTACTATGGAAGTACTATTGAACGAACCGGCTGCTCGTAACGAGCTATATTCGAATTACATAAGTGTACTTCTGAAAGTGTTTGCAAATCTAAGGCTGCAGGTGCTATGGAGTCCTTCAAGATAGGCTCCCTAGGCGATCTCTCGGCGGGTGAGGACATCTACCAGAGATCAGCATTCTCTGGGTGTTCAGAGAAATGTTTCGAGAATGCTAGTTTTGATGATACCCAAGCGCTACGACGATTTGCTTCAAAACTTCTCTACCCGGTTCATAGACCTCGTATGCAACTACAAACTTAGATTCGAAAAACACCTATAAAAGAATATCTAAACAGAATAAGTTATTAATATTAAAAAATATGCTTCGTTTGAAATAGTCGAATCCTCCCAAAATGCTCCCCTTGTTAGTCGGAAACAGACTTGAAACATGAGAAAGACTATTTTTGCAGTAGGCGCTGAGTTGATCGCAAACGCTTGAACCAGCATATACAGTCGGCACGGATCGCATTGACACCGTGCCTTCCTTATTGTGCGTTGACGCAAACTCGGTGCGCATATACTATAACATACGTGCACCAAATATGCGTCAACGCGCAATAATGAACGCTAGGTATCAGTGCGATCTGTGCCGACTGCACCCTTTCTGGGGTGGATGGAAGGCAGAGAAGAGGGAGAGTTTCAAGCTCGGTTGGCTAAATACGACGCGCGCAGCGCTCCAGCAAAGTGAACGGGGCGGCTTCCAGCCGCTCTCGTCTCATTAAGCCGACCGGACCGGGCTCGAGGCTCCTCCATTACACACAGTCGGCATGAATCGTAGTGACACTTTGCGTTCCCTATTGAAGACCGGCGCAAATTCGGTGTCATATGGTATAACATAGGTGCATCGAGTTTGCGCCAACCCTGAATAGGGAAAGCAAAGTATCTCTAGGGTGTCTGTACTGTGCATTCCATAAACAAGCTCGTGCGAAATGGTGCGTCCCGTGTTGCGAGCGTGCATTCGCTAATAGCCCACGCCAAATTTGTCTCCGAAATGGGGGACGGAACGCGACATTTTGCCGTCACTTGTGCGGCTTTCGCGATGCTGCGGTTCAGCAGGGTTTCGATGTTGAGCGACCGTCCACTTACTACACTAAAAATCTCGAGTTGACCATACCTTAACGTCATTTTGCTCCGCCCATGCTCCCAGCTCCGTCTCCAGTTCGCTCATGGTGATGGAGCGGTCCTTCAACGTTATAATTAGAGAGTTGTTTCTTGAACCACCGTCATGTTGTACATATAAGTTCTGCTAAGAAGAGCTTGCGATCAAAACAAAAAGTCAAACAGAACCAACTCCTAGGATCTTTCTGAAATCTCGACGCCCTTGACGAGGTACATCACGCAAGAAGGGAAAGAGGGAAGCTCGGCCACAGCAGCACATCTGAAAAGTGATCGTTTTTACGGTGTCATAGATTGGCGTCAGCACCATTTCAGGAAATTAAGAAAGAGGTTCATATAGTCTCAAGCAGACATCACTCTCGTCACGGTATTGGCGTCGCCACGTCACCTCTTCAACATTCCGATGACTATTCGTATCCGAAAAGTCGCTAATTCTTTCATTATAAAGTTTCAAGCACCCGACACAGCGCTTGTGGCGTCATGGCATGCTCTTTTGGCAAACTAAAACCTATGACGGTCTGCTCATATTGCCCCATTAGATTGCCCAGAACTGGCTTACAATATCAAAGAATGACCTACCCATCCGCAGGCTGCTGCACACGCTGCGAAGGCAAACATCAAAAGAATCCTCATCCTGAAAGGATTATAGTTCAGTTTACTCATATGAGAGGGGTGTAAGCAGGTCAAAGGCAGCATACACGCTCGTAAACGGTTTTTAGGTAACTACGGAAATTGAATCTTATGGCTCCGAACACAACGCCTACGCATTTTGATGCGTCAAATACGACCCACAATGCCACGACACGAATGAGAAGTTGGCCCCGCCCCTGTATCTTCCGCCTCCTGTATTTGCTGCTCTCCTCCAGAATAGGGGTGCTGGGCCATTCCCACCGTCGGCGACGATAGTGGGTAGTACAGCAAGTCCAGTGAGTAAATCGCATACACGTTTGGAATGGCCCAGCACCACTGTTTTGGAGGAAGACGGCAAATATGTACAGGGGGCGGGCATGTACAGGGGCGGGGCCAACTTCTTACCCGTGTAGCGGCACTGTGGTTCGTTTTTGACGCTTCAAAATGTGTTAACACAAAAAAAGCGTTGTGTTCTGAGCTATAAGATTCTATTTTCGTAGTTTTCTCAGAACGTTCACGTGCGTGTATGCTGCCTTTTATAGACGGGGGAAGAGCTGAAGCACATCAATTGTGACGAACTTACATGGCGTATCATACAGAAGGTCTATATCAGTTTCTTCACTATTTTTATGAAACCTTTTCAAAAAGATTGTGTGAAAACTGATGCGGACCTCCTGTATGCTTTTGTTCAAGTAAAACAATTGAAGATGCCACTTTGTGGATGGAATTACGTTTCATCAGATTAAAAAGGTAATACCGTTACGCTCTCAAAGAATTTGAACTCAGATTCTGCTGAGTACGAGTTAAAAGAAGCTGTTACAGCTTGTCAGAATTTATAACTTCTGTAGTTGTTCTAGACGCAACGTTTGCCAATTTCTAATAGATATAGCTTTAAAAGTTTCTACAAGGGCTAGTTGACATGCTGAACATGGGTATGAGGGGAGATTTCTGATTCGAAAGAAAAATATACGCTAGTGGGATTTGTGCTCAGTAGCCTAAATAACCCCACCACGCAAGTTTTGAGTCATATCCAAAACCATCTTAGCTTACACCCTGAAAATTGCCTTTACCTATTGCCTTTACCTTTTCGACAAGCTCCAAAAATGCGTATTATTTTTTTCAGAGGCTTCCTCAGAAAAATTTGATTCCAGATGCGGAGAAATCTTGCCAGAGTTGACCGCAAATCACTCCTCACCTTTCGAATCTGGGTAGCATCTTTGAGGTTTCTGCGTATAACGCCGCAATATTGCAGACCAGCTCTAACTAGTGAACCTCGCATGGTGTTCCCCCTGATCAGTAGTAAGCTAATGAGTGTTTTCTGGTCAACTCTGGCTAGTTCTCTTTGAATATGAATCCGGACTTTGCTGCGGACACCTGCGAAAAAAGTTACAGCCTGTCAAATTTCGTATTTCCTGCAGCTGAGGTGAACGTGACATTTTTAGTGCTGGGATGAATTTGGCTAGAAAGTTCAATGAAGGATCATTTGACGTACCGAGCTTGAATTCTAAGTTGGTTTCTTAATTTTCAAAAGAATAAGCTGGGGACTCATGAGTTACAGATTTGAAAGGGCTAGAAGCCTCTAATTCTTTGTTAAGCGCCTTTTTCTATCAGAAACGCGCACTAGTGTATAGAAAATCTGGAAAAGGACCTCACAATTGTGTTCAGCGCCCAAAACTATCCCACTGAGGCAATTTCGGGTGAAGGCACATTTTCCAAACTTTGCACAGACTGATAGCGTTTTGGACTTGTACGGATTTTCGGTTGCGCGTTTACACCTCTGGAAGCCTTAAAAATGTTCCAGATTTCACTTAAAGGCAGTGTTCACGACGAAAAAGGTGTCCGTTTCTGGCGAAAACGTAAGCTTTGGGTCCCTCTAAGAAAAATGAGAACGGAAGTGCGATGAAACACTGCCGGGAAGTATGTGAACATCTCGTGGGCCAGTCAGTCCATTGGGTCACCCAGCCCACGTCCTATAACAGTTGTCGACATCCTTTTTACCGTAAGAACAGACACCGAATTTTCGAATCTTCTTTATCTTAAAAGGTTCTAACAACCCAGCATGTACGACAGCTCTCTTACTTTTAAAGAATTTTCAGCTTAGGAAACAGAAAGCAAAGCCATTTACCTAACGATTTTGAAGCGCGAAACCATTTCACTGACGTCAGGTTCGATGCGGTCTGCATTCTCCCAAACACGCAAACAGGCACAGGTAAGCTTTTCAGGGATTTCTTTAAATAATTTTTCACGGTATTTGAACGTTTTGTGAAGGGCCTTTCCCCTATTAACCCCTACTTAATAGACTTGGGTACTCAAAAACGTTGAAAACTAAAATACGGTTTTTTTATCGCGAACACTGCGTTTAAAATCATTCCAGGTGGGTTATTTGGGACGCTGATCCCGAATCTGGGGTTTATTTGTCGATTTTTCGAAGTTTTCGACTTGATTCGTTGAAAGCTTCCCATCGCGGGAAAATTTTATGGCGAGTCGCGATTTTTGGCGATTCCCGGAGTGCTGCTCAAATTGTTGCTCTGGGGGTTATTTGCAGTACTAAACACGAATCTGCAATGCGTATATCGAATTTGATAGATTACGGTAGGTAACGGTGGGTATACGGTAGCTTGAACAAAGTCTCAGATTTGGCTCAAAATTTCTCTGTATTTCTCTGTATCAAAATTTCAAAATTATTTGGGACGCCGAACACGAATTTGTGGTCCATTTTTCGATTTTTGAAAAATTGAGGTAGGCAACTCCAGTTAAATAGCATTATGCATACCGTAACCTACAATAACCCTAACTCCAGCGACAAACAGACCCCAGATTCCCGTTTAGGGCCCTGAACAACCCCAAATGGAAAGTTTTGAGTCGAATCCGATTTTTTTTAAACACCCTAACTTTTCGCAAAGCCTCAGAAACGCTTATATTTCGGTGTCCGCAGCAAAATACGATGACAGATTCGGAGACAGCGAGCCAGAATTCAACAGAAAACATTCATCATCTTTTAAAAGGTGGGAGTTGCCCTGCGAGGTTCCCTAGTAAGGGCACACTCGGAACAGAATTCCGCCAACATTTTTTCCACTACACTTTTTGCAACGCTTTCATATTTAGACTCCTCCTTTTACTACGCCATGGTTTTCTGCCTCTTCACAAAGGGATGGTCAACTGTGGGAGGCCCACAACGACACAGCCTAAAATTTCGCGGCATGCGTCCTGTCCACCGAGTGTCCGACTCTAACGTCTATGTTAAGCCCAGCTCTCAACGAGAAAACAAGTAAAATTGCGAGCAAAATGTTGCGAATCAGGTTATATAGAGATTTGGCGGTGAGGCTCAGTCGGGTACTGCAGCTGTACAAACCTCCGTCGCTTTTATCTTGGACATGGAGTTCGGTAAATATTGATGGACTACTTCTTTTACTGCTTTCTTTACTTTTGTGTCGCTGACTTGTTGACTTATCACGGAGTCAGTTGACTGCAGGATAGTTGCACGGAAACTCGAGATAGATCTGCACTTTGTGGAAAAAGTGCGTTTCGAGCAGAACCCTTCAATACCCATTCCAGGAAGGTGTGGAGATAGGTACGTTCCGACGCGTGGACGAACATAAAAAGTCTGCGAGCACCACTTGATCTATTCGTATGCTTTCGACCTATGCTATTCAACTTATACATAGTTTTCCTACAAGAATGCCAGCCGGAGGGTGGAAGCAAGCGTGAGGTCAGCCATATACAAATCTTCTTATTGGCGATCCTTCAAGACCGGGGCCGCCGTTTGTGAGTTCGGAAGGTTAGAGTTTGTCAATTATATACTCTATGTGTGCATTGCACGAAAACGCGATGGTCGCGTCGCCGCTTACATAGTCGCTTCGCACTGCAATCGCACTCTGATAGAAGCCCTACGGCCTGATCACCACTCGCTGCGATAGCATGCTTTAAATGAAGGTGCAAGTGAGGAGCGATCCGATCGCTATCGATACGTGTGATGATCATCATGCTCGCAACGCGATCGCGCTTGAAATAGACCTTAACGACATTTGCCGAGGGGTCATAAGGGTTGCGTAATAGGAACGGCCGCAGTACAGGCTACGGCGCAAGGTGTCATACAACTTAACTTCGGTCCGACCCCCCACTAAATCGGGCAACTTGCTCACATCCTGTAAGGAAATCTGAATTTCTGCCCGCGTGTATGGCTGTCCACATGTGACGAACCCAAAATACCCAAAATTCTGTGAACGCATCTTGAAGCCGAAGAGCGCTACGTTAGGTGGGCTGCCCCTGTTTTTATGCCCGGAGGAAACATTGCTGCAGTTTCGGGCACGAAGACTAAATTTAGGATATATCTGTCCGCATGTGAAAACGCATCCAAAATTCCATGGTTACAGCTTGGAGCCGAAGAGCGCTACACTACAAGGGGTCTTTGAGAAAAAAAGGTCGAAATCCAGGATTATAATAAAAAATTTACTTTTTAAAGTATATTTTGAGATTGTAATTAGGGATTTTCGCGTTGCTGCAGCGTGCGGAAAACCTAGTCCTGGACCCAAATAACTAATTAAGTGTTTTGGCCCGTTAAGGAGGGTTTCCGTAGTCTCATTTTTAGGTAAGATACTATCAATTGTATCACCACTAATTCAATAGAATTCCATAGGCCGTGTGGAGTTGGCGGCATCACCGGCCAACGGAGCTACGATCGCGTGCGACGGTCTACCCTCGCAGTAACGTCCATTCACTAGACTAAAATAAAGTGCGGACTCTGCAACTCTATCAAGCCCGTGCCACACAGGGCACGGCATATACGCCAGCGCATGCCTCTGTTCATTCGATTGACATTTGGCCAGATGATCGCATACCCGAGTCGATCGTTTCCAGCTCACCCGTCGCGTTTTCTTATTGAAATTATGATTGAAATTATTCCTCTAACAATAGGTTCAGCCAAATTTGAAACATTGGTCCTCTACGGTGTACGTACCGTTACCAGCGACTCCTACCGAAAAGCCGAAACCGGACTAAATATTCGCGCTCAGCGCCCCCTAATGCTTCTCTATTCACAGGGTTTGGGCGAACAAAATCAACAGCTGGATTGAAAAGAGCGGGACAAGGCCACATTTGCCTCTTCTAGATGACCACTCCAGCTGTTCTCCTTAGCCGAAACTTCGAAAATGTGCATACAGGCTCGAGTTTATTCGAATACTTTATTGTTCGGAGACCTATGACCTCGACGACATCAAAATCAAAATCACTGCAGATGTGCTAAAATATTGTAAAGTTAACGGACTCTCATTTTTGGAGGATAGTGCTCACAACGGAAGTATACAAAGCGTAGGCAGGATCTGCGGAAACGAATTGTCTTGTCAGTATCTCTTGAGCAGCTATAATAAAAGTTTGCAGTATCACGCCCCGAGCAGCTGGTTGGTAAAAGTTATGAGTTAGAGGTTTGCGAAAAGGTAAGGGTACCCTCAGAGGGTTTTTTTTTGAGCTCTGAACACGATTATGAGGTCCGCTTGCAGATTTTCGAAAGTTAAAGGCGTCGTTTGGACTGGGAACCATCTTCCATTTTTTTGCTCAATTTTGTGAATGAGCCCAGTGGACCACACCGGTAAACTTTGGTGCGTCAAAAACGCGAGGTTGGAAGTGGTTAAAGATGATGATCCGCCACCAGTTCTCACCGATCATCTACAGGCTACAAAACGACGAAATTTACATGGTTTCTACGCGTGCTGGTGCGGAGCGGAGGTTAGAGACCGTGACAGAGTGGTGGGCAGACGGAGGCCGAGGCGTCGCGCGCCGCTCTCGCCTCGAATGATGTGAATTACGACGTTTTATAGAGGGTAGCTCTTTTTCGAAGAGTGTTGATACGACCGTCAAACGGCAAGAAAAAACAGTTATGACGCAGACGAAGCCTCCAGAAACAGAAAAATAAAAAAAAACGATTTTGGCGCAGAACCCAAATTCTAATTTGCAATGTGTTCCGACTGAACTTCTTGTACAAATGAAGGTTTAATGGCCTTTTCGAAATTTTCGTTCACTTGAGAAGCCATGCTACACAAAAACATCAAAAAATAATATTTTTTTGATGTTTTTGTTTAGCTTTTTTGTGTTTTTGTTTTCTGCTCGTACGATGTCTTTAACTGAGCATTTGGAAGGCACGAAAAGCACGAAAACTACCGTTTTGAGCTCTGATACTTTCCTTGTCAGACGTGTTCTAAACAACGGGGTGCATATTTTCGTCTACGCACAAATCACGGCGCGGTTCTCGGACCAGTAACAATTTTGCGGACGATCCACTGCTCCACTGGAGTGCTTGCGGTGCTTCTTTGACGATCCGCGCATCGCTAAAGTCGTTGGTCGTCGGCAGCGAAGAACAAATCAAGTCATCGCAGACAGTCGTTGCACCTCTTCGGGTAGGCACTTCATTGTTTGCTAGTATACGCTGCCAGGTGACCACTCTGTCACAGTGCCAGTCTGTAACAAATGAAATGGTCAACAATCTGCAAGGTCACACGTTCCCATTTCGCTCGACGTTGGAAACGCACTTGAATAAGTGAGCGTTAGCTGGTAACCTCTACTTTATAGCACTTTAAAGAAGATCGTAAGATGAAAAGAATCTGTCTACTCTTCGTATAAGAAAACCCAAATTATGTGACTGGCATACTATGATGTAAGGTTTCCGTTTTCATTTTAGTCTGACGCATGGACCAGGCGGCTGACCGTGCGGCCTCACTGGAGAATAAGGTTTCGATTCGGGCGGGGTGATCTACCGTTGCAGCCCCGTCCATTCATCAGACTAAAATGATTGCGCGAACTCTATGTACCTAGTGCTGTAGTATTGGAGACCAAGGTGACCCGTTCTTTGTGGTGCTATTCTTTCAATATAAGGAAGGATTGAAGACTAACATGCCTGCTCTCTAATCCTCGGCCTTGAAAAGTGTTTTGATTCGCAAAATTCTTATGCTTCCTTGCTTCCCAACCGCCACTAACAGTTCACTTACAGTATCAGTTCAAACATCTGTGCGAACACTTGACCTTGAATACGGATGAATCTCTAACTGTTTGACAATGACGTTGCAGTAGTTTATTTTCCTACCTAGAGCAGCCGGCTTTTGTAAAGCGCACTGTAAATTGAAATTGAGGGAGAATTGAGGGGTTCTGTCTGCCTGTGTTTTCTTAGCTGACATCAGGGCGCTGTCTCGGTTTCGGCAGCTTTTTTTCACAAAAAATCTTCGTCAGTAACTACTCGTGGATAGAAGAGTGAGGACGCTGTTCAAGACCTCGCTGTGAAGTACAATACCCGTAAAAGTTTTTTAGTTTTGTAAAAGTGGGGAGCATCTGGCAAACTTGGCAAAAAAGCGCTCGATGCATGTAACGTCTTTGACTGAAGACTTTTTTGAATTCTGAAAACGCTATCATATTCACTGTTAAAATTGCTACCTAATTATGTGATTAGTAGGCCGAAGTTTCGGAAAATCGCTTTGTTTTTTACGAAAATAGTTTTTGCAATCGTTTTTCAAATACTTCGCGCGCGGCGAAGTGCGGCGAAACTTTGAGCAGTATTTGTACAAGTAATGGAAGGTCAAGCTGCATGCTTTCTTCATCAATTAGGTTGCAAGTGAAAGTATTTCAAGGTTTATCTTGGTTGAATTTTCGGAATCCTCCATTTAGGAGTACAGGGTTTTCGCAACAAAACTCCGATTTTCAGGTACATAGTTCTCAAGAGTGTTTAAATGCAGTGTTCACCATGATTTTTGTTTTTGAGTTTTCCACTCAAAACGATACGTTGGCCACCAACTTTTACCGAAATTGCGAAGAAACAGACTAAAACGTCTCATTTCAGTGGCATTATTCTCTGGCCTGGACTAATTTCCCGGTTGGACTAACATGTTCACGGCTGTTGCCACTGGTGAAAAATGGGGTCAATCGAAAATGGAAGAATATTTTACATAAAACAGTATTAGTTAGGGTCCGAAGGAAAGAACGGAGCAACAGAGAGCTGAGACTTCCGAACAGTTCCTGTGAGAGTAAAAAGGTGGGGTGAGAGTCAAGGACTTGATGTCCTTCTCGAGCGTCTTTCTCGATTTCTTCGTCATTTCAGTTCTACCCGGGGGCCAAACAATCGATTTAGCGATTGATTCCAAAATTGAAGATTATCGTGAACACTGCTTTCAATGAAGGTTTTTGAAAATTCAGCTAACACAAACCTTGAGATTCTCTCGCGTGCACCTAACTTATGGAGAAAGCATACAGACTGCTCTTCCATTACTTGTACAAACACGGCTCAAAGTTTCGCTGCACTTCGCCGCGCACGACGCTTTCGGAAAACGATTTAAGAAACGATAAAAAAAATCAAAGCGCTTTTAGGAGATTCCTGCCTACAAGTCACATAAGTAGGCAGCAATTTGATCTGTGAATATGATCGCGTTTCAGAATTCAAAAAATGTCTTTGTTCAAAAAAGTTGCATGCAGCGGACGCTTTTTTGCCAAGTTTACCAGATGCTCCCCGTTTTTACAAAACTCAACGTGGGCGAAACTAGGCTTGATAAGAGTATCGTTTCCCAAAGGCTACCCTCTTCTTCTTCTTTAGCGTTTGTTCCGCTTCGGAACGGGGTCCGCTCTTCTGATGCGCTGGCGCCACATCCCCTTGTCACGCGTCTGGTCAGGGTGCACGCCAGCTGCCTTCAAATCAGCATGCAGTGTGACAAACCAAAAAAACCCTGCTTCGGTCGTCTTTTGGGTCGTTTTCCAAGCAAATTAAGGCCTGCCTTGCAAACAGTATCGCCTTCTGCTCGCAGGACGTGCCCGTAACATCGCAATCGAGCTTCGTGGAGCTTTCCAGAAATTGGATGACACCGAAATGCTGTCAAATGCCATGTTCATGATGCGATCTAAGCGAGGGACACCAACAGTCCAGCATTTTCGTCTCCATTACACCGAGTTTACGCTGGACGTCTTTCGTTGCAGGCCAGCACTCTGCGGCGCATTGCGCAACCGGTCACAGAACGGTTCGATAAATCTTTGACTTCGGGCGATTAGGCATTTTCTTATCGCAGATCACCCCAGTCATTGAACCCCACTTTGACCACACTGCTTCCACTTGAGAGGCAACTTAGGAACCTAGGCTGCAATCGGATGCGATTGTCGAGCCAAAATACTTAAACACTTCAGCACTCGGTAGCTCAATACCGTCGACCTTTATAGACTCATGTTCATCACTGCTCGTGGCCAGATATTCCGCTTTCTCGACATTGAGGCGTAATCCGAACCGAGACAGCCGATTATTCCATGTTTGCACCTGTCGCGTAAAGTCAGACTTATCTTCAGATGCAAGCATCACCATCAGCATACAACAGCGACCACTAGTTTCTGCAAGTCTCATGCAATTGTATTCATCACAATCACGAAAAGAAGCGGGGACAGAGCAGATCAGCTTGATGGACACCAACGAGATGGAAAACTCAGCCGACGTCCCGGCTGCTGCTTGAACACGACTCCTTGGATTGGCGTAGAGCATCTTGACACAACCAATGAGCTCCTCTGGGACACCACGCTGCCGCGAAACGAACCATATAACTTCATGCGGGACTCGGTCGAACGCCCTGCTCGATGTGGTGGTTTGGCAGCGGAGCTCGAGCCTTCTCCAAATCATGCAAGGCGAGGTGAAGCGTTTTGTTTTTCTCGCGGTGCTTCTGAATCAGTAGTCAGGCAGCATGAATGGCGCGGTGGTGCCACAGATAGCAACAAAGCCGCATTGATTTTTGATGATCTAGACGATTTCACGGATCACACGATGGAGAACACGTTCAAAGATTTTCATGCTGTGTGACAGCAGCCTAATTGGGCGATAATTCGCACAATCTGCTGGACTGCCCTTCTTCTTCCAGATGAGTATGATCGTGCTCCGCTGCCAATCTTCAGGTGTTTTCTTTTCAGCCACAACCTGGGTTAAAGAACTGCGCTAGGCACCTAGCAGGGCTCCACCACCGTGCCTTCCACATCTCAGCCGCCAGATCATCAGGACCCATTGTCTTCTCCGGCCTCATACGTGTAACTGCCGTCTGTACTCCTTCGACGGGGATCGGATGGACAGGGCCGCTTGTGGGTGTAGATTCATGTATGGGCGAATGAGGGAATTCTTCCGTTGAGACCTTCTTGAAGTAGTCACGCCATCTCCTCATCACATTTCCGCGGTCCACAAGCAGTTGACCGTTTTCGTCATCAACACCGTAGAACTTCTGTATGTCCTCCGTTCCAAGCTGACGGGATTTCGCAAGTCTATACTTGAGGCGTTCACCGTCACGTGTATCCAACTTTTCATACAGTTCTCCGTTGTGTGCGGCCTTCGCTCTCGCCACGGCTTGCTTAGCGGACTTCTTCGCTTCGCGGTACTTCTGCCAGTCCCCATCCGTCTTGCTGGCAAGAAAGGCGTGATATGCCTTCTTTTTCTGTTGAACCTTGGTCAGCACTTCCTCTGTCCAAAGCCACTTTTGCTTATCGATTTTCCTTCGGCCGGGCTTCGTGACACCAAGTTCCAAGCGGCTCCGACTGTGTCATCGTTCTGGTTGCCTTCTGCCATGATTCGTGTTCAGTTGTGACTGGCGGTGGGTGGACACGCGAGAAGACACGCGAGGAGAAAAGGCTACCCTCTTACAGACCCTAATTCGTGATAGGGTCAACATGAAAACATCAACAACTACAGAACGGCTGTGTTGAGAACTAGCTTTTCATAGCAAGAAGGTATGAGAGACGTGAAACGAGACGTTGGCGGCGAACTCGTGTAACATGCTTCTATTCTGTACCTTTCGTTCGGAATCATACCATACTTTGGATCCGAATCATTTTGGATAACTGCGAAAATCGCTCTTTTCTTCATTACCCTGAACCGGAAGGCTTAGCTGTATATGCACCTGAACTAAAGATTCAACCTCATTTCAACTTCTGAATAACTAAGGTATTTCGTGACGAGAAATTCAAAAGAATCCGACTTTTCGAGGATATCCGATTAATTTCAAGTAACCTATACCCAGACAATAGGTGCGGACTGACCGCTGGCAATCAAGGCCTCTGCAGGCAGTAGGCCAGCAAGTCACGGGCAAATCGCTGCCCATCTTGGCCTTGGTGGGCAGATCGCTGGCTACTGGCGGGCGGATCGCCGGCTACTGGCGGGTAGATCGCTGGCTACTGGCGGGCGGATGGAGGGGGAATGTCGATCCGCCCGCCAAAAGCCAGCGATCCGCCCGCACTTATTGGCTGAGCAGTTAGCGAACGCTCAGTTCCAAGTCGGCAACCAATCCTTCATCGCATACAATACCGCTCATAGGATTTGGTCAGAAGGCGCGCGAGGTCGGGTTTTATCGTTTTTTCGTCTATTCTGTATAACTCGCTTCTAAGTCAACTTTGAGCGAAACTACGGTGATGCTCGTGATCCTGGTGACAAGGGCTACCCAACTATTCTTCACTTCCGCACTGCCGTTCAGTCCGCAAAGTGCGCTTGATTGCGAAATCGTGCTGCGGCGCGGTTGCGAGTATCCTCAGACAAGGATGTGGGATCACCCGGGCGGTGGGATCACGCGGGCACCAAAGGCCAGAGGCGCCCGGGTGTCCCCACATCCTTGTTTGAGAATGTTCGCAACCGACCCGAAACAAGATTTCGCAATTAGGGTGCACTTTGCGGACTGAACGGCAGTGCGGAGGTGAACTGTACTGTGCTTATCTGCGTCGAATTCTGGTCCGCAATTGCGTCTCGACACGCTTTGCGGCCGCGCGCTTTTTAGTCCGGAAGAGTTTGAAGCGCCGCAGCCGCCGATCTGTTGACTCTAGGTGGGTATTAGAAGCTGGAAACTAAACAAAATTGAAGAAATCTGTATAAAAAGCCATATCGAGTCGGCTTTGGCGCTGGAATCCCGACTGACTCAGGCGCGTGCGGCCGCAAAGCGTGTCGAGACGCGATTGCGGGACCGGAATTTGACCCAGATAAGCACAGTTTATAGCCCTTGATAGGGTTTCGTTTTGAACTCACGAAGTTTGACAGGGTATACTGTATATTACCATTTGGTGGAGAAGGGGGGCTCGGCGTCCCGTCTCTGCGTCCTCCTGGCTCCCACCACAGCCTCTGCAACGCGCCCCCCGTCTGTGGCCTCACTGACTCGCGTGCTGCCTCTCCTCACCACACCTTCGACCAGCTGCGCTGATTTTCGCCGGTCCCTCAACCGGTAATCCATTCGGTGTGGGTGCGTTCATTGCCGATGCCCCAGGAGTTATGCCTATCACACCCAAAATCGAGGACACTTCAAATACTGAAATGGGTGAATAGAAGATATAAGAATAGAAGGTGTAGAAGACGGGAAACTCTCTGGTTTCAGAATGCCGCAAACAGCATGGTTCAGACTATGCTTTTACATATTCAGATTTTTTACGAATATTCGACTTTCCGAATAATTCGAGATTTTGAAGTTTTCGAGTATTTCGCGATTTTGAACTTCCCGAATATTCGGTTTTTTCAAATAATTCCCGGGAATCGGCTTCTTTGGAAAAATCGATTTTACGATGAACTCAGGAATTTGCCATTTCTCGAATATTCGACTTTCCGAATAATTCCGAAGTCGACTTTTTCGGTCGAATGATTTTTCGAATCATTTGATTAAAGTTTATGCTGAACACAGATTTCAGATGTGGTGTTTTGAGAAACCTCGCAGGAGCAGAGTTGAGCAGGGCTGCGATTCGGCGCAAGGGGGTCGTGAAATAATTGAAACAGTCTTGAAAAAAATGAAAATAGATGGGTTGTACGATCTGACCGAAGTTCACCACAAATTTCATGCTTATTCATCTGTATCACTCTCAAAAAAAATTTTTCATCCTGGAGGGGGATCCTAAAAATTTCGGAAATTTCAAAAAAAATATGGTCAACATGCAAGGGGGTCGTTTCTCCGTCGAAAATTGGCGCAACGGGCTGCTCAACCCTGCGCAGAAGCCAGAATACTAGCCAAGCTCTACAAAAGGTGGATTTCTGAACTAATCCCGAATAATATGCGAAAGCCTGTTTTTGGAATATTAGACTTTTGAATATCATTCTATGCCGCTTCTTACGAAGTATTCGAATTTCGAGAACAAGTAAGAAAATTTTCTTATTTTGATTGATTCGTTATTTATTTATTTATTTATGTATATATGTATCATTCGAATATTTTGTAAATAATACAATTCGGTCCGAAGTACTCTTTCTGCACACCTAAAGGCGGTGGTCACGATGAAATATGGCTTTTGGGATTATTCCACGGCGATGTTGCTCAACTGTTTCTTCGTCTTTTGCTTGATTTTCCAAAAGCAATTTGTTTCTTTTTTTCACATACGTCTTTGAAGTGTTGTAGGATGCGTGTTTTGTTTACATTCATTTAGCGCAATGGTCATAAGAACGGTCGACAAAAATATCTCGTTCTTTCACAAGACCTTACGTACATTTAATGAGATGTATCTGTTCAGAAATCCACCTTTTGTGAAGTTAAGCTAGTATTCTGGCTCCTACGAAGTTACTTGAAACACCACATCTGAGGTCAGTGTCCAGTCTGAACTATACTTTGATCGAAACGAATGATTCGAAAAATCATTCGACTGAAAAAGTCACCTTCGAATTATTTGGGAGAGGCAATTTTCCGAATTATTGGAAAAAAACGAATATTCGAGAGCTTCAAAATATAGTTGTACAAGTTCGAAAAAATGTCAGACGAACGAAAATCGAAATTTTTTTCGTTCGGAAATGTTTTCGAACGAACAGAAAAAATGAAAAAATTGGTTCGCAAAACTTCGAATCAACGAAATTTGGAAAATTTCGCTCGACGGAATTTCGAACGAACGAAAACGAACGAAAAAATTTCTAAAATCTTTCGAAAATTTCCTTCCTGTACAACTATACTTCAAAATCCCGAATTTTTCGAAAAGTCGAATATTCGTACAAAATCTGAATGTGTAAAAACATAATTTGAATCATGTTGTTTGCGGCATTCTGAAACCCGAGAGTTTCCCATCTTCTATATCTTCTATTCGTATATCTTCTATTTACCCATTTCAATATTTGAAGTGTCCTCGATTTGGGGTGTGATAGGCATAACTCCTGGGGCATCGGTTAATGGACGCACCCACACCGAATGGATTGCCGGTTGAGGGACCGGCGAAAATCAGCGCTGCTGGTCGAAGGTGTGGTGAGGAGAGGTAGCACCCGAGTCAGTGAGGCCACAGACGGAGTGCCCCTTGCAGAGTCTGTGGTGGGAGCCAGGAGGACGCAGAGACAGGACGCCGAGCCCCACTCCTCCACCAAATGGTAATATACAAGTATACCCTGCCTGTCAAACTTCGTGAGTTCAAAAAGAAACCCTATCAAGGGCTATATAGTTGGGTAGCCCTTGTCACCAGGATCACGATCATCACCGCAGTTTCGCTCAAAGTAGACTTTGAAGTGAGTTATACAGAAAAGACGAAAAAGACGCTAAAACCCGACCTCGCGCGCCTTCTGACCGAATCCTATGAGCGGTATTGTAAATGCTACAATGAAAAGGAAAACAAAAAGCAGCAATCCGTTCACCGAGTCGGTCCCAAACATTATATGGACAAAAAGCAAAGGTGTATGGTCCTTTCTAGAACTCGTCAGTACTGACGAAAGGAACATATAAGTTTCGATCGAAAAACAATTTCTCCTTTAGGCATCAGGCAAGGACAGATGGGAAAAACTGGTTCTCGCAGTTTTCTAAAACGAGTCGGATTCAGTGTATATGACATACCATACAATATAAAGGTCGTTTGTGGTTTCCATTGATAAAGTATCTACAATACTCTGTAAAGCTGAACACGCTCAGGTCACCAGCAGGAGCATGCCATCAGAACCTTCTTGACTTCACAAACCTGTGAAGGTTATTCCTTAGACCACATTGCAAATGATTAGCTGCACGGATCCTAATTGAATTGTTTTATGTTTATGGAATCAAAATTCAGAAAAAAGCATCTTCATCATAATGGATATTTACTGATTGAGCAAACCCGAATTTACCACAGCAGCTCAAATTGTTTACTACGCACTCAGAACTTTAGTCTTAAAGGCAGTAGTCACGATGAAAAACGTTATCCAAAAAAAAAACTACAAAAATCAGCTTAGATTGAAAACAGCTAAAAAACTGTGAAGGTGGCGCAAAACGGGTTAGAATTAGAGTTTATAGGGCCTAAAAATGCCAGTTCGTGCACACGTGCACAGCGACGCCCAAAAGGATCGCAGTCTAATGCCAAGCAGTCAAAAATCATCGACATTCGGAGGAAGGAGTAAATGCAAATTTACTCAATAAAAACAGTTGAACAATGAAACCAAACACTTCGGTCTATGTTTTTGACTAGATGTGCACATAATTCCGAAGGTTCATTGATTGAAATTCAATTTCAAGCCAGCTGATGTTCTTCATGTAGGAGGTCATCGGTGCCGGTGATGTGCAGTGGGTTCGTCCACCAACAAAAGAGTTCAGGATGGAAGTTTTTCCCGAAACAATGGTTTTTTTTTCGCAATTTTTTTCATAAACGATAAAGGATAAAGATAAGTAAAGGATATCAATCCTCTGGGGAATCTCCTCCACACATTCGACTTCCATTCAGAATCGTAGAGGCTTTTTGAATGTGTATAGGGCCTATACAATTACTTGCGAGGGCCAGCCGATGTTCAAGTCAGTGTTTTTATCCTCTCAGAAAAGTCTGGTACCAATTTACCAACCCCGGAGGGATGAAAGGCTTAGTTGACCTTGGGCGGGGATCGATCACTCGACCGTGTGCGTGACAGCGGCGCCTCTTGCCACTGCCCCATTTTTTCTCATTGCACTTACTAATCTGAATTCACAAAAGGGTTGAGAGAGGAAAAGAAGACAAGCATATTTGAAGGCGACCACTGCCTTTAAAGGCAGCATACCCGTTCGTAAACGTGTTTGAGATAACCACAGAAATAGAATCGTATGACTCAGATTACAAAGCGTACGCATTTGAGGGGTCAAAAACGACAAACAATGCCGCCACACGAGTAAGATGTTGGTCCCGCCCTTGTATATCTCCGCCTCCTGTTTTTGCGTCCTCTTCCAAAACAGGGGTGCTGGGCCATTCCCGCCGCCGTCGATGTATGTGGTTTACTTAGTGTACTTATTGTGCCTCCCACAGACGTCGTCGACGATGGGAATGGCCCAGCGCTGCTGTCTTGAAGGAGAGCAGCAAATACAAGGGGCGGAGAAATACAGGGGCGGGGCCAACCTCTCACTCATCATTGTGGGTCGTTTTTGAAGCTTCAAAATGCGTAGGCGTTGTAATCTGAGCCATACTATTCTATTTCGGTAGTTATCTCAACCACGTTTACGAGCGTTTATGCTGCCTTTAATCCTTATACCCTTTTTCGAAGCCATGGCTACATGGTGCAACACAGAAAAAAGCTCACGACACCTGAAAAACTTTAGGGATACCCCAGTGCCCCCAAAGAACCAGCCTCGGTCATTGATTTTGAGTTGAAACGGTATTACCATTGTGTTGAGGGCCAAACGAACTCCTCCTCAATCAATTTCACGTCCATACTTGCCAGCCAATTTGAAAAGTAATTTAGGCCTTAACAAAAATCGAGATTTTTGAGTCGATTTTTGAGTGCTGTCTTGAAGGATAACAGCAAATACAAGGGGCGAAGAAATACAGGGCAGGGCCAACCTCTCACTCATCATTGTGGGTCGTTTTGAAGCTTCAAAATGCGTAGGCGTTGTAATCTGAGCCATACTATTCTATTTCGGTAGTTACCTCAACCACGTTTACGAGCGTTTATGACCTCCAATTATGAATAATTATGATTATGCTTATAAGGTCCTCCAATTTTCAATTTTTTTTGCTAAAGTTTTTGTCTTCTTGGGTCGCATGCAGTGAGGTCAAAAATGAGAGGACAATCTCTCTCGGTTATAATACTGCTATCCCTAGGTCTCATATGTTCAAAATAATGTCTCTATCTTCTGTTGGAGACTTCCTCGTTCGAAACAGTCACTGGCTAACTTTCGATGTTCAAAACCTTCGTCAGGCCTGTAATATTGCACAAGAGTAACAATAAAATACAACAATACGACATCACTAACCTAACGACCCGGCTGCAACAATCAGACGGTCCCAAGAGCTGTAATTATTGATTTCACAGCTCTCAAAGTGTTGAGCTAGAACGTCTCACCTCTTATAGTTAGTGCTTCCTCGGTCACCTAAAAGAACTACACCGTAACAGGAACTGTTGAAATGGTATTTTTGTCGTCACCGTTATGCGATTAGCCTCATTGTTTTCTTTACCTCATCCCTTATTAATTTCGGGGGACAGGTGTTTGCAATCCAAGGCTTCCAACAACATTCTTTCTAGAGGTGCATTCACGGCGCGATGCAGAACGCGAACGTTGATTTTTGAATATCATCATGCCCAAGAACAACCTCTTGATGCTGACCGAGAAGCACTAAGTGTTGAGATGCTCTAGCTCAACACTTTGAGAGCTCTAAAATCAAAAATTATAGCCCATGGGACCGTCCGATTAATGCAGCCGGGTCATAAGGCTGGTGATGCCGAGTTGTTGCATTTCATTGTCGTTCGTGTGCAATATTACAGGCCTGACGAAGGTTTCAAAAACCAAAAGCTAGCCAGTAAACGTTTTGAACGAGGAAGTCTCCAGCAGAAGAGAAAGATCTTTCGGTTATGTTCTAAAAAATGCCGAAGACATTCTAGCTCTCCATCACCGGTAAGAGTCAGAAGCATTTTTTTTAGTGGAAATGGCCTAACAAACAGGAAGAATGTGACGCAGCTGAGATAATTTTTTCCAGTACGGGCGATTGCTTTAAGTATTTTAATTTTGCAACGGGATAAGCCCCGCTGACCGCTCCAGAAATACCTCTAGCCGTAATCAGGGATGAGCGGAATTTTTTTCTGAATTTCAGAAATGGGAAGGACCTTCTCAATTTGGAATTCGGAGTTTGGAAAACGTACAGTGAAATTCTCAACCCTCCCCTGGTGACTGTGCCTACCAAGAAAACTTGCACTTATCCTTCTTTACTAAAAATTTTCATGCAAAAGCAGTTAACTCTGGCTTTGTGAAAAGTGAAAACGGGCTTCGAATTCGAATTCAGCACCCGAATGGACCCCTGCGGATTTGGCCAGGGAAAGTGTAAAAATTTCTAATCTCGTCAATATTCCCGATTTCTTTCGCATTTTCAGGCTTTTTTTGGAAATCGGAATTCGGAAATCGGAAGGCCCGAAACCATCGGAAATCGGAATCCCGCTCATCCCTGGCCCTGATGGACGCGGAATCTGACACGCAGCCTCTATGGGCATGAAGCCTTGAAACACACTTTGACGAAGTCTGCACCTCCCTGTGTCTTGTTGAACCGTTCTTGCGTTTGAACTCAATGCTCTATCCTAGTGAGAAAGGCAATGGAACCTAGTCTATGCCTGAGTAATCCACAGAAATCACCTTGCCTAGGCTTTGTTTGAGTGAACATGCCAACGGAATTGAACGATGCATGTGTACTTCTAGAAAGTGGAGAAATGGTTTTGTTTTCAATGTATTGCGTTTCTTGACGAAAAAAAAACACCTGATGATAACCTTTAGGATGAGACATTGCCCATTTTCCTTGTTTCTAGAAGCACACCCTTTTTCGTTCATTCCATGCACATGCGCGCTCGAGCAACGCCTAGCCCAGATGATTTCTGTCGCAGGTTTCAGTTTCCAACTGGAGACAGAGAGATTCAGACTTTGCCGAAAGGTGTTGCAACACCTCAGGCCGATAGGCTCCGTTCTTGGCAGACGTCCTAGCGTCAAGTGACCGTTAAGTGACGCTGGGGTTTGCATCTTCAGCATTTGTTATTGATCTGACACCCCAGCGACCACTGCAACCGGCCAGTCGCTGACGGTGGAGGCATAGTAACCGTAACGGCTGTCACTAATATTATCGATACCATCGTCAACCACGTGCCGTTTTCGAACACGTTGAATGCGCCAGCTGTCGAGCGTCATGCGCCAGCGTTTGAGCACTGGCGCATGATTCTCCAACGCCTTGACGCTTTGCCGTTGATCGTCTACTATGGACGGAGCCATAGAGGCGGCGTGCCATATTTGGTGCCCCTCGGGGATAGAGGTCTTTCTTTAGCGGCCAGCGGTGCTAATACTGTTGCAAAATCAAATCACGTCAAATAGTCGCCCGTATGGAAGGAACCATCCGATGTGCTGCGTACTCTTCCTGCTTGTAATGCCATTCGCACTAACAACAAATACACTCATTTGCATTTGTTAGGTGATGATTAGCAGGATTCTTATCGTTAGTCTTTTGAGCAACACCGAGTATGCTTTTTCATTTGTGATTTGCTTTCATTCGAATTTAACTAGAAAAAGTTGTTAAGCAGAAGAATGTTGAGTGTCCTTATGATTTTGCGCCTGTAGGAAATGGGGAGGGGCCTTGTTTGAATTTATTTTACTCTGTTTATTCTGACATCAAGTACAGGTGCAAAAGTGGTTATAGGTTTCTAAGCGACACCGAATACCATTGTAATGTTGACAATTGTTCTATGTAAAAATTGAAAATTGGAGCTGACACAAGTGAAAATTGGAGTGTCCTTGAGTTTTCGCAATAACACTGCACAATCGGCACGGATCGCACTGATTCTTTAAATTTCTTAATGTGTATTAGCGTAAACTCTGGGCATGTAGATACGCTATTATGCGCAACGAGTTTGCGCCCACGCACAATAAAGAACGCAGAGTACCAGTGTGATCTGTACTACAAGCTTCCACTACATCCGCCATAATCAATTCGATCATGTCATTACGTTTAATTTAGGTAAGCCAGTTTTAGATTGAGCCACAAAAATTCCATGTCGAGGAAGACCTTTTCAAGCGTCATCCCGTACCACCGTCGAAGTGCTTTTCGCTAAATGAAAACTTCCGCGCAAACAACAACAACCACAAAGGTGTATAAAGAGCCAACGACTGTTGACTTCTGGTTTTGCTGCTTTCGAAGCGAGACCATGACGACAAGTTTTCATCTAGTCTGGGTGAGTTGTTTTGATTGCCTATGCTTCAACGTAGTATTAGAGTTTGGAAAGTGTTGGAATCTGATTTAGTATTCGCTTCAATTTCACATTGAAAGATTGTAATATAAAAAAACATATATGTAATTCGTTATTCGTAGTGACATTCGTGGCTTACAAGTCTCACTGCTAGACCCTCAGTTGAGTGACTTTTTTCCATAGCAAATAAATAGCAGAAAGAGTCAGCGGTAATAATTTAAAGTCGACGATCAGTCACATGTTAGTTTTATTTATTTATTAATTAAACGATATCACATTATTTCAACGTGTCGTCGCATGCTTCTTTTCCAGATAACACGATCATCGCGAGCAACTCTCATCCACGTTTCTCCAAAAACTGACACAAATAGATCTCGCCATCTTCTCTTCGGTCGACCTGCGTAGCGCGTCCATTCCCAAGATCTCCATTCAGTTGTTGCTTTTGTCCATCTGTCGTCATCTGTGACACATATCTTTCTCGCCCACATCCACTTTCTCTCAGTTGCTCTTTTGACTATGTCAGGAAGCGTTGCTGTTCCTTCCAACCATGCGTTTGTGCGGCGGTCGAGAAGCGTCACTCCAAGCATCTTTCTCATCATTCTCCGTTGAGTGATCTTCAAAATTGTTAGATCCTTCTTTCTTGTGATCCACGTTTCGCAGCCGCACAGCTGAACTGGTTCAACGCACCCTTGATATGCTCGTCGCTTGAACTTCATTGCTATTCTTCTGTTAGTGAAGTACGCGTGAAGACGATTGAACGGGTTCCATCCAGATCGAATTCTTCTTGGCATTTCGTGTGCCAGGCTGCTGTCAAAAGACATTCCTTGTGCTACGTAAACAAAGCTGCTGTGGTATCTTATCACTTTTGCGTCGATAAGGATGGGTATCTCTTGAGAATTGGTCATGGCCACGGTTTTCGAAAAGTTGACTTCCAGACCAACATCTTGACTTTTGTCGGTCAGATCTCTCAGCATGGCGTTGAGCTCCTGGGCGCAGTGCGAAAATAGGGACCACGTCGTCATGTTAGTTAGGGCTCGAATATCCTGCGAAAATACCTGTTTGTTTGACTTCGCAAACCTTAAATCGATTTTCTGTTTTTTTGGAATTATGATTTCTCTACTCTATTTCTGCCCGATCCAGTATCTCGATATACAGAGGCTACCCATGCAGCTTGGCCCCCGCCTACATTTTATGGCATTTGGGCACTAACGATCACCCACGGATTCCAGTTTCCCGCAAGTGCTCTCTCCGTCGAAACCTTGTAGGCTTCCCATTGATATCTAAAACGCCATTGAAATCTGATTAGCCTAGACCGGGACAGTGCTCCGATGGAACACTACGCGCTCTTTTCGCGCTTTCCGATATTTGCGTCTCTCTCAAGTTTTCGGTTTGCTTAATCCACTGCTCTAGCCATCTAACTCGCCTTCTACTTTTTATTGATAGATTTTTTAGGTGCCATAGTTCTCAACAGCAATAAGGTCAGATAACAACATCTCCAACTCGGAAAAGCCCGAGTGGCTCGCAAACAAGTTATGCCCGTCGCCTTCTGTGTCTTGAATTGTGGATTAGAGGGATACTTCTTCCAAACAAATTATGGTGTGGCCGGAAGTTTTTGAGTAGTTTATGAAGCGGACATGACTGCTAACGAGGACTTCCGTTGACGTCTGAACGGTTCAGTAGTGACTTAGAGTTCGCGCAATCATTTTAGTCTGATGAATGGGCGGTAGATCACCCCGTGCGAATCGAAACCCGATTCTCCATTGAGACCGCCACCCCCGCACGGCCACCCGCCTGGCCCATGCGTCAGACTAAACCGAAAACGGACACCATATGTATGGGGTACAGAAAAAGAGCTCCGTCCGCATTATTATATCTACAAGCGTGACGCAGCTACAAAACCGTTCGTAAGATTCGGTTAGAAAGCGCGCGAGGACCCGTTTTCGGGTGTTCTACGTTCTTCTGGATAACTTGCCTCGAAATCAACTCTGTGCGAAACTAAGGTGATATTCGAGATCCTGTGGGCTTCTTTGAAAACTATTCCGCAGTCGTCCAGCCGAGCTTTTTCAATTCTCAACTAAGCCCTCTCTGAAGCCATACCACTGAGTTGCCCAACACCAGAACCATGAATTCAGCCCTTGTTTTTCTCCGTTATTCGAAAAGAACACAAAGACGCAACAACGCGAAGTTGCGCGCTTTTTGTTCAAAATACTTTTTCGTATAACTCCCCTTTAGGTCTTATCGGAGCTACATTTTGGTGCGCAGCGTCAGAGCCGCCGCTACAACACGCAACATGACGAAAGTCGTGGTGGGACCACATGGCTACGGCACGAAAAACCCTCATTCTAGCACGATTATCAACGCCTTGTGTGCTGCAACAGCGGTCATCCCCACCTGCAGACCGGAATTTCATTTCGATAATGATACGCAGAGTTGTATTGTTTCGAATTATGTATGATGCTGAACAAAATCGAATTTTTCGAAGAACCACTGCTCTGCTCGAATGACTAGAATATCATATTTTAAAACTATTATCTACCATTTGAAAAGCTACGTCGTTTCAGAGGACGTGACAAATTATCACAGTAAATCATATGCCTGCTGAGTAGCACACGACACTTTAGGTACGGACAGAGCTCAAATCTGCCTTGTATCGATTCCCGGGCGAGCATGCATATCATGCTTCGTTTTGTCTTGATAACTGAATGCACTATACTTGGTTTAATGCAGCAGACACGCTCAAAAAAGTTGTTGAGATCACTACTTATAGTGGGGTCGTACGGCCCTATAAAAGCCCTCACGAAGTTGGAACAGTTGAAAACGAGTTAAAATGGCCGTACTTGAGCCGTATTGAGTCACAAAATCATCCTTTCTTTGGCTTTGCCCACCGATACGGGCTCCACCCCTCAATACAAATATTCAATGCTCGACTACGGTCATTTGGCCCATTTTTTACGCTTCTAATATCGTAAGAGTTCCAGGAAGGGCCGTACGAGTACATTAGCGTCGTTATCCCAACAAATTTGTCGCTAGCTCCGCTATTTCAGCCAATGCGGTAGAACTCGTGCACTTCTGGGCCAATGTAGAACGAACCGTTATATCTCCATTTCAGTCGATTTGTTTCCGGTTTTTTTCGTTATCTCTGAATATTAACAGCTTCAGACCTTCGATTCATTCCATAAAATTTATATCATTTTTGAGCGTGTATGCTGCCTTTAAAGGCATCGTCCACGATGAAAACCGAATTTGGGTTTATGCGTTCATTCGGACTAGTGGGCCATGACAATGTCACTCAGAAAGTTTGGAGTTACAAAACCGTCTCTGAGTGAAGATTCGCTTACCTCATAATGGCTTGTTGGGTTTGGGGGGCCGGCCTTGGGGTCGATCCGTTGTTACAAAGAACAAAACTCCTGGGTTGCTGACGGCGGGTGTGCCTTGACGCGTCGTAGGGCGCAATACACACGCCAGTCGATTTCGAATTCGGTATCGATCGAAAGCAGCCGGCAGCACTGGACGCAGCAGGTGGGTAGCCCATTTTAATTTCGCTGAAGTCGTAGTTGAGCGGCATCCTCGGTGAATTGCTTCCAACGCTGCACCAAGGAGCGAAGAGTAAAACGGTTCCTTGCATTCTCTGCGCAACTATCCCAAGTTGATGCCGGCGCGAAATTCAAATTTGCTATGAACTTTCTAAAAATGGGTTTTTCTCAAAAAGTTGACGTTTTTGAGGGGGCGTTTTGCTACCGTTAGTCACTATAGGGATAGTACAACACGAAAACATCAAAAACCTAAATATGGTTTTCATCGTGTACGATGCCTTTAAGCTACTAATGCACCAAATGTATGTAAGAAGCCTTCTTCTAAACTTCTGAGGTGAAAGGAGTGAGCCGCGATTGTGCCGCTTCGCCGCCCACACTAACTGAATCGAAACTTTGGCAAACGACTTCATGAAGCATTTCTTCGATCAAGGGGTGTCTATGAAGCACTTCTTCAATTAGGGCCTGCCTATGTTTCTTCTCGGAAATTTCTGGATTGCGACACTTTCTATAATATCTTCACTGTAAAAATACTTGAGGGCTCCCATCCTCATAGTTAGGTTCTGCAAGCAGTGTCATGTTGCCTAATAATCTTTTCTGTTAATCATGGACCATTTTTTATCTGGAAAATGTATTTTTACAATATTTCGAGCTGTCAAAATAATGCTCAGTGATTCACAAAACAATCATCTATATCCTCTATATAACGTCATAATTCTCAAGGCCTGAGCGATTCTGCTCCCTCTGTCTGTCATGCGCTCTCTCACTGTCTCTAACCGCCGCTCCGCACCAGCACGCGTAGGGACCACGAGAATTTCGCGAGTTAATGCCTTTAGCTAGGACATTAGTTACAATATCAACCATGGATTTGGAGCCAAAGAGCCTATGTATAATGCAGATATTTTAAAAGGTCATTTGCGGAGTGCTCGATTCGCCCCATTGAGAATTTTCTGGAAACCTTTCAATGCTGTAGTCCAGCATTACCTCGTACAACTGCACCATACACTTGAGCAGCCCAGACGGGTAGAAAGGATACCAATATAGAAGCAACACTCGGTTGAAGTATCACAGATGAACAAGGGGAATTCTTTGATACATAGCCTTCGGACCAACCTTCATGAAACGACCTGAGAATTTTCGTGGGCGAGGAGATTGCCGTAACTACGCATCTGGAAGTACAATGCTCTCGACCGGAAAGGGATCTCAGTTTAACATCTCCCAACAGTGCTAGCGTCTATTGCTGCGCCGCAGTACCCCCAACCGCCAGAGACCTTTCTACATCCCGCAGATATGTAGCCATATAGACTCAACTATCTCGAAGTTATGAACTGCTTAGCTAGCCATGTGCTTGAACTCGAAGGCAGTGTTCACGATAAATTTCGTTTTCGAGTTTTCAGTGTGAAACACTATGCTGACAGAGGCTGTAGGGGATAGGGTAGGAGAAAGCAGCGAAAACGGAACAGAAATAGATGGAAACGGCACTAAAGTGAAGATTTCGTTAGACCACGGCGCCGTCTAAGCCCGCCCCGCCCCTGTCCTGAAGCTTGTGGCGCTGCAGACGTTCTCGATGGCAAATTGCCGAACAACACCGCCTCGTCCAGCCTGATCGATTTGCTCACATTTCGCCATTAGCGCCCTTGCGGAAACTAGCAGAGCGCGTAAATTCGTCTGCGCCTAAAAACAGAACGTTTGTTAGAAATAGTTATTCAAGCTTATCCTGAGCGAGTTTCTTCGCTGATTCTTCACTATTCGTCAACTCACGACCAAAAAAAAAACCAATTTTTGAGTCGAACTCGAATATAACACTGCCTTTAAAGTAGCTGGCAGCTTTACTTGGAGGGCAGCACAAAGGACGACAAAACAAACATTTATGACAGGATCGTTGATTGGGAGCGGGCGGACACCCTGTGTTTAGCCGTTCTAACTTGTACCTGTCCGTTCTTCCTCCGACTTTCCACATGTTTTCGCTTTTGTGATAGCCAGATCTGCCTTTTCACAAGGATGAAATCATAATAGCTTTTCTTGCGAACCCTGCTAAGAACTCGACTGTCTGTAGACGGAAACAGCATCTTTACGTCACACGCAAAGTCGCTCAATCAAAACTATTCGAGAAATCTAAATAGAGTAGAAATGGGAGGTACAGAAACGGTATCGTAGCTACGTACATTGTCGAGGGGACACGATTTGTGGAGGGAGTGTACTCTGCGTCTCTGCATACTTTTGACTCCACGGAGTTTGGAAAAAACTCAACTTTTTGACCGGGGGCCAGTTGCGAGCTTTAACCATGGCGAATCATAACTTTTGATAACGGTATTTAGACGAAAAAGGCACGCTCGCTCCTGTAAAAGTGCAGAACGCGTTAGCTCATAACGCATCCTCCATGCCTTACGCATGCAGCGTGTAGTCTCTATATCCTCAGCAGAGAACCGGACGAAAGAATCCGCGTCGATCATAAGTTTTAAATATTTTGTGAAGATAGTGTCTGTTGTCCTAAAAGTTATGAAAATTCTAGGTGCTCGGACTAGCGCTTCTTCCAGCGGTCAATACTATCCTCTTTGACCTTCTGGGTGGTCTGGGCCCACGTCCCCAATGCATCTGTGCGCCACCTCCATGTGCAGCGACAGCGGCAGCATCAGCGTCTGCATCGAGCGCCTCAGGTGTGGCACCTATTGGACCCGTCATGGGACCTCCCTACGGTGGGCCTGTATACGGCGGGCCATCATACGCTAGTGCAGGACCTCCGCCTCCACCTATGCCAGCGTACTCAGCAGGATATCCATATAAGTTCCGGAGATTTAGACGGTACGAATTTTATACCGGATACAAGAGAATCTCCGTGGAAATATTTCGATTGCAGGGAAACAAAGGTGGATGCGTCGCACATCATGGAATGCAGTAGTGAATCTGTCGGAAATATCATTGAACAGGTGAGGAGAAAGTTCGGTGGGTCAACGTCATCCCCTACTCACAATCGGCAGTCTCGACACAACTTCCCTATGGTTTTAGCACAGACTAACTTGAGGCTTCATGCAAACTGCTGCGTTTCTCTCGCAAATACCTTGCTATCGCAATCAATTTTATATTGAATGTGAATTTTGAATTGGCTAATGACTTAAATAATGGACAAACCTGCAAGGTGAATAAACCAGTTTGGGTGGAGCCTCCAGGTAACTTGTTCAGAAATTTCGCAGAGTGTCAGAAAGGTCACCGATCTCAACATTGTTCGTAATCGAAAGACTCACAGCGCCTCGGAATTTATATACTGTGTTTATCTTAAAACACGGTCCGCCAATTGTCCTCTAATTGGCCCGCTAGTACCGTAGTGTACGTCCACGACGCGTTCTCGGCAGACTGGAGTGGCAGGGTGGGTGGCCGAGTGACGGCATTGACGAATCGATTACTCTGCACACCGGGTGCACACCCGGGTCTGCCGAGAACGCGTCGTGGACGTACACTACGGTACTAGCGGGACAATTAGAGGACTATTGGCGGACCGTGTTTTGTGCAATTCAAAATAAACAGAGTATACATTGTGTCGAGTTAATTATTCTTGCAGCATCACATCGGAAGTCTTGCAGCCATTTGTGACTCTCGTGAAATGAAAAACTATTAGTGCTGATTTTCAGAGCATGACATCATCTTTGGATGAGTCCAGAGAGCGAATTCGTCGATCGTTGATGACTCACCTTGGAAGGGAGATGCTGGTCGTGTGCTCACCACATAATCTCACTTTCGCCTTCACAAGCGGGGCGGAGTTCTGCTCAAGAAGTCGTGAAGGAGTCACATGTCACGCCTTTGTTTTTTGAAAGAAGATTATTTAATGAATGACATCTGTACAATAGCAATACAATGTTGTGAACACCAAGCAATCCATTTTTTGCCGAGGTTTATGAAAAGTCGTGCGTGAAGATGTACAGGCCATAAAACGGCTAAATTCTCACCGCCGACTGCGTACCACGCGCTGGGCGACCGCACGCGCGTCGGAAGCGAACGAGTTTCGGCCGCCGCGCGACGTTTCGGCCGCCGCTCGGCCGACGGTGAGAATTTGGCCGTTTTATGGCCTGTATTTACCGTCAGTCACTGGATGAGGGATCGCCGCGACGCTGCTTGGCGGGTAAAATGCGCGATCAATAGCCACTCTCTCCCGCGGGCAATTTTTCCTGCCAAGCAGCGTCGCGGCGATCCCTCATCCAGTGGTGGACGATATGTCGTATTTATAGAGAAATCAGTTCGGACTGACTCTAAAAGAGCTTCTACTTTGCATAAAAATTACACTCCTCATGCCACTGCTGGCACTGTGTGTAGAGAATACGAGGTTTCGGAGGAAATGTTGCTGTGTTGTTATTGTTGTTATTTGTGATTTTTGGTCATGACATACGCAAAGGAACAGGTGTCTCTATCCATTCAGCAATGGAAATCTGCTCAACAGTGAAATAAAAAGACGAACTTCTCTCCAAAAACAGTTGAAGAGCAGCAGACAACTACAAACTACAGTTTCGACACAAAGAGTACATGTTCGTCACCTGCTTTGGAATTACGTTTTTGTTCGTCATACGCGGATTTCTGAGGTACTGTGCTTCTCTGGGCCGAATTCCGGTCCGCAATTGCGTCTCGTCACGCTTTGCGGCCGCACGCGCTCGAGTCAGTCGGGTTTCCAGCGCCAAAGCCGACTCGATGTGGCTTTTTATACAATTTTCTCCAATTTTTCTTAGTTTCCGGTTTCCAAAACCCACCTAGAGTCAGCAGATCGGCGGCTGCGGCGCTAGAAGCTGTTCCGACTCGGGAGTGTGCGACCGCAAAGCGTGTCAAGACGGAATTGCGAACCGGAATTTGACCCAGATAAGCACAGTATGTACAATACCCTATGGGAAAACTGAACAAAATCTCACAAGGTAGCTGTGTTGAACACAAAACAGTTCGGTCAGTTCGCGAGTGCACATTGCCGCCGGTGGGCGCCGGCGGTTTCGAGCGTCTTTTTTGCAAATACCGTTTCCGGCGAAAAGTTGATACTCTTACCAAGATTGGAATTCACTGTTTATTCTCATGATCAATAACACTAATTGATAAGAGAAGATAAGTTTCAAAAACAAAACTTCAAGTGTCTTTTTTAAAGATTCTTCATTTTCATCAGACTTTGGTCAGAAAAAAATCGTTTCTTATGTAATTGTTTCTGATTTTTCATCACTATATGAATGTAGATTCAAGGCACTGCTATGTGCCTTCATTAGAGGACACTTAACGAAGAAGTCAGTGAAATATTATACATCGAATAGCGATTCCTACGAGATTTGACTTTTCAGCAAAGACTTATGCTATCATATTCCAAGAAAGCAACCACATTCGAGTATTACTTGTGCTAATATCAGTTTCAGGTTTTCCCAACAATTTTTCAGAGTGGGAAGTTCTATCGTCTTGAAAAAAATTGCGAATACGAAAAGTTGCGAGGTGATGTGCCATTTTCATCCTCCTAGAAAGTAAGAAATCGATTCTAGATGACATTAGCTTTCTTTGCTGCAGGATTTTTTTGGAGGATCAGTTCACAAACTCTTTTAGGAAAAAACAAATTTTGAGCTGAACTAAAAAAAACAAAATTTTTGTATTTATTAAAAAATCTATTGTTTCGATGGAAATTGCTACTTTATTGTTCAATACGTCCCATAACCAAATAGGATTTTTCAACATTACATGTTTCTTCTATCCTGAAAAACTCAAAAAAAATCAGAAAAAAAGACAGAAACATTTCAGCAACGAAATTCTTGAATTTTTGTGATGTTGATGTGAAATTTTATGATTTGTTTATTCTTTGGTCTCCCAAACAATCTCTTTTCCTTCTGGAAAACACCCCTTTTCCTCCTTTGTCTGTTTTTTGTCGTTCGCTGAGGAAAACAGTTTATTTTTTCAATTCCAAATCTTGTTCTCAGCCTTAGTATTCAATCTATTAAATTATCGTTGATGCCCGTGGTCGGATGACCCTGCTACCCACACTTCCATTGGAAATTGCCATTGGCACATGTTAACGATCCTGGGTTACTTGACTTGTTATGTGTTGTGCCCAATGGATATGCTGAGGCTACGAGCCATCCAATGATGGAGATATCGACCGATATGGGCCAACTTTATTAGGCTTGATGCAAAGGCTGAGAATACAGATCAAAATAGGCATGTCTGTCCTAGCTGAATGACTACAAAAAAAATTCGACTTTAGAATAGAAAGAAATTCAGTCCATATTAAGGCTGCATGTTTTGAAAAAAACCAAAGCGCGCTTCATTATTAAAAAAAAAACTTAAATAAGGGTAAAAATTGGCGAAATCAACCAGAACGTTGTTCTTCTCCTTTATTTTTAGGGTTTCTGCCAATTTAAGAATATCCTTTTTCGATGCGAAAATAAATGCAAATAAAAAAAATAAATGAAATAAGGTAAAAAGTTTTCAAAAAAAATCGATTACATTTTCCTGATAATTAGATACGTTCATAAGAATTTATAAATGAAACATAGCGGAAATCTATTTTGAAAAGTTTGAAAGAAATATGGGGCGGAAAATTTTACACGAACTCCTTTTTTCACTTTTATATGAATGTTCCTCCACGTTTTTGATTGAAAATCTGATTTTGTAAATCACACACAGTTTCTATAACAGCTTCTTCAGACAGGTTAGGAATTGATCCGATCAAGAGAGGGCTTAGAAAATAGATCCGAGTTCTCATATTCTTTATTAACACTCACTAAATTTCTTCACTCGAATTATATGTGTAAATCTATAGAAATGTTACGGTCTAACAAAACTAACGCTTACCTGAGTTTTTGAACACCGCCTGATTTTTTAAAAATTGGTGAATAAAATGCTAATGAAGAATTTTCTAGAAAACACTCGAATGTTCTAGAAAATTCATTGGAGAGGCATTAGCAAAATAAGACATATGTATGATTTTTTTAAAATTTCAATTATGCTACTCGAAGAATGAAAAGTTGTCGAGAGGCTCCACAATTTTCTCAATATAGCATGATATGTAGTTGGATAAATAGAAAAATAAAAATTGAGTCAAGCTATGGAGAAAATATCCGGATGATATGTATCAATACTGTTATTTTTGAAAAATTATTTTTCTCCGCTTGAGGGCGTGAAAACCATGTAAACCAAAGATATTACAAATTAATATTTTGTTTCGAGGAAGACTCGAATGTGTAGAAAATCTAGGTAATCAGTAGGGAAGGTTCCCGTATTTCTCAGAAGTTCTTTTTGAGCTCTTCGTAAATTTTCAAATCGGAATTATAATATTGATAATCGAATTTTGAGGTTTATGATCAATTGTTAGGCCGCGCAACGGAAAATGAAGAGGTTCAGAGTGTTAAACAACATTAGAGGATTTTAACATTGCGCGAATAGAGTTATACACGAATTCTAAATCACTGGTATGTTTCAAAGGAGTGGAGAGAGAAAGAACTTAGAGAAAGAGACTCACCTTTTCATCGAATCCTGCGCAAAGATGGGTAATGTATAGCATTAAATTGCAAGCCAAGAAAAGTTTCATGTTAACATGTAAGCATGCAAACTTTGATGAGTTAGCAAATCAATGCATTTGGGATAAGCGTTTCTTCTACAGGACAGTCGTGGGAAGGAAACAGATCTGTTGAGCAGCGTCTAGTACATTGGAGTTTAGTGGAATACTGCTGAATAACGTGGAAAATACAAAGGAGAAGGAGCCAGTCTAGAGACAATGTCGTCCGCGACGAGGGGTGGGGCCAGGCCCGCCCCCTTGCCCCACCCACGCCAGAGCGCCTGATCGGGCGCTCTAAATTTCTCTTGAGCCCAAAAATGCTCTAATTTCTGACTCAGCGTATTTAATCCCTTTCCCGTTTAGAGTATCGATGTATGGGTGTATACTAAATTGGCGACTATTTCTCGATTCTATATCCCATATGAGCCCGACTGGAGATAGGAGAAGTCACAAGAATGTTGTTTTTGTCCGAAGAGTCATGTTTTGACTAACATAAAACAAACAAAAAATTCTTCAGCTCTTCCAAAAATTGGAATATCTGTCTACGAAACGTCCTCTGCATAGTCAATGTTACAGGCCATAAAACGGCCAATGTCTCACCGTCGACTGCGTACCATGCGCCGCGCGACCGCACGCGCGTCGGAAGCGAACGAGTTTTGGCTGACAGCGCGGCGCGCCGAAACATGCGCGGCGGCCAAAACTCGTTCGCTTCCGACGCGCGTGCGGTCGCGCAGAGCGTGGTACGCAGTCGACGGTGAGACATTGGCCGTTTTATGGCCTGTAGCTGGTTTTCACAGCTTTCCTAGAAAGAGAAGAAACGGGACGCCAATTCGAGGAAATTTGCTAAAGAACTCGAAATTTTTAAATTTTCGATTTAACTTCCAAATGTCTTTTTGTAATCTGAGGTTGGGTGTTCCTAAAATATTATTGCTCACTGTTAGAATGAGTGGGTTCTAGTTATCGAGAAAATTGCACCAACACAGGAGATGCAAAATGTCGACGGCAGGGGTTGCCTTTCGTCAGGTAAAGCGCCACCCTGGTTCGACTATAACCTCATCTAAAAACTCAGAAATCAGTGAATGGCCCAAGAGATCTCTATTTTTTTGTTACAGCTGCTAATGCTATTTTCTAATTTCCAACATAACATGGGACAGAAAATGGGACCTCGTCGGGTCTAGAACTTCTTAAAAATCATCTTAAAAATTTTGGAAACCCGATGCTACCTACCACTTTGAATTGATGCTAGGAGGAGAAATCATTCTAGCTGGATACATACAAGTTCTAGTAATTGGGTAAATCGTCTCAACATCGGGGCGCAAAAGTGTCTGCGGCCAGTGTTGCCTTTGGTGACAAACAGTGCCAGCGACTTGGGCGTAATTATGCTCTCGGTTAAAGACTCGAACATGAGCAAATATCCAAATGGACTCTATTTATGTAAAGTTTGCTCACGTTGAAAATCGATTTCTTACTTTCTAGGAGGATGAAAATGCCACATCACCTCGCAACATTTCGTATTCGCAATTTTTTTCAAGACGATAGAACTTCTTACTCTGAAAAATTGTTGGGAAAACCTGAAACTGATATTAGCACAAGTAATACTCGAATGTGGTTGCTTTCTTGGAATATAATAGCATAAGTCTTTGCTGAAAAGTCAAATCTCGTAGGAATCGCTATTCGATGTATAATATCTCACTGACTTCTTCGTTAAGTATCCTCTAATGAAGGCACGTAGCAGTACCTTGAATCTACATTCATATAGTGATGAAAAATCAGAAACAATTACATAAGAAACGATTTTTTGCTACCTAAAGTCTGATGAAAATGAAGAAACTGAAAAAAAGACACTTGAGGTTTTGTTTTTGAATTTTATCTTCTCTTATCAATTAGTGTTAATGATCATGAGAATAAACAGTGAATTCCAATTTTGGTAAGAGTATCAACTTTTCGCCGGAAACGGTATTTGCAAAAAAGACGCTCGAAGCCGCCGGCGACCGCCGGTGGTCGCCGGAGCCCTCCGGCGGCAATGTGCACTCGCGAACCGACCGAACTGAAAGTTAGGTGTCAGGCAGGAATCGAACCCGCATTGCATCGCTTACCAGGCATGGGTGTTATCATTACCCTACCGACACCACTATGCATTCCTCAGCAAGTTGTCACGCGAACTGTGTAGGCACAACAGCAACCACCCGATAACGGATGTGATTGGGTGATCACAAATCGGAATTGAATCAAGTTTAGCTGAGGCCTTTTGAAGACAGGTTTTTGATATTTTTGAATGTTCGATGCCTTTTTATGGCATCGCATATGATATACCATTCCATTAATACCATCCATATATACTCTGTTTATCTTTAATTGCACAAAAAACGGTCCGCCAATAGTCCGCTAATGGGCCGGCTAGTACCGTAGTTTACGTACACGACGCGTTCTCGGCCGACCCGGGTGTGCACCGGGGTGTGCTGAGCGATCGATTCATCAATGCCGTCACTCGGCCACCCACCCTGCCACTGTGCACACCCGGGTCTGCCGAGAACGCGTCGTGGACGTAAACTACGGTACTAGCCGGCCCATTAGAGAACTATTGGCGGACCGTTTTTTGTGCAATTAAAGATAAACAGAGTATACCATACACCATGATCACATACCTTGCCCTAAAAAAGGCATTAAATATTCAAAAACAACAGAACGAAATTATCAAGTCAACATGATACCTAGCCACAAATTTGGAGTGCTACCATCTCTGTCTACTATAAGTCAAAATTCTCAGATCTTTTTTTCCGAAAATCGATTCTTTGAATAATTCGAATTTTTGCAATTTTCGAATGTTTTGTTCGAATAATTCGAATTTTCGCAAATTTCAAATCAATTTTCCGAATTATTCCAAAAAATCGGGTTTTCGAATTATTTGGATATTTTGTTTTACCCATGTGATCACATGTAGATGGAAATAATACAAGCCATGCCTCCTCACTACATATTTTACAAATCTCGACAAGATTTGAAACAGTCTATTCAGAGCTGATCAGCGTCAGGCACCCAGAAAACACCCAGAAAGCCCAAGACACCCAGATAATTATTTTTCAGTTTCTATCCTTATCTTGGGGAGGGTTACATTCTGATAACAGTAGTATCTCTGCAATCGAACAGGGCCCCCTACAAAAGGAGATATGACTCCTTGTAAGTGCCTGTATTTTTTATAGGCCTAAATTTAGTGGACGAGTTGTCTCAGGCCTGTAATTTTCTTAATTCGCATTCGCTGCACAAGAGCGAAACAGGATAAAGAGACAGTACGGTAGTGAACTGAAGAACGACGACTCGTTGAGAATCCATCCATCCATCTAGTCGCTATCGAGTTTGGAAATCTGATAGGGGGTGTGGCTCGTGGTGGTGAGCGAAGGGGGTCGGGCCCGTGGTGGTCGCCTATACCTCATTTATTCAGAGGAATTGAGATCTACCATTTGGCACGTGTTATACAGGAGGGGTCTTCTACACAATTTCACAAAAATCTCAAAATTCATATCTGAGGGTGTACTGTGCCTTTGAGCATTACCGTTTGTCGGGATAGGGCGTGGGGGAAGGGCATGGTTTTCTTCGGGAAAAAGGAAATCGGAGAACGCAAAGAAATCTCGTCTTAAAAAAATGAACATCACACACCGAGATTTGCCAGTAAGTAGAGTTCGCGCAATCATTTTAGTCTGATGAATGGACGGAGCTGCGACGGTGGATCATCCCGTGCGAATCGAAACCCCATTCTCCAGTGAGGCCCCCAACCCCGCACGGCCAGCCGCCTGGCGAATGCGTCAGACTAAAATGAAAACGGAAACCATATGTACTTCAGTGAAAAACACGAAAAAAAAAACAAAATTTTCAATGAAAATTTTCTGTTCCAATAGTGTCAAAGAAAATTGAATTTAGGGAAGCGTGGAAGTAGTCAAAGTTCCTTAGAACTTTCGAACGCCAACGGAGCTGCACGTAGCTCTTTTGAGGTTCGGGACAACGGTCTGCTTGACCCTTGTGTCAGAGCTATGCTCACTGTGGCGTATTGAAGAGGAACATGCTTATCCGGAAAGCGAAGTTCGCAGTCCTGCCAGTGACCAACACTTTTGCCTATTACTCAGCTTTTTCGTGTTACCCTATTTACAACTTTCGCGAATAAAGTAAGCCCGGCGAAGCTGGGCGAACGTGCACGCGAGGGCGCTGCGCGTTCAAAGCAGTTTACAAATTGTCGAAAACAATTTGTTGTGTCTCCAACAACTTTTTGTCATTGATTGAATTCATTCATCAAGTATTGAAATTCGAAGAAATCACAAAGGTTGTCGGCGTGAGTAGACAAATGATTTTCGGTGACTCGTGGTCTGCTCTAACAGCGCAATGTGCTCACCCGCATCTAGTACAGCCCGGCAGGTCCACCAGTTAACTTTCAGGGCATTGACTTCAAATACAAGCTCGTAGTGGGGCAGAGCGTTTCTCGGATGTCTCTATGAAGAAAAGGAACCCATAAGCTAACATCATCATTTTTGAAGGAAATCCGTGGTCAGCTGTGTTCAGACTACAGAACGATATTTCATTGACACAAATACGACTTCAGTTGTATATTAGTTATATCATTAGTCTAGTAAAGCAACGGAGAGCCGTCAGATCGTATAAGTTGGTTTCTAGTGAAACTTCTCCCGCCACTATTACGCCATGTCACTGCTCATATCGCCAATAGAGAAGAATTTCTATCGGCCCTGAATACATGAGGCTCTCTATACGAATGTAAACAACAATGAAGAAGTGGAAGCAATACTTGAACTTCTCCGTGAACATCAGAACGCAATCCATACATTTGGACTAGAAGAACAAGATGTTCCAGAGCTCCTCGGAGCTACATTAAAATGCAACATCTTCAAGTTTGACGGAGAGTTCTATTGTAAACAAACGCGGTCTCGCCATGGGATCAAGAATCGCACCACTGTTGGCGATTGTCTTCCCGAACAAGATAGAGAGATCCTATTCCACAAACGCTTCATTGATGACGTATTTTTCGTAGAATCTACAACCTCCGCGCTACACGTAATGCTCAGGAACCTGAACTCGTATGATCCGAACATCCAGCTCACAGCTGAATAACCTGGCAAAAACGGATATTTACCATTTCTCAACTATGAAGTTAGAATCAGTCATGTCATCAAGGAGTTTTTATGGTACAAGAAACCTATGTCGAAAAATATCATGCTTCACTCTGGAAGTGCACACCCTCTTTTCATGAAGAAGAACGTCGTGAAGAATCTTATGAAGACAAATCAGGAAGTGTGCTCATTCGAGCCTTCGGAGTTGTACAATAAGATCACACGAGTACTGGAAGAAAACGAATACACGACAGCAAATCCTAGGTCTTGCAGTCCATTCTATATGGTGGATGGAATATCCTTGGCTATACCATATCTGAACGAGGACCATGCCAGAATGTTGAACAATATCGTCAAGAACTCCGGGTTACCAGTAAAACTCGTTCTACGTCTACCACCGATTTTGAAGAAAATTCTGACCTCCTCGAGACTTTACGAAGAGAAATGCGGTCGACGCAACTGTCTATATATATTGCACAGAGAAGAAAATCTGCCAACTTCGTGGCACTGTGTACATGATCACATGCGAAGGTTGTGGGCAAAATTACTTTGAAGAGACCATGCGTCCATTACATAAACGGCTTGACGAACATCTGCGAGCTCTAAGGAATCCCAACGCATACCCGAACAACGGCTTTTCACGGCATCGCACACGACCTCATGCTTCGGAAAGCCCTCCATCAGTGAAAGTTACAGTTTTGCACTCCTCACTGAAATCTCCTCTGGAAAGGAAACTACCGGGGCCATATGCAAGAACGCGTCGGATGGGGCAGGGGCAGTGCAGTCGGCGCCTTTGAAGATCGCCGTTGCTCGCAAGACAGGACACGTCTATCGTGGTTGGTCACAAGTCAAGACACGTATGTCGTGCCCAACAGTCTTTCTCGCTGCCCCCAGCCGCTCCAATCTCCTAGTAGGGGCGGCTAGGGCACAGCGATGGGCACGACATACATGTCCTGACCAGTGACCAACCAGATAGACGTGCCATGTCTTGTGAGCAACGGCGATGTTCAGAGGCGCCGACTGCACTGCCCCTGCCCCAACCGGCGCGTTCTTGCATACGGCCCCTGGAAGCTCTTGAGATAAGGCGTTTATCCCACGTTATTCCCCGAAATCAACAACAGGGATGAGATGATGGAAGCATAGCGCCTTATCACGTAAGAGTATTCATTGGGGGTGATCCTTCCCGTTCACACCATAACTGTAGGGTCATTGGATATAACCGGGGAGTTGCAGAGGGGGGGGGGTAGTTACGGCGAGCTTATGGTGATCGTTCTCAGAAAACCGCAGCATCCAATGCGTGTCGAATATGCATTCAACTCGAGTGACCACACCCAATCGAAAGGCTTTCTCGCAGGCGCACGTGCTCCAGACAGCAGCACGTGCTGCAAAACTTCACCGCAGGAACGCGTACTGCAAAAGTTCATAGCGGGGGCACGTGCTGCAGGATAGCCAAGCGCTAGTGTAGCAGCCCACCGTCACGCGACGCTGCTGGAACACCCACATGCGACGCGGCCAACTCGATGAGCACCATCTGGGGCTGCCAGCGGTTGGACGAGGCCTCCAGTGGCTGGGTGTGCCAAGTACCCCAAACATGGATAATTAAACCGGCGACGCTATTGGCCTCGCAGTCCCTCTTCAAGAGTGCGTCGTATGCTTTCCTTTTCTGAAAAATCGTTTTTTCATCGAGTTGAATGTGTATCATACACGCATTCAACGTCTTATTTGATGGGGCACATGCTGTAATTTGACACACGATAAGAGCACCAGCTCTCCTAGCAGCACGTCCCCTCGCTGTGCTCGAAACCGCTTTGTATTCGAGTTCAATGCATATTAGACACGCACTGAATACATCGATTGTGTGAGTTATTCAACGACATTCAATCACTCACAACACCTCGTGATTCATAGTTTTGTCAATGACTTACATCGTGACTCATTCGAACTGTGTATTTTTGGCAATCCTAAAAACATTTCTGCAGAGCTGGCATCGCTGCTAGTTTATTTAATGCTTGGATTGTTGACTACAAACCTGCTAATTGATGAGGTCTGCTATGTATTTGATTATTACAGGCTTGAAAAAGGTGTTATATCACACAGAAATTTCGCCAAAAATTTCTGGTATAAAGACGCTCTCGATTCGATTTTGGAAGAAAATTCAACGAGTGAATGAGACTTTGGGATAAAAAAATCTTGCTATAGTAACTATGTTGTATAGGTTAGACGGAAACTTTCTTCTCACGTCGGCGTAGAAATCTTGAGGATTAGCTGTTCTCCTTTTTCTCTTTTCATGAAGTAATGTATGTAGCTCTACGAAAAATATTACTCCAAGAAGCAATCCATTGAACTAGCGCGACCTGCTTCAAACTATTTATTCTGAATATCCACAATACTCGTGATTCATACTTTTCTACAGAGAAGCCTGAACATCTTCAAGTCTCGCATTGATTCGAAACTCCTTTATTACAAGTTGCAGTCAAGCAAGGGATGAACAGAGCTCATTTCTGTATGATGGCACTTCTATTTGATATGGTCGTGCCAAAGAATCAAAAGTAGGCTATCGTCGACGACGTCATCACGACTTTGGCAGGCTTTAAGGTATCCGAAGTTCGGAATTTGTTTCGCGGGAGCTGAAAATTTCAGATAAACTTCGGTGTAGTAATCCTACTGGAAATACAGTACCTTCAACTGCGAGAGTGCAAACAGCATGTGCACAAATGCACGTCACTCCAGATTGCCTGCTCGCTCCTGGGCAGGCGCAAGGTCTCATATGCACAGCAGTTGCATTTTGGGCAGTGAGAATTGACCTTAATCCATGTACACGTTTAATAAATCCGCTTAATAAAAGAAAGTAAGGTTAAGCAGAATTTCAAAAAAAGGCCCACAAAATGCATTTATCCTCGCAGTTGCACCTTCGAAGAATGGATACTGCACAATATGTGGCTTCTCACGAGCTGGAGCCAATCTCTCCTTGCATTCCGCTCGTTCTAAAGATAGTGTCTCAGGAAAAAACATCATGACATTCGTGCCGAATTCATACGTCAAAACCTCTCAGAATTCAAGATCAAATACTAGTAGCTCACCTGTAGGCCAGCAGGTGTAGTCAAGGCGAGCTTACGGTGATCGTTATTCAACGACAGTCAATCACTCACAACACCCCGTAAGCACTGGAACAGTTTTTAAGCACAGAATGACACCACACATTTTTTGTGGTGGCTCACTTTAGATGTCGAAGTGTCGTTCGTTAGAATATCTGAGTAGAATGCATTTCACGAGGCCCAGCCTACTATGTTTTTTTTTGCGGAGTAGAACGTTCTAAATGTGAGCATGCCATGACTCCGCAAGTTTCGATGTTGTAAATTGCACGAATGCTCTGTAGCGCAATATATAAAATTTATATGTGGCTCGAGATTTTTCGAAAAATGAAATTAATTTTTATATGTGGCACATATAAATTCCAGCTACTTCGAGTACATCGAAAACGACCTTCAAAAAAGTAGTGGCGTCGGTAATGTATCAAATAAACAGCTTGGGAGGGCAGGTTCAACATCTTAAATATCGATATTTGATTGAACTGGCTGGAGATTCTTTGAATCCTCAGTAAGAGTTCTTCGTCTTCTTTCTTGAGAGTTCTCAGGAAGTTGAGAGAACATAGCATTTCCGCACCTCTGGTGCTTAGGAAAACATACTCACCCTCTATATCGGAGCTAAAAGTACTCCTTCGTATGCGTGCGGATAGAGGGGAGAGACAGCGAGGAAGCGTAAAATTCACCCCAAAACAGAGGGCATATGCATTGAAAAATACAATGATATCATTGGTGATATGAACAGTAGCAGCTCCTAAGATTCTCAGGACTCGATGCGGCTTAACTTTGTTCATTTAAAAGTCATCTTAATGAGTTGACAGGTTTTTCAACCTGTCGTGAAGTCATTCGAAACGAGAACAGATGCATAGCGGTTTCCAGCATGATCAGATATTTATTTACGTTGAATATATCATCAAAAACAATTTCTTCTGATCAGAAGTATACACTCGATAAGAACTCTGTACGCTCTGGAAGGAAGAAAAAGATTTGAGCATCTCTCAGAGATTAGTTAGAGTAGCTTGAGCAGTTCGAACAAACAGGTATTGGAAAGAAGGCAATCGAGCAATGGAAACGGATATCTTGAGAATCCCGCAACGTGACGCTAGCTGAGAGTTGCGCGGTCCTTGACATCAGCATGGGAAGTCTTCCAATTTCATTTCCAAGGAGAACTATTCTTCGAGGAACGACATCCATTCCTCTCAGTGGGTGAAGGGCATCGTGGGTTGACTGCAGCACGCGACATTCATCAATCTTCCAGTTTCTCCTGCTCTTTCTTGACTACGTCAACCAAAGAAGTCTAAAAATCCCAAAACCACGGATGACGGGATTTTTTCATCGCAAAGCTGTCTTCAGTTTCGTCCTCGTGATGTGGGGTTTTCCGCGACCACCGTTCGCGAGGGGCCCAGCGGCATGTGAGGCCCTTGAGCAGTGGAAGAAATGGAGCTAGAAATTGAAGACAATTGGAGATTGCTTTGCAAATATCTCTCATCCTAAAATTTAAAAAAACGATAGTTTCTATACTACTCTCGATTTACAGACATACAGATATCTAAAGTATGAGACTTGAAGAAATGGACTAATTGCTTTCGTCGATGTATTGGGCAGTGTGAGTTGAGCAACCATTTTGAATCATCGAGAAGAACTTTGTAAGGTTTTTTCACTGGATAAGATGGAAGAATGAAATAATGATGTGGAAGAGATTGAGTGAGAAATACCGTAGGAAAATGAACTATTGAACTTGAGTTTCGGCGCGTCAAGAAACGTGATCAAACTCGTAGTAGTGCATATTCATGTCAGAAAATGGCTAATTGGTCTGGACTGTCTAGCAAGGTTTTCTCGATACTGTATTTGCTAACTGTGTGACAAACCTGAAATTAACATCAAACTGTTTTCTTTAAACTCGAACCCTAGCAATCATCCAATTATATGGTTTAAATCCTATCTCTAAAAAGCAGTGTTGCAATTATTATCACGCTATCTTGGGAGCGGAGCAGTTGTTGCTCCATTTCTACCATTGTGTTTTCTTAGAAACAACAGTACTACTTCCAAGATAAAGCAATCATAGCAGCGTCGCGGCTTCCTTCCATCCACTGATCGACAACACCTTCGGATAACTTTTCTAACCAGGATTCATAATATTTTTTTTCGAGGCGGGAAAACGATTTAATTCGATGGGAGTTATCAAAAAGGGTTCGGTATGATTGCACAAGGAGACGCGAAAACGTGTTTTTGAGCGCCTTCTGACTGACTCCCACGAGGGGGATTGTATAATCAGAAACTCGTGACGTCCAACGGGTGCTTTATACTGGGTGCTACACTTTCTAGCGTACCGGTCGACAGGTTTTTTGGGTGAATCATCTGTCGACCCGCTTTACTGGTGGGTATGACAGACAGTTGACCCCGTATCGATGGGTCACGTGAAGTGAAGTAATAACTTCCTCATTTTCTCCCGCGAGTACGGGTTTGACGTGCACAACTTTGACCACCGGATCCGCTGCACCGCCAATGATTGATCGACACTCTAGACGTGATCACTCATTCCTGTAATCATCTAATTCGTTCATGAAATTATAGTTGGCGTATGTTTTATAATTCTTTGTCGTTGCATTCGGGATTCCTTATCGTTTTCTAGTGTTTTTTTCATTTTTAATATTTATTGCCTTCCATTGATTATCGTCTGTAGCGGGTTTTTTCATAATTGTGCACACCACTTTTTTTTCGGAAATTTCCGCAAAGCCGATTTCGAGTTTCTGATTTTCTGTGCGTAGGTGACATTGTACTTGGCGGGAGTAACTCTCAATACAGAAGCCAATCATTTTAGGTTTCACTCAGTTTCATATTTTTCTGATAAGATGAGCATCCAAATGTTCGCCTTGATTGGCAAACTTAACATGGAAGTCATAGAGAATAAATCCAAGAATAACGAAAGTGAGAATTCGGTCTGCACTTCCGGCTTGCACGCGAACATGCGGATACGGTGACAGAAGCCGGTGCTTTAAAATAGGTGGTGGTCAGGTCAGAGTGTGTTCAGATCCCAAAAAAGAGCGAGCCATAGAGCGAAGGCTGTGATTGGCGGTGGCCGGCGTTTCCTTCAATCACGGCCCTTCGCTATTTCCCCACCCATCTCCTCGTTTAGACACATTGCGACCACTACCTGTTAAAGGGTAATTTGCCGCTTCATTCAGCGACCGTGACCGAGTGTCGCAGAAGTATAAAATTGCCCTTGACGGGAATCAGTTAAGAATATGTATTGAAAAGAACTCTATTCGACGAAAGACTGCAAGACAAAGACTGCGAAATTGTAAGTTGCAAGTATTGAACTGTACGGCGCGGCTGAATTTCGAGCGATCGAGCCGTTCGCCGGATTTGGGTATGAATGCAATTTTTCTGTGACTCCACTTTTCTTTCTTTTCAGACAATTATTTTCCCGTTAAAATAGGACAGCCTACACATAAAAGAATTTCTCATCATGTGACACATTCGGAAACATGCATGAAAAATCTATCGAAAAACGTTTTAATTGTGTTGGAGCTGTTTTTTGGTGATTGGTGTTGCTGCGTTGAAACTTATCGAAGCATGAAAACTGGTCTCTGTTGGAATCCAAATCCCACTTGAACCATATGGCCGAACTGCAGAAATCGGTAACGCAAACCGAAAACCATTGAGCTGTGGTTATTCTAGATAATGTGATTTGATGCAGCATGCGTTCGAAGATTACCATGGAAGATACGAATTCAATTTCTAGATGCAGCAGAGCGAGGATTCATTGACTAAATCTGTTTTTTTGACAAATTTACACTTATATCACTCCTCATTAGGGTGGGCCATGTCAGACCATTCTGCGGGAAATTGGCAGACCATTCTGCGGGAAATTGGCTACTGCCCATTGAAATTTCATGCGCTAGATAAATGGCTTTTGCAATATTTTACCTTATGAGGTCAACGGAGATTCTAGCGGTATTAATATCTGTTCACTATTTTCCGAAACCCGCCCCCTAAAATGTTGCCGATTGTTCGTTCTTCCACTGTTGAGGCGTTGAACTATGTGAAGAAGGCTGCTTTATAATCCGTGGCAGGTTATTTGTGAATGTCTAGAATGTGAAGACATGAGATAGCTGTCGTTTACTGTGAAGAAGAAGCTAAAGCAACTATTATCACAATGACGCTTCAATGGATCTGTAGGATGGGAATATTCACTCACCATGAAAGGTTTCGAAGTTGAAAATACTACGATCGCTAGATGTCCACAGAAACATCTAACGATGTGGATTTCCACAGAAAGATTGGGTGATGTGTGATACCATCATCCGTTCCTGCCTCAAATGTGGCAACTTTATGAACAGGTTGATGCTAATTTGGCACAGCATATGGCATCATGTGAGGCAGCTATTTTGGAAAAGTAGATGAAAAGGCTGAGAGAAAAAAGAGCTTTAAAGCAAGTAAGGCTGCGGTACCAAAGATCAAAGAAACGATCACTGAAGTGAAGACCAGGTCTAATGTGATGGTGAGGGTTAAAAAGCTCTAGAAAAAGTCCGCGGAGGTAACTGCCCGTCGGATGGTCGCAGGAAGGTGAGTGAAAAAGTGTTTCTTTGCGCTTGAATTGTGTGCTTGAACTTGTTGCTAATTGTTGCTGTATAAATTACAATTTTACCCCAATGTCTTACTTACTCAATGTAGTTTTGTCAAGTATTATAGTCACAGCCTCTCTCCGCTTCCTCATACTGCCGGCTTGGCAAAGGCGATATACAATCACAATACACGTTGGCGAATGGCGTTCTTATGCAAGGCGCAAGCGTTTGGGAAATGGGGTGGATTACTCTGCATGCGAACCTAAGAGTATTTTTAGAACTCACTAGTCCTCAGCCACCTATCCAGCTCAAATCGACCACTCCTTGAAATGCCACTGACACGTATTTCACGCTCTCAATGAAAGGTCATTATTCATACCCTGGCACATATGATTCTGGCAAAAAAGGCGTTTATCCTCTTTGTGAAGGCTGTTGAGAAGCTCCTCAAAGTGAAGACATTGCGAATGGAAGAAAGCCTAGGAGAGGCAGTAGGAACGATAAGGACAGGCTCTGAATAGCAAGTTTTGCTTGCTGGACGCCACTGCAACATTTCCTTCTAGAAAATGGGTTGTTGTCAAGTTATCCAGACGTAGCCAGAGTTAATAGAAAGACTGGTCGGAATTCCACATTGCTTCACGTGCCTGATGTGATTTTGGACATCCTACTTGGTATACGTTTTGAGTTTTGTCGCCTTCTTACCTTGTAAGAACACACTTTTATAGGGTTCGGCGAGGAAATGACGGGACTCGGCCTTAAAGAATTGAAAGGAGCTCGCAAACAAACAACTGTCCAATCAAGGTATAGATTTCACTCCACTGGATGATCCTTCCTCCTACCATTTATGTACCAGAGGTAATTTTTGCAGTTTCTACGAAAGTCTGGGACGTGATGAGGATGAATGAAAAAAAAGAATATGGGCTTCTCTTTAAAAAATCGAATGGAGATCAGAACTGTTTAGATCTCTGCAGAGAGCATTGTAAGTGATGGTGATCCTAACTGAAATTTCGTGTACGTTGTTTATTGCTTTTCTAGGCGCTATGTTAGAGCTTACGAGTTCAAAATAGGCAAAGTTGGCGTGTTTGAATGAATATCCAGTAATGTGACTATATGTTTAGCTGCAGATATGTGCTCTTAGCACATCTTGCCACAAGCCAGTGACGGTCAAAATTTCCGAGGGCCGCCCCCGATCCACAGTACCCCTTTTCACGGCGGGACCAGCATGGATTCTTGGCTCGCATGCACCCATGGATTCTCGGCACCGTTGTTCGATCAATATGAAGCACATATTCCTCATCACAGTGTACTACGCCGTGGAAAACTGTTCAAATTAGACTTTTTTCTCGAAAACGGCTGAAATTCTGTCTGCAGGGCTATTTTTTTCGTATGTAACGTCATTTTATCGATCGAATCGATGTTTGCTTGCAGATAGCAGAAGTATTGAAGAAAAACTTGAACGAGAAGACCTTTTTCGTGGTTAATGATATTTTTCACACATCTTAATCATTTCACGCTTCTGTAGTGCTTCGAAAAAAACAAAAACGAATTGACCAACTTCAAATTTGCTTCTCTTCAATCCAGTATGTTATTTTAGATTTATTTCATCTGTTCTTAAGGCCCTTTATTGAAAACAGCATGGAGAGTATGACCGCGAATAAAATGAACGAATTCTCATCGACGAAGACCGAACAGATGCGCCACGAATGCTTTCTCCTCAATCATCCAGAAAGTTTTCGTCGAAGTTACTGAAAGTTTTTTAAAGATAAAGTCATCTCAACGGAAAACACAAATTTAGCATGCACTCACACCGGTCAGGCAGTGTTGAATCCACCATACATGAGTTTATGATTTTACACATCAATATAAATTATATTCTTTTAATGAATGACTTCACAAAAGAAGCGGCTGCAAGCAGGAAAGTAATGGACATATCGATCGATCAAGTGTGCCAAGAATTCATGCGAGCCAAGATTCCATGCTGGTCTCGCCGCGAAAACGGGTACTGTGGATCGGGGACAGCCCTTTGAGATTTTGACCGTTACTGGCTTGTCATCTTGCCTATTTTAGAAAGAAAACAGACCGTTAGCTGATCGAGCACGAAACCAATACCAATGCAGCTCAAGAGTTATCTGGCGAACTCCAATCTGAGAATCGAGGAGAAACCTGCCATTCGTATGGGATCTAGTTTTATAATAATTATGCTTGATTTTCGTTTAGGTATGAGCGGAAAAAATGTTATGATAATGCTGGTAAATGCGCCTGTTGGGCAGCCGAGAACGAAGGAAGGTTTGAATTATCATTTGGCTTAGCTGCTGCTTTGACCTTCAACATTTTTTTCTAATTCAAGGATTGGAACACGGAACCTAAAATATCCGAACTGACAGCGCAACGCTTACTAATAATTCCGTTATGACTCGGTCAATTATTACTTATTCGTTTTTTTGACGTTTGCTTGCGTTGTTGTTGATCCGCATCAAGTGTTATTATGGTTTTGTTTTGAAATAAAAAGTTTGAAATAATTTTTTCCGACTTCTCAAAATGGTACTTAAAATGACACAAAAACGTGCTGCTTCATTTTTCGGCGCAGTAATGCACACTTCTCAGAAAATCTTGCACACATTTTGAGTAGTATTGGACTTGTTCCCGATTTTCCTGCACACTTCCCAGAAAGTCCTGAGCAGTTTTCTCACAATTTCGCACCTGTTGCCGAGACTTCTGCGCACTTCCAAAAAAGTCCCGCACACGATTCGATAGGGAACGATCCGTTGACAACACTCCTGCACATTACTCAAAAAGTTCTGCGAGAAAGAGTACAGCCCGCCGAAGAACAGCTGCAAGTAGTCTGTCACTCTGCTGGCGGGCCGCTGGCGATAAGCTGGCCACTAGCAGGAATGCCGACCGGTCGTGGAAGGCAGTTCGCCAGTGCGCTTGCGGACCGCTGGCAATGGCTTGGCCGCGGCTCGTAATGAGATCGCACAGTGGATGGGTTGCCAGCGGTGCACCAGCATGCTAGCGGCGGACCTTAAAAGAGAGGGCCGCGACCGGGAGCTGTGTTTGCTCGCCAGCTGTTTGCCAGAGAGGCTTTTCCTGCATTTTCTGAGTATGGTCGTAGCGGCCCAAATGGACTACTTTGAGTGTTGCCACTCTGCGCTGGCTTGCCACAACAGAGAGCAGCAGCTAAGGCGACGATTGGAGGAGGAGGGTAGCACGTGCTGCTAATGGCAGCACGGAGACAACACGTGTTGCTCGGGCAGCAGCTCGTCCTCTCGTGCTTCCCTCGCTCGCTGTCTAAGTAGAGATGATTTACCTTTACGTACGTGATTGCTCAGTTGATCTAGAAGATATATTTTGGGAGCAGGCCAGAGCCGCGAGTAGCCGAAGAGAGGGGGTGCACGTGCCAAATGATCTGATGTTAGCAGATGACTGGGTCGCGGAGGACGGAGAGAATTTACGCAGGAACCACTGAATAACAGTGGACGCAGGGCCTATGACTTTATCTGTTGGTGCCCTGTTCGGCGGCGTAGCAGTGTTGATATATTCTTAGTCGGTTGTTGTGTTACTGACACTATGTTCTACTACACATTTATGGCTATGTGGAAGATCCGACGATGGTGCTATTATGTCAGTGGTGAGTTGATTTTATATTCCCCTTCGTTATCAAATCAAGGAGGATCGTCGCTAAGCGCAACTATAGAATAACGGCTGACCGTGGAGAATCGGGTCGCGGATAGAAAAATTATAAACTGTAGTTGATTCCGTTGAAACCTCAGAACAATCTTCATCTCTTTTCGCAGCATCTCTCGCCGCCACACACGTTTTCTTTTGGGGAGCTCAATCCTCCTTTTTTCAATCTCATTGATGGTTGGGCCGTGGGCACCAGGGATGAGAGAAAATTTTTGTCCGGAACAGAAACAGAAAACAGAAAAAAATCCCCAAAAACGGGCAGAAATCAGAAATTTTCCGAAAATCAATGGAGGGTGTTCAGGGCACACTGTATGAGATTTAAAAAAAATACTCTCTTTATAGATTTTTTAAGTGATAATTTAGCTTAATTTTCAAAACCCAACGGCTGTCTAGAGCAAGAAGTATAGGTGCATTAGAAGTGCCGATTATAAATGCGAAGAGATGACAAATGTTCTTCCAACCTTTCTTTCCCAGGCAATTACAGCTCAATTACTCGATGAGAAGCTGAACATCTATGCGCAAGCAGTACGTAGAAGCAGTGGGGCTTCCTAGTGTACGTATTTCGAAACTGATTCTGGTATAACTGCTGGTTTGAACGCTGTACTACTCCTCGTGCGCGTACCGAGCGGTTGATCTGTTCGAGTATAAATGACCTGACGCGCCGCTCGCTCCTCCAGTGAGGGCTGCTCGTACCTTAAAGGCAGTGGACGCGATCAAATATGCTTGTCGTCTTTTTCTCTCCAAATCCTTTCCTGGGTCTCGAGTAGTAGGATCTATAAGAAAAAATCGCGAAAAAACCACTGTATTGAGCCGAATTGGAAGCCTGTACTTTCTTGTCTTTTGATGGTGGACGAGCCTACTCCACATCATCGGCATCGATGACCTCTTATATCAAGAACATCAGCTGGCTTGAAATTGAATTTCAATAAATGAACCTTCGGATTTATGTACACATATAGTCAAAAACATTGACTGAAGTGCTTGCATTCATTGTTCAACTGTTTTATTAGGTAAATTTGCATTTATTTCGTCCTCTGAATGTCGATGATTTTTGACTGCTCGGCATGAGACTGCGATCTGTTTCGTCATCGCTGTGCACGTGTGCACGAACTGGCTTCTTTGGGCCCTAGAAACTCTAATTGTAGACCGTTTTTCACCGCGCTACCTTCATAGTTTTTCAGCTGTTTTTGATCTAAGCTGATTTTTGTAGTTTTTTCGATAACGTTTTTCATCGTGACCACTGCCTTTAAAGTAGATTGATTTCTCCTTGTTATCGTACCAGTATCAGTTGGAGCCGCTTGGTCCATGCCTTGAACTTCTTTTCATTGAACTAGGTGACAAAATATGATTCGCACCACAATGATATACGTTCTTGTGTAGGGTCCAACCTTCGTTAACTTCTGGTCATGTCATATCTAATGCATTCGAAAAGCGCTGACTTAGCAGCAAATCGTGGACCAAGCTTCATACACTATCTTTTTATGAAATTGCCTCTAATATCTCACTGTGCAGACCGCATATTTGGGTATACACGGCTGTAGACCGGCGCCACCTTGATTTAAAGGCAGTGTTCACGATAGATTTCGATTTTGAGTTTTCAGCCTAAATCGAGTTGCAAGGAGCTGACTGTTCGACTAATAAGGAAAAAACTGGGAAAAATGCGGAGAAATGACAGAAACACGGGTGCGGTACAGGGGCTCTCTACACACCGAGGGAGGTGTTGTCCCCTCTTTGCAGTTCGGAACGTCACGCTACTCAATGCAAGCGAAGTGGTCCCGAGTGGAATTAGAGCCGCGAAAAGCGGGACAACTCTTCCCTCGGTGTGTAGAGAGACCCTGTCCCCGGGTGCCTTGTTTCCAAGGAAACTGGGCGTTGACGAGTTGAGTGGAGGAGAAGGGAAACTTGGGACGAGTTTTCCGCGGACAGCATGGCGCTGGAGATTCCCACTAGGGCGCGCATTCTCCTCCAACCTTTTTTTCTGTAAATCCACCGTTTGTTTATTTGTTCTCCAGCTATTTCCTCTCTTCTTCCTCTCTCCTCTCAATCAAAGCACAACAGCAGAGGACGCCAAATTTTGTTTAGGAAGTCAGTATTTTCAGAAAAAACTAAAAGTACAGTTTTTTGTTTCGTCTATCGGTTGTAATTATTTCGGTTCGTCTACTTCGGTTGTGATTGATTGTGGTTCCTTTCCGGCGCTGTGAAATTTTGGAAAATTGAAAAAAAAACTTCTCAATTCCTTTCTGAAAAATTTTGCGGCCTATTTTGAAATATCTAAAAATTCCTTTCTGAAATTTCTTTTCCTTTTGCATAGTTATTCCCATTTTCAGTTGAGTTTTTTTTACTTTTAGGCAAACAGAGGCGCGATCGGACGTGGACACTTGGGAAAGCCGCTGAAGGGCCGCATTGTTTGCGACGGGGTCGAGTGCGGCGCGGTCGCGGCGCGCTTCTACTGGCGCATCGCGAGAGCACGGTTTCCGTCCTTACTTTCAGTCATAGCGGTGTACTTTTCAGTGAAAAGCAGGCCTTATAGTAGCAATAACTGCATTGATGAAGAATCATGAAATTTCGGCACAGATTACGTCACAATCTCAATGTGGCAGCACGAGAACTGAATGAAAGGGCTAATCAAAGTGGAATTCAAGGAGCGCTGGATACCAATTTGTTCCTTGCTTGCGTTAAGTGTCCTGCTAGTCGTGAGCGTAGTGTAAGCCAGGAAAAAACACTTCAAAAATAGCGAAATAGTTGGGCTTGAGCTGAAAGGCAGGGTCCAGCAGCCCGCTGGCAAGGTTCTTGCCGGATTAACGACCGACTATAAGAACTTTTTATTCGGGAAAATCTTCGATCCCAACGGTATTGTATTGAAATGTTTTTTATTCCTAACATGTAAAATGCTTCGAATTGAATTTTCTACTTCGCTTGGGGAAATTTCGCAAGCGACCTCAATCACTGCTTTGAAAAAAAAACCTTGGCTAATTTATATTCCTGTGGTTTGTACAACAAACTTCTCATAATTTTCTGGTTCTTCTAGAAACAAATACTTTTCGTTCCAAAAATGCACTATCCCCCTTGAGAAAATTTCCGAAAATTTCTACCACCCCCGTTAGCAAGCTATCCAGTCCTGCTCGACCCTGTTGATAGGAGCTTTTTGTAGTTGTAAGGATATTGCCGTATAGATGCAGAACGTTTCTCAATTTTTTTCCATAGTGTTCAGTCACGGAGTGGGCAAAATTTTGACGGTATGTACACGCCCAACATTCTTCGGGGACGTTTTGGACTCTAGATGACAGCTCGCCATTAATAAGTCTTCATTTAAATCCTATGAAAGGTAGTCCGAGGAGGTTTATATTTACTACAGACTCTCGTTTACTGTGAAGTTTAACCATTTCTCCGAAAATGACGTTTGGATCCAGCAGACGGGTACTGAGCAGTAAGAAGCTTTACTGCATACATACATGGGCAAGACTACTATAGCCCTTGTATGATGCCTTCAATTGCACCTACGAGATGTCTGCACTCATTCTCAACGGAAGCATTTGGAAAAATCTATCTCTGAATGGTTAGATATAGGCCCTAGTTATACACCAGCGGAATGAAAACGTCTCGCGATGACATTGCCGCCGCTTGCTGCGTGAATCTGGGCTTCGTCTGCAATGTTGCGTCTTCGGCGTCTTTGACGCAATACTGCGGACAAAATTTTCCAGGCGTTTTTAATGGTATTTTATCGGTTTTTCGCTTCTGACACTTTTTATTTGCAGAGTAGCACTAATAATCAATTCCTCTCGTCATTACAGTGCTCTTTATGTCGTTTTGGTAATGTTTTTACAATTTTAAATCTGAAAAATAATCAGCTGGTGGAAATTGGCAAATTTCCAACAGGGCAGGTCCCGTAAGGATGCAGTATACGGTGCCGCGGCGGGTATAACTGCTCTGAGCGGCCTTCCGGCGCGTTTTTCTGCGACTACTGTTCCTTTTGGCAGGCCTGAGCGCGGGCAGGGCGCATATAAGTGATAGTTGTCTTGCTATTTCCGCAGCGTCCCGCCGGTGTATAACTAGGGCCATATTGGAAACATCCGGTTTGAGAGCATTTTTAGTTCCCGGGAGGAAAACCTTTGACCCGTTTCATCGCGACCGTTTGCAGACACCCTTGAAACGAGCGAAACCAATAGATGTTTCATTTCTGACAGCTCTGTACAAGTTGTTGATGTTTAAAAAGGAATATATGCTAATATTCTTTCACGACTCTTCCTTTTACCATGAGGAACGTGGGCGGAAACCGTGCTCTGGCGATGCGCCAGTAGGGGCGCGCCGCGACCGCGCCGCAGTCAACCCCGTCGCAAAAAATGCGGCCCCGCTGAAGAAGCCAACTTTGACTCATGATGGTGAACAACGATGTAAAATGAAGTGAGTTCGTCTTATTTTGCTCTATTCCTCGTCATTTTCGTTTTTTTTTTCAATGTGGCCATCCAGCTAGGAGAGGAAGAAGGGGTCACTCAAACCGCTTGTCAGTTTGTTGCGGTCGCCTTCTCCATAAACAGCAAGGGGAACGTAAAAATCCTCAGAAAGTCAAAATTTCGCGGGGGGAGGAGGGAGCGTAAAACTTTGGAATACAAAGGAAAACTCGAAGGGGGTTCTGAAATACGTTTAACTGGCCCTTACTTGATCTCGTTGGTAGGGTTAGGAGTTTAGTGATATTCAAAAATTGAAACAAACGGATATTGAAAGGGAGCTTTTGCCAATATTTCAGTTCGAAAAGGGTCGTAAAAACCTTTGCCCAGGGGGGAGTGAAGATTTTTGACTCGCTTGAAAAAATTTTGCACGATTAAGAAGCGGTGGGTTCATCATGTCGAAATCATTGACGCGTCTAATTTGGGTGAACTTAGTAAAGGGGAAGAGTTATCGGAGGCCGATTACGATCCTAACGTTCTCTTCCCGTTTGTCGAAGGTTTGAGTGGATGCGGTTCCTTCGTTGTCGTTCAGCTCGCATGATCTACCCAAATCCTTCAAAAAATGGGTACTGGGCAACGGATTTGTGATCAGAATCTCAAAGAACCTATCTGAGCGAAGCTTCATTCGAATCGGAGACTTCGACACAATTACGGAATCCCTATTGTAATCTTCGGTAATACCTGAAAGGCACCTCATGATATGGTTCGGCGCCTTTAATAATCTGTTTGAACGAGGTTTGAGCGAGAAAATTTTGACAATTTAAGTCCTGAAGGCGGGTGTTTATGTTAGAATGTTTTTCGATATCACCATTTAGCTGAATATAACATGATTTCCAATTCGAAATCAAAAATAAAGTTATTGCAAGTTTCCGATTCGATTCGAAGATTTCGAATCAAAAGGACCCCCTCAGGGCGTCGAAAACGGGAACATTGGAGAGCTGTTTTTCGTGTAACCCCTTTGTTAACCCTACTTAAACATGGAACCTAAAGATGGGGAGTGTTATGACTAATTTAAATCTAAAAACAATTTTGTTGCAAGTCCTCGATTCGATTCGAAGATTTCGAATCAAAAGGACCCCCTCAGGGCGTCGAAAACGGGAACTTTGGAGAGCTGTTTTTCGTGTAACCCCTTTGTTGACCCTACTTAAACCTGGAACCTAAAGCTGGGGAGTGTTATGACCAATTCGAAATCAAAAATAAGGTTATTGCAAGTTTCCGATTTGATTCGAAGATTTCGAATCAAAAGGACCCCCTCAGGGCGTCGAAAACGGGAATATTGGAGAGCTGTTTTTCGTGTAACCCCTTTCTTGACCCTACTTAAGCCTGGAACCTAAAGCTGGGGAGTGTCATGACCAATTTAAAATTAAAAACAATTTTAATGCAAGTCCTCGATTCGATTCGAAGATTTCGAATCAAAAGGACCCCCTCAGGGCGTCGAAAACGAACTTTGGAGAGCTGTTTTTTGGGTAACCCCTTTCTTAACCCTTCTTAAACCTGGAACCTAAAGATGGGTAGTGCTATGGCCAATTTAAAACTAAAAACAATTTTGTTGCAAGTCCTCGATTTCGATTCGAAGATTTCGAATCAAAAGGACCCTCAGGGCGTCAAAAACGGGAACTTTGGAGGAGCTGTTTTTCGTAACCTTTCTTAACCCTACTTAAGCCTGGAACCTAAAGATGGGGAGTGTTATGACCAATTGAAATCAAAAATAATTTTGTTGCAAGTTTCCGATTCGATTCGAAGATTTCGAATCAAAAGGATCCTCAGGGCGTCGAAAACGAACTTTAGAGAGATGTTTTTTGGGTAACCCCTTTGTTAACCCTAATTAAACATGGAACCTAAATATGGGGAGTGTTATGACTAATTTAAATCTAAAAACAATTTTGTTGCAAGTCCTCGATTCGATTCGAAGATTTCGAATCAAAAGGACCTCTCAGGGCGTCGAAAACGGGAACTTTGGTGAGATGTTTTTTGGGTAACCCCTTTGCTAACCCTACTTAAGCCTGGAATCTAAAGCTGGGGAGTGCCATGACCAATTTAAAACTAAAAACAATTTTGTTGCAAGTCCTCGATTCGATTCGAAGATTTCGAATCAAAAGGACCCCCTCAGGGCGTCGAAAACGGGAACTTTGGAGAGCTGTTTTTTGGGTAACCCCTTTGGTAACCCTACTTAAAGCTGGAATCTAAAGCTGGAGAGTGTTATGACCAATTCGAAATCAAAAATAAGGTTATTGCAAGTTTCCGATTCGATTCGAAGATTTCGAATCAAAAGAACCCCCTCAAGGCGTCAAAAACGGGAGCTTTGGGGAGCTGTTTTTCGTGTAACCCCTTTCTTAACCCTACTTAAACCTGGAACCTAAAGATGGGTAGTGCTATGGCCAATTTAAAACTAAAAACAATTTTGTTGCAAGTTTCCGATTTGATTCGAAGATTTCGAATCAAAAGGACCCCCTCAGGGCGTCGAAAACGGGAACATTGGAGAGCTGTTTTTCGTGTAACCCCTTTCTTAACCCTACTTAAGCCTGGAACCTAAAGCTGAGGAGTGTCGTGACCAATTTAAAATTAGAAACAATTTTGTTGCAAGTCCTCGATTCGATTCGAAGATTTCGAATCAAAAGGACCCCCTCAGGGCGTCGAAAACGGGAACTTTGGAGAGCCGTTTTTTGGGTAACCCCTTTCTTAACCCTACTTAAACCTGGAACCTAAAGATGGGTAGTGCTATGGCCAAATTTAAAACTAAACAATTTTGTTGCAAGTCCTCGATTTGATTCGAAGATTTCGAATCAAAAGGACCCCCTCAGGGCGTCAAAAACGGGAACTTTGGGGAGCTGTTTTTCGTGTAACCCCTTTCTTAACCCTACTTAAACCTGGAACCTAAAGATGGGTAGTGCTATGGCCAATTCGAAATCAAAAAATAAGGTTATTGCAAGTTTCCGATTTGATTCGAAGATTTCGAATCAAAGGGATCCCCTCAAGGCGTCAAAAACGGGAACTTTGGAGAGCTGTTTTTTGTGTAACCCCTTTGTTAACCCTACTTAAACATGGAACATAAAGATGGGGAGTGTTATGACTAATTTAAATCTAAAAACAATTTTGTTGTAAGTTCTCGATTTGATTCGAAGATTTAGAATCAAAAGGACCCCCTCAGGGCGTCGAAAACGGGAACATTGGAGAGCTGTTTTTCGTGTAACCCCTTTCTTAACCCTACTTAAGCCTGGAACCTAAAGATGGGTAGTGCTATGGCCAAATTTAAAACTAAAAACAATTTTGTTGCAAGTCCTCGATTTGATTCGAAGATTTCGAATCAAAAGGACCCCCTCAGGGCGTCGAAAACGGGAACTTTGGAGAGCTGTTTTCCGTGTAACCCCTTTGTTGACCCCACTTAAACCTGGAACCTAAAGCTGGGGAGTGTTATGACCAATTCGAAATCAAAAATAAGGTTATTGCAAGTTTCCGATTTGATTCGAAGATTTCGAATCAAAAGGACCCCCTCAGGGCGTCGAAAACGGGAACATTGCAGAGCTGTTTTTCGTGTAACCCCTTTCTTAACCCTACTTAAGCCTGGAACCTAAAGCTGGGGAGTGTCATGACCAATTTGAAATTAAAAACAATTTTGTTGCAAGTCCTCGATTCGATTCGAAGATTTCGAATCAAAAGGACCCCCTCAGGGCGTCGAAAACGAACTTTGGAGAGATGTTTTTTGGGTAACCCCTTTGTTAACCCTACTTAAACATGGAACCTAAAGATGGGGAGTGTTATGACTAATTTAAGTCTAAAAACAATTTTGTTGCAAGTCCTCGATTCGATTCGAAGATTTCGAATCAAAAGGACCCCCTCAGGGCGTCGGAAACGGGAACTTTGGAGAGCTGTTTTTCGTGTAACCCCTTTCTTAACCCTACTTAAACCTGGAACCTAAAGATGGGGAGTGTTATGACCAATTCGAAATCAAAAATAAGGTTATTGCAAGTTTCCGATTCGATTCGAAGATTTCGAATCAAAGGGATCCCCTCAAGGCGTCAAAAACGGGAACTTTGGAGAGCTGTTTTTCGTGTAACCCCTTTGTTAACCCTACTTAAGCCTGGAATCTAAAGCTGGGGAGTGCCATGACCAATTTAAAACTAAAAACAATTTTGTTGCAAGTCCTCGATTCGATTCGAAGATTTCGAATCAAAAGGACCCCCTCAGGGCGTCGAAAACGGGAACATTGGAGAGATGTTTTTTGGGTAACCCCTTTGTTAACCCTACTTAAGCCTGGAACCTAAAGCTGGGGAGTGCCATGACCAATTTAAAACTAAAAACAATTTTGTTGCAAGTCCTCGATTCGATTCGAAGATTTCGAATCAAAAGGACCCCCTCAGGGCGTCGAAAACGGGAACTTTGGAGAGCTGTTTTTTGGGTAACCCCTTTGGTAACCCTACTTAAACCTGGAACCTAAAGCTGGGGAGTGTCATGACCAAGTTGAAACTAAAAACAATTTTGTTGCAAGTCCTCGATTCGATTCGAAGATTTCGAATCAAAAGGACACCCTCAGGGCGTCGAAAAGGGGAACTTTGGAGAGCTGTTTTTTGGGTAACCCCTTTGGTAACCCTACTTAAACCTGGAACCTAAAGCTGGGGAGTGTTATGACCAATTCGAAATCAAAAATAAGGTTATTGCAAGTTTCCGATTCGATTCGAAGATTTCGAATCAAAGGGACCCCCTCAAGGCGTCGAAAACGGGAACATTGGAGAGCTGTTTTTCGTGTAACCCCTTTCTTGACCCTACTTAAGCCTGGAACCTAAAGCTGGGGAGTGTCATGATCAATTTAAAATTGAAAACAATTTTGTTGCAAGTCCTCGATTCGATTCGAAGATTTCGAATCAAAAGGACCCCCTCTGGGCGTCGAAAACGAACTTTGGAGAGTTGTTTTTTGGGTAACCCCTTTGTTAACCCTACTTAAACCTGGAACCTAAAGATGGGGAGTGTTATGACCAATCTTAAATCTAAAAATAAGGTTATTGCAAGTTTCCGATTCGATTCGAAGATTTCGAATCAAAGGGATCCCCTCAAGGCGTCAAAAACGGGAACTTTGGAGAGCTGTTTTTCGTGTAACCCCTTTGTTAACCCTACTTAAACATGGAACCTAAAGATGGGGAGTGTTATGACTAATTTAAATCTAAAAACAATTTTGTTGCAAGTCCTCGATTCGATTCGAAGATTTCGAATCAAAAGGACCCCCTCAGGGCGTCGAAAACGGGAACTTTGGAGAGATGTTTTTTGGGTAACCCCTTTGTTAGCCCTACTTAAACCTGGAACCTAAAGATGGGGAGTGTTATGACCAATTTGGAATCAAAAATAAGGTTATTGCAAGTTTCCGATTCGATTCGAAGATTTCGAATCAAAGGGACCCCCTCAAGGCGTCAAAAACGGGAACTTTGGAGAGCTGTTTTTTGGGTAACCCCTTTGGTAACCCTACTTAAACCTGGAACCTAAAGCTGGGGAGTGTTATGACCAATTCGAAATCAAAAATAAGGTTATTGCAAGTTTCCGATTCGATTCGAAGATTTCGAATCAAAAGAACTCCCTCAAGGCGTCAAAAACGGGAACTTTGGGGAGCTGTTTTTCGTGTAACCCCTTTCTTAACCCTACTTAAACCTGGAACCTAAAGATGGGGAGTGTTATGACTAATTTAAATCTAAAAACAATTTTGTTGCAAGTCCTCGATTCGATTCGAAGATTTCGAATCAAAAGGACCCCCTCAGGGCGTCGAAAACGGGAACATTGGAGAGATGTTTTTGGGTAACCCCTTTGTTAACCCTACTTAAACCTGGAACCTAAAGATGAGGAGTGTTATGACCAATTTAAAATTAGAAACAATTTTGTTGCAAGTCTCGATCTGATTCGAAGATTTCGAAACAAAAGGACCCCCTCAGGGCGTCGAAAACGGGAACTTTGGAGAGCTGTTTTTTGGGTAACCCCTTTGGTAACCCTACTTAAACCTGGAACCTAAAGCTGGGGAGTGTTATGACCAATTTGGAATCAAAAATAAGGTTATTGCAAGTTTCCGATTCGATTCGAAGATTTCGAATCAAAAGAACCCCGTCAAGGCGTCAAAAACGGGAACTTTGGTGAGCTGTTTTTCGTGTAACCCCTTTGTTAACCCTACTTAAACCTGGAACCTAAAGCTGGGGAGTGTTATGGCCAATTCGAAATCAAAAATAAGGTTATTTCAAGTTTCCGATTCGATTCGAAGATTTCGAATCAAAGGGACCCCCTCAAGGCGTCAAAAACGGGAACTTTGGAGAGATGTTTTTTGGGTAACCCCTTTGCTAACCCTACTTAAAAATGGAACCTAAAGATGGGGAGTGTTATGACTAATTTAAATCTAAAACAATTTTGTTGCAAGTCTCGATTCGATTCGAAGATTTCGAATCAAAAAGGACCTTCAGGGCGTCGAAAACGGGAACTTTGGAGAGATGTTTTTGGGTAACCCTTTGTTAGCCCTACTTAAACCTGAAACCTAAAGATGGGGAGTGTTATGAGCAATATAAAACTAAAAACAATTTTGTTGCAAGTTTCCGATTCGTTTCGAAGATTTCGAATCAAAACGACCCCCTCGGGGCGTCGAAAACGGGAACTTTGGAGAGCTGTTTTTCCTGTAACCCCTTTGGTAACCCCACTTAAACCTGGAACCTAAAGCTGGGGAGTGTTATGACCAATTTGGAATCAAAAATAAGGTTATTGCAAGTTTCCGATTCGATTCGAAGATTTTGAATCAAAAGAACTCCCTCAAGGCGTCAAAAACGGGAACTTTGGTGAGCTGTTTTTCCTGTGACCCCTTTGTTAACCCCACTTAAACCTGAAACCTAAAGATGGGGAGTGTTATGAGCAAACTAAAACTAAAAACAATTTTGTTGCAAGTCCTCGATTCGATTCGAAGATTTCGAATCAAAAGGCCCCTCTCGGGGCGTCGAAAACGGGAACTTTGGGGAGCCGTTTTTTGGGTAACCCCTTTGTTAACCCTACTTAAACCTGGAACCTACCGCTATCCTATCCTGAGATAATAGGCCTAAATTCCAATCGAACTTTTGTTGAGAGTGAACATATTACAAAATGGCAGAAAGGGATTAGGCTGTCATTTGAGAGACAACTTTCGAAACAAAAAACAGGGAGATGTGTACCCTAAACATCAAGCATCTGGATCCTCCCATGAAACATTCAGCCCAAACAATTTCGAACGAAAAAATAACCTGAAAAAAAAAACAGAAGTCCTCCACCAAAAACCAAAAGAACCCTCACATGATAAAGAAAATTCCAAAATAATTATCAAAACCAGTTAATATACAAAAAACTCACCATAGTGCAGCAGGAGGGGAGTTCTGGTTGAATAACTAGTTGATTACAGCTGCAGTCAGCTGTTTGCAGTCGTCGGAGCACTCGTCCGAGAGCGGCGCTCGCGACTGCCGCCATGCGCGCTCGCCGAAGGCGTGGCCAGTCTCATTCCGACACACTTTACATACAACCGCGTTCCACGACGTTTCAGCATTGGACAATGCTGAACAGGACATTGCGAAATAACTAAGTAGAACCGGTCGTATTACTCTGTTGTAGCATCAAACATACGTCGCTCTGCACACAGAGCGCGTATCTAGGGAGGGGGGGGGGCGGACAGCCTCAGCCTACGTTTCGAATTCGCGTTCTGGCCCTTTTCGGGTCCCGGCACGGCGTCACGCAGGTATGTGAGGTTTTCAGCAAGTTCCCGGCCATGAAGTGGCGGACTTTTCGTGGAATAAAAAGCTCATGAGACTGGGCTCGAAACCTCCAAAGCACTCCCATATCTCCACAGCATCACGCAGGGATCCCCGTCGGGGTTGAAGTCGGATCTGGGACCTTGCCTAAGGTCCTCCGAGAGTCCAATTTTTTAATAATCAAGGTAAGCGCTATAGCAGCGGGGGGCACCGTGTTTTATCATTTGGTCCCGCCCATTTTTTCGTGCCGCAATGACTCCCTGATTTTTGCAGCGGAGGGGAATTCCGGGTAGGTGCTCAAATTCTGAGCGGCTCGATTATATGGGCGTGGCTAAGTGCATGGCGCCATAGTGGCTCCACCGCTAAGATAGCATTTAGAGGTAATGTGCTTTTCTGGGCCGATTTCCGTTCCGCAATCGCGTCTCGACACGCTTCGCTGCCGCGCGCTTATGAGTCGGAAGTTTCCAGCGCCGCAGCCGCCAATCTGTTGACTTTAGGTGGGCTTTAGAGACTGGAAACTAAACAAAATTGACGAAAATTTGTATAAAAAAGCCATATCGAGTCGGCTTTGGCGCTGGAAACTCGTTTGACTCAAGCGCGTGCGGCCGCAAAGCGTGTCGAGACCCAATTGTGGACCGGGATTTGGCCCAGAGAGGCACAGTATTTGAAAAGGTGCTATCGCAGCGAGGAGGGGGGGGGGGCAATGGACCATCGCACTTGAGCACGTCCATTTTTTTCATCACGTCCGAAAAATCATACTCTGCGAAAAACTCGCTGCGATAGCACCCCCCTCGCTGTAACATTACCGAAAAAAAAATCATACTCTTCAAAAAAGAGGAAATTACTAAAATTATTTCAATGGAAGCCTGAAAAATTTAGGAGCCCTCACTTCTGATCCCGTGCGCATCCTAATCGTTCCCTACTTCTGGAGACGTACCCATTGCTGTCTATCTCGTTCTGAAAAAAAAAAGAAAAAAAAAGAAAAAAAGAAACAAAGCGAAATTTTTGAGCTGATCAGATGAACGAAAACATGCTACACTACGAATTTGCTTTAAATAGTATAAGACAAACATTCATGTGGTTGAGACTCAGGGTATTGAACAAAAAACATCAGAAACTTTTATTTACTTGAAAAAAAAACTCACCACAAAATTCCGCGGATGGATTGCAACAATCACAGGAGCATCGCTGGGTTTCTATTTAAACCCTTGGAGAGTGGTCAAAACCTAAATATTACATGTAATGATGAAATAACGAAGAAAAAGTCAAGTGGGGCCGGAAAACAGCTGATATGTGGGCTGCATTACGTGCGTTCAGTCGACGGATGCCTCTGGTTTAGTCGTAACGTGGATGTCGTCGGACTTTTTTCACTTTGACAACTATTCCTCTTGGAACGACAACATTTCCACGATGTGGGCGGAGCGGCCCAATGGGTCGACTGGCCCACGGGATTTTCACCCACTTCCTGGCCGTTTTTCGCCGTTCTTCCTTCATCAGATTTCTTATAAGGACCCAAAGCTCACGTTTGTGCAAAAAAACGGCCAACTTTTTCATCGTGAACACTGCCTTTGATTGCCTTGTTTCGCTCGAAAAACCCCTTCAAAAGCAGTGTCCACGATGAATATCACACCCGAGTTCAACCCAAAATGGTGTTGCTTGGCCGTGTGACAACTAATAGTGAAGAAACAGCGACGAAAAACCTTCAGAGTAAGCTAAAATAACGGTTTCCTACGTTCAAGGCGTGGACGAGCTTACTGGCCCTGCTAGTTTTCGCAAACGCTCAGAAAAAAAGCGCGCTAATCGCAAATTTTGCGCGAAACGATCAGGCTGGACGCGGCAGAGTCGCTTGGCAATTGGCCATCAAAAACGTGCGCGGCACCACAAGCTCGTTCGCATGGGGGGAGGGGCGGACCGGGATAAGCAGGCGCAACGGGATAACATGCCGCTTTTATTGATTTCTGGTCCGTTTCCGTGATTTCTTCGACCCCATCCCCCCAGCATCTATCAATATAGTGTTTCGCACCGAAACCTCGAGAATGTGATTCATCGTGGGCACTAATTTTAACTGGGTCCTTGACCGCACATAATCACCCTGCGGGTGTATAAAGTAACTAAGTACGGTTTCCGTTTTCGTTGTAGTCTGACGCATAGACCAGGCGGCTGGCCGTGCGGCTCTGCGGCCTCACTGGAGAATGGAGTTTCGATTCGCGCGGGGTGATCTACCGCTGCAGCCCCGTCCACTTATCAGACTAAAATTATTACGCTAACTCTATGCGCTTTGGGATTGTGGACGGTCAATTCGAAAATCATGCCCACAAATCGGCTGGAGTTGTCGTTTTTCATGAACTGCTGTTTTCATGGGTGATCTAATGATTATGAAAAGCAGTGTGTCTACACTACCGCTCCTAGGATTTGGTCAGACAGCGAGCGAGGACAGGTTTTCGCGTCGTTTTCGTCTTTTTTGTATAATTCGCTCCAAAGTCAACTTTGAGCGAAACTAGGTGATATTCATGACCCAGGCCTTGACTGCTGGTTTAGCCTCCGAGGGGGTTACGTTGAGAACTATTGAAGTTTCGCAACCAACAACGTTTGCAAGTACGGTACCTCGATGGTTGGGGCGCTCCCGTCTATGCCTGCGTTTCTCCGTGTCTATCGTACTGATCGATGGCGAAACTTTTCCAGTTCTCAATGTAACGCTTAGGCGCTATTCATACTACTCAACGCCAGCGCGGTACGCGCGTGCCGCGCTGGCGTGGCGTTTGTGTATGAATGGCCCGATGCCTCGCCCGCGCGGCACGCGCGCGACGCCCGCTCCGCCATGGCGGCGTTGTCCGTAACGGCTTTTAAACCATTTTCACTACTTAATCATCATCAATTTCATTCGTTTTCTTGAGAAATAACTCCAATGAAATACTCTGCTATCGTGGTGGTGAACGCATTTACAGAATTTGGTTGTTTGGTAGAGTTAGGCCCGCATTTTTCCGCTCCGCCTAGGCGTCGCCGCTGGAGTATTCGTAGTCTCCGCAAGCGCGGCACGCGCGTCACGCGCTTGGAAAGCACTCATACTCCAACGCCGCGCCAGCGCGGCACGCGCGTGCCGCGCTGGCGTTGAGTAGTATGAATAGCGCCTTACATTGGCTATACCATTGGGTTGCGCTCAACGCCAGGATCACGAGTGCCGTCCTAGTTTCGCTCAAAGTTGACATTGAAGCGAGTTAAACAAAAAAGACGCAAATTCGCGACTCCGCTCGCTTTCTGACCAGATCCTAACAGCGGTAGTAGTGAAGTTGTGACTATACCTTTTATTTGAAATACACAGGAAGTGGAGTTCTTGAAGAGTTCTCACACGCTAGTGTAGCTTTCGTGATCTTATATGTATGAAAAACTTCCAGTGATTGAACCCTTGGCTTGATATCTGCACCGAAACTGGAAGAAGATTCAGTTACTAAGAATAGGAGAAATCAGCAGGGGCAGACATCGATTGTGTGTTTATCAGGTGCAATGGTTTACGTCCTGTTAATGTACTTTCATTGGCAAGCTCCCCTCATTTTGCCAGCACGTTGTATGATTCACTCGATTGAGTCATTTGCACTCCAAGGCCCTCAAGATTACATTATCAAATGTCTCGCTTGCTTGATTCTGGACTTCTGGACATTATCAAGTGTCTCGCTTGCTTAATTCTGGACTTCTTCCTTTCACTTCTAGAATGAGCACCCTTAAGAATTTTGTTTGTACCTCTTTCTCATGAACCGTTGAAGCGCCCGTAGAGGGGACTGCAGCGTTTGGACTCAAAAAAAAACAATGAAGTTCACCATTTTTTATCATATCTGCTCTATTGAATTATCGATTTGCATTGAATTTCTCGTGACAAAATATCCCCACTAAACAAGCTTCTCAAATTTCTAAACCTCGCTGATATCTCTAACAAAATATTGCTAATTTTTGCTCGTTCCGAAGACATGCTGGCTCTTGTCAGCAAACGGTAGAAAACGAAAAGTCTGTCTGTTAAAATTTAATAATCTATGAGTTCCTCTAATTTGTTTATGAGAGCGAATATCCTTTTGAGCGTAGTGCCGACCAAACAATGAATATTGGTGTCGTCAATTCTGTTCGACGCGGCCACGGTCATTTTCTTCAGCTCTGCCGTAGTGGTGTACTCCTTGTTACTCGGGTACACCTGCGGAGCTATGTTATGGTAACTTGGAGATTTCCAACCGAATAAAACTCGGGGAAAAAGCCGATTATTCCGAAACCTTGGCGTTATTACGTTACAGTCAAACGTTTTTCGTCCTAGGAATGTTCGAGTGTTCGACTAGCTCGGTTTTTCGAAATGTCGAATAATCGAGTAGTCGAATGAATCGATGCCGCCTGTTTCAGTCGACATCAAGATTCGATGACTCAACTCGACGTGAATATAACACAGTGCTCCATGCATTGTTCTTTAATATGGTTAAAGGCAAATAAAAATCATTTCGAATACGGTGTTCAAGCATGATTCTATCTGATTCTTATGTTCACTCACTATAGCCCTACATTGCTTTGTAGTGTGATGCTACCTAGTGCTCCGACGGAGGAACGTTCGCCTCAATGCTTTGGACAAGCGTTTCCCTATGCTCCATCTGTAGCTAGTTCACCTCCACCAACCTACGAAGAAGCCCAGTTCCAATCCTCGCTACGAACGGAGGTAAGGGTTTTTTTCCCTGCATCGTACGATCGGTGGTGTTCCAATGTGGACGAAAAATATCCCCTTACACGGAAATGCTGGGAAAATTCTCCATATATCTCAGCATGATATCAGTACGGTGTACCAGCAAACAAGTGTTGAAATTTTTTCTCTGAAGGGATCGCTAGTTGCCAAGCTAATACAATCCAATTCATCTCCGCAATGGCGTTCAGTAGGCAAAAAGCACGCTGGTTGCGAAAGCGTGCTGCGGCGCGGTTGCGAGTATCCTCAGACAGGCATGTGGGGTGGTGGCCGTCGTTTATCAACACCCCCGAGGCGGGAGAGACGGGAGAGACGCAGCTAGTGGGCTGTCGCTATACCCGTGTCGCGTTCAATCAGGAACCTCGCTCCTCCCCCAATTCTCCCGCCTCTTTATAGGGTGTTGATACACGATGGCCACCACCCAGGCATGTGGCATCACCCGGGCGGAAGGATCACCCGAGCACCAAAGGCAAAAACCGTCCCGGGGGATCCCGCATCCCTGTCTGAGGATACTTGCAACCGCGCCGCAGCACGCTTTCGCAATCCACGTGCGCTTTGCGGACTGAACGGCATTGCGGAAATGAACTGTGTATGCTACTATTTCCCTAGTGAAGGTAGATACAAATCTGACAGCTTCACTCTATTTTCGGCGTTCAGATAAGATCAGAAGAGTTTTAATTTACTTTATTGTTTCGAAAGTACTGCTGTTCTCTTTCCATGTATGTTCTCTTCGTTCTTCGTTTTTTTCCAGTTCATTCTTTGAGCGCCATAGGCGCTTCATTTTCTGTTCAATCACATTCGATGGCGCACATTGAGTGCAATGTAAATAAAATGAAAAAAAAATGATAGCATCTTCATGTCTCAATAAAGAGAATGGTCTATGAACGAGTCCGCAAAATTCGCACATTCTGTAATTGCACTTTTTTCTGTTTGAGAGTGTTCACCCTGAAATCTTCCACAGGATTAAAGAGGATTTCTCAACAAGCTGGACGTTCCGACATGGTCGTGGGCTTTCAAGAAATGCCTTCAGAGCGGGATTGTGCTGGGCAATAGAGTAACTGTGTGAGAAGTCGTGAAAAGTGTGGAGAAGCAAATCCGCAAGTAGAGCGTGAGCTCACGAAAACTTTGGTGAGAGACAAGTTCAAAAGGCTGAGTGCGGCCTCAGAAGGATAGCGCGCCCGCTCGAAGACATTCAATGGTCGTGTTGGGACCAAGCTCTACACCGTAGAGATGTGATGTCGTAGGAGCACTTTGCAGCACCTGTCGCGGTCGCTGGCTCGAAAGGAGATGTTATGCGTGAAATGTGAAAATCGTGCGGTAGTCGGTCGCTGTCGCGGGTGTCCTGCGACTGGCGCCAGCGACAGCAACCCAGCCCAATCCGGCATCGTACCGGGATAGCGACAGGCCTGTCGTTGGGTGTAACAATGACCTTATAGTGTTGAAATGGAGTGCTTCGGAACTTTTGTCGGAGCCGTGAAATATGGGATTTGCGCTGCCAATAAGAGGTCCCCGAACTGGCCATCAGGGCGGCTTCTGAGCAAGTTGAAGCGGACATTGAAGACAAGATATCTTTTTCAGCAGAATCCGGGCATTGGTACGGAACCACCACCACCATATGGCGGCGATCGTAGTCTTCCTTCCCACCAGGAGTCCTTATCGAGATTAGAGGCGCCATCTACAACAAATCGGAGTGATTGGTACGTTTATCTCTGCAACGAAAAACGAAAGAGACTTGATAATGGTGTCTTGAATAAGGAATTGACATTACCTTTTGCAATTTCAGTACCGTGATTCGCTGTCAACCAGTACCAAGACATGATAGGAGACAGGCAACGCGTACGTTATGAATTCACCGATATTCCATCTGGATATGAAACCTCTGCTTCCGAGTGAAATTTATTTCCGTTCATCGCGTGCGTCCGCGCGCGTACGCTGCGCCTCCTCGCTACAGTTTTTCGCTGTCTCTACCCTCGCTCCGCACAAGCGCGCGAGGGAAGAAAGTAAATTTGGGACAGATCCAGAGGAAACAATATTTCCGTATACTAAATATTTCCGCTAGTTCTCCACTTCAGGCCCTCATGTTCGAGAAGAAGTAGTTTCTTTTCTATCCTCTATCAAAGGGGAAACTCACCTTGGGTTTATCGCAAACTTCAATTTTTTCGCCAAATCTGTGGCTAGGTCTAGACACGCGAAAATTTCGTCAGATAAGCTTGAGGTGAGTTCATTTTCTGCTGGAGGATAAAAAAACTACTTCAGCTCAAAGATGGGGGTCTGAAGTTGAGAAGTAGCGGAAGCATATAGTTGCGGTTGGTTTCTGGGAGCTAACGTTTTTTTTTCAGCTTGATTTGCGTATGTGGATTTCCTTATCAAAGTGGGTCCTGAGGGTGGTTTTGACCGCGCTCGTAACCGTTTTTGTGTACTATAACATATTCCAGGCTGAGGTTGTCTACGAAAGCCAGGAGGATCCCTTGAAGTAGGCTTAGGTCCGTGGCTTGTTTCGTCAAGAAAAAACATTTAAATCCAATCCGCGGCTGTCGCGAGCGGTCTAAATCTCAGCGGCGGCTGGATGGTTAATACGAGCCAGCCGCCGGTGAGATTTAAACCGTTCGCGCGGGCCGCAGATTGAATTCAAATATTTTTTTTTTGAGGAAACAAGCCTCGGACCTAACTACATATACACAGTTCGTCGCGGTGCCGTCAAAAATGACATTTCGTAACCAGATCGTAGCTAGGAAATTCATCTGGTTTCGAGGTTTTTTTTTCGACTTCGCAGTAGCTTTCAGAAGGTTTTGATCTTTCCAATTTCAAGTCAGCTGATGTTCTTTAGAGATCAACAATGCCGATTATATGGAGTGGACTCGTCCACCTTTAAAAGACAGGAAAGTTTAGGCTTAAAAATTGGCCCTGAACGGGATCCAGAAAAGAGTCTAGAGAGCGAAGGAAGGCAAGCATATTTTATCGCGACCTTTGCCTTTAAAAGCAGCATACACGCTCGTAAAAGTGTTCGAGATAACTACGGAAATGGAATGGATTGGCACAGAAAACAACGCCTACGCATTTTGAACCGTCAAAAACTACCCACAATGACGCTACAGGAGTTGGAAGTTGGCCCCGCCCCTTTATCTGCCCGCCTCTTGTATTTGCGTCCTCCTCTAAAACAGAGGTGGTTGGCTATTCCCACCTTTGGCAACGTTTGTGGGTACATAGAATAGATACAATAGGTAAGCCACAAATGTCGACGACGGTGGGAATGGCCCAGTACCCCTGTCTTGGATGAGGACGCAGTTACAGTGGGCGGAGAAATATAGGGGCGAAGCCAACTTCTCACTCGTGTAGCGGCATCGTGGGTCGTTTTTGACGCTTCCAAATGCGTAGGCGTTGTGTTCTGTGTCATACCAATCTATTTCCGTAGTTATCTGGAACACGTTTACGAGCTTATATGCTGCCTTTGAGTTATACCGCAGCACACGGCGACTAGTGGACGAGGTCATCGTGCACTACGTTATATACGGACTAGACATGACAATTTCGGCACACGTACCGACAGACTTCACAGACTACCTACTTTGTTGCTTTAGCTGTACTCGCCTTCCCGATTTCAGTAAAAGTTATCGTTATCGAAATGTGGTCTTGGAAATTTTCAGGAGCATGTGATGATTGCAATTCTGACCGAAGTTCTGGTATATGTACGGAAGGATGTATCGAAGCGTGCTGCGAGATTATCATTGCTATATGCGCCGCTCTGCTGCATTGTCGTGACAGTGACTAATGCAGGAATAAACCGTGTGATGTAAATACTGTGCTTTCATGTATAAAAGTTTGCCTTCAAGTAGAACATAGCCTAGAGAAATTGTTCACGATGGATTTTTGCTTTCCAGTTTTCCATATATCATGGGAGCTCTAGAACCCGATATGACAGCTGCATACTTTGAAAAAACGAGAGAAAATCACTGAAAACTGCTTTTTAGGAGCGGAATTTCCACAATCGACTCCTGAAAAAGGAAGTGTTGATCGCCAGGAATCGCCACGTTATCACGTTTTAAGACGGGACCAACCGAAGATTTAAACCCAGAAAACGATGATTTGCTTTCAGCCCGTACGACGCCTTAAAAGGCACAGTCCAACCTCGGGATAATCTTCGATATTATAGTCCGGTCGCCATGTATAGCAACCTTGCTAACCGTGAAATCTCAATTAACTCAAATGAGCGAGAGAAAGCGAGGAAAAAATCGACCACGCCCCCATGAAACAATAAATGGGTGACGCCCACCGACAAGCCTCCGAATTATTTAGAGAAGAGAAACGCTATTGATTTTATCAAAAAACTATGTTCTTCCATTTGTTTTCGGTCTGGCGTTGGCGGGCGGGGCGGCTTGCATCAGAACGTTGGCTGCGAGTAACGAGAAGAAAAAACAGGCTCAAGACAACTCGTCCACGAACCTCTCGACATTCAAATTCGAAACATTTGAGGGACCATAACACTGTTCGTGGAGGGTTCTGAGCGTAACTGAAGGCACCATTGTGATCAGCATGAAATTTCCTACAAGGCGAGCAGAAAATTGAAAGAAAAACCGATTCTCATGTTGGACTGTGCTTTTAAGACCGGATTTGATCTAAAGTGGTATTAAGCATGTGGCGCGCGCTAGAACTAGCTCAAACGCGCTAAGCGGAGGAGGGAGGGTTTGAAGAGTGAGACGCCGACGTGCATAGTAGCCCAAAATCGCTAAAAGCGCGCGCTACCGTTATTCCTAATGCCGCCTCTGGGATTCGATTTTCGGCACTTGTTATAGCAATCATGTACCGAATCCGACCGACCTTCAATTGAAGCTGAAAATAGCATTGCAATCCGTGACAACTGTATGGTTTGCGTATCAAATTTAGTCTCATGAGTGACGAACGCGCGATGATTGCAGCTGAAGTGCGACGATGGCGGCATCACCTTTCAATGGGCTTTCGATTGCGCGCGGCGATCTACCGTCGCAGCTCCCTTCACTCGTCAGACTGAATTGAATGTGCGAGGACTGCATGTGCCCTATAATCTTTGTAACGACTTATCAACACCATCACCATACCCTGGTTCCAGTATTGTTCCGTGAAAGACTGACGATATTCGCTTTCCAGTTTTCAGACCAAAGAGATGTAATTCACGCTTCATTGCTCTTGAGAGCTGAATTTTCATCTTCGCTCTTTCTACGGTGTGAGGGCTGATCGTAGCTGCGCTTGTATACGCGTGACGAGCCTCGATTCCCAGCCACCACAGTTCCCTACCTTGACAATTCACCAAAAGACCTAGATTGGCATTGATTTCCAGCGCTTCCGATCAATTAGAGCAAGAATGTTTTGGCACCACTAGCTACAGCCTTCCTAGTTGCCCCTAAAATGCATTGGAGGTGAGACTCGAGAAGGATGAGAGCAAACAAGGCACTAAGAGCAGACTGGCCTCGAGCGAATACTTGTAAACTTTCTACAATCAATCTGTTATTCTGGAGCGGCATGCATGAACGCTGCGAGAAAGGTCAGAGAGTCGCTCCGCATTATACGCGCGCAGCGTCGAGCCACGGGACGATTCCGAAGTGCATGACGTATATTGGTATGTTGCGGACGTAAATGCCCTTTCTACAGAAACTACGCCTAGCGGCATTTTTTGTCATCCTAGTAGCTTTATGTCATTTTTTCTTCATTCATCCCTTTCACCTCAATAATTGGAAGCAAACGCGACTGGGATGAGAGAAAGTGCCCGCGTAGAGTTTGCAGTGGAAAGTGCATTTACGTCTGCGATACATTAATTACGCCGTGCTTTTCGGGGTCGTCTCGTGGCCCGACGCTGCGCGCATAGGACGCGAAGCGGCTTCCTGACCTTCATCGCAGCGTTAATGCATGGCGCCCCTGGGTTGATATGGCAATCAAAACTTGCCCAAGAGAACTTCATTCTATAGTTGCAGGAGCGGTTGCGAGACACAAACAGTCTTTACGCAATTTTTGATAGAGTCAGCTGGGGCATTTTTCAGTCTTCACCGCAAGCGCGTGCCGCCTTTCCATTCAGAGTCCAAGGACGATCCGCGGCGCTTCTGCAGGGTCGTCCTGGGCCAAGGATCGCGCGATCCTACACCAAAGCCTGTGGAGTGCCGCACACCGTCCTGTCATTGCCGCGGATCGCCTGACAAACGCCGCTGACAATTATGAGGTACCGTTACCAACCCGTGAACCGCCGCTGATCATCCGCTTGCCCCTTCGGACCGTTTCCAAGCGCCACGAATTGTACTGCTGAACGACGCGGACTATCCTTCTTGTCAAATTTGACGACAAAAGCCTGTTTTGCCTGCGAATACCAACAAAACACACCTCATAATTTTCACGACAAAATCAATTTATTCGATTCAACCTAAGTTCGTCAACGCTTCTCCTCATTTTAACAAATCGTATTCATAGTCACATTTTTGTTGAAATCAAGGTAACCTTGTTTAACAACTGATTGAACAACATAATCTTGTGGATTCTTGAGCACTGAATATGCTTTTTGTTTCTGAATCGGCCACGCGCGCAACCCCTTTTTCGAAATCTCAGTTCAGAGTGAACGTAGAAAACAGGGCTTAATTGCATTGAAAAGAGCGCAAAAAGTTGGTCTCACCCTCCGAAAGTGGTTTGGAACGGTCCACTGGTTCTCGAGTAAAAAGTGAAAGCCCGCTCTTTTTTGTTGTTAATCTCCTTTTTTCAGACGGCGTTCACGATATTGCGGGTACACTTAAAATTGAGCTAGGAAGCTTATATTTGGACAGGAGGCTGGAATTGGATGCAGGTCGCTTCCATTCCAGTTTGAACTTGATACCTTAGCTCTGAAGGGTACCTCGAAATCGTGGGTTCACATACTAAATTAGCCGTGGAGCACGAAAACTGCTTGGGCTTGCTACGGCTGTGGAGACCAGGGCGTGGGGGTGGATCTGCAGCCAATTAACACCGATCGTCGGAGGTAAGTACTGAACTTGTCATAATTCTTACTCATGACACGTCATCGATCGATAATCAATATTATCGATTATCGCGCTTTTTGTACAAAATGCGGCGAGGAGTGGTGATTGCTGATGGGATTGGTTGTCTTGGTTGGGAAATTTTGCTCATCAGTTATTGTCGATAAATACCAATCAATAATATTGATTTTTTCGCCTGTTGCACAAAATGCCGCAATGATTTTTGGTTATTGATGGCTCTAAGTCACTTGTTTGGGAAATTCTTCTCATCATGCAAGATCAACAATATCGAGTTCTCACATGTTGCACAAAATGAGGCAATGAATGGTATTCTTTATGGTTTTGGGTCATAAGTTCTAAAAATTGTACTTATGCGACAATTACGTCTGTAAGATGTTTCATCATTCCAAAATGGAAATCGTGGAGAAAAATTGGAGTCAGAAAGGGAACCTTCTGAACAAATATGTGAAATTTCCGGAAATTTAGCTTCCTGGCAAAAGTAACGATTTGGTAATGCCATTTATGGGTCAGAAAAAGTTAAGAAATATCTTGAAATTTCTTTAAAAATGATTAGGCGTAAAATAGCATGGAAAAATAAAAAAGGTAGGAAATGAAGTGAAATAACCAAAAAATACGATTTGTTGGTCAATCATTTCACAGGCTTCTCCGCTGAACTTATTAAAACAAAATCAAGCTCGCAGCGGAACCCTTAAGCCATTTTTGAAAGCTGTAATAAGGGAAGAAGCATAGGTCAAGCTAGGTGAACGCAAAGCTCCATTCTATATTGTGCTCAACAGCAAGGAATTTTTCTGATATCAAATGCTATTACAAGTTTTCAGCTTTGGGTAACCGATCGCTTTTGCAAGATTTGAAAAATTATGGGGCCATCAAATTTTATAATTTCTCTAAGGATAATTTTTTCAAATTATGGGCGTGCTCGTTTTAGAGCAATAAAAATGAGAACACCAACAAACTTTCACTCAGTCACTCTTTTATTTTTTCACAGAACTTTTTTTTTCAATTGAAGCTTTCTCAAGAAGATCCGTGTGCAAGAGGCCGCTCTCACGTTGAGTTATGTATGCACAACATGATCACGATAGTCTGTTGAATCCGATAATGCCAACCGATTTCCCATAGCTGATAAGCTACAATGATGTCAGGAAAATCCGTTTCCGTTGAAGATCTTCACCAAAAAAAATCGCCCGAAACTGCTCGATTCCGGAGACTCATAATTTTCATACAAGAGCTTTTCCAAGAGTTCTAGAGGAGATAATTTCAATTTGTTGCAGCCTCGATATCCATCACGGAAAAAACTGCACAAAAATGTTGTGTTCGAAATCGTCTCGATTTTTAGGTTCTGTTTTTTTTTGTTCTAAACCGTCTCGATTCTTTCCATAAAAGAGCATTTCCGAAGGTTCTCCTCCAATAGTGAGGAGTAGACAATATTTGCTAGCCAATCTAGTTCATGACAACTACTACAAAAATTCAACAGAGAAATATCAATAACAAATATAAACAGCTATTAATACATGTATTTATGCCAGCCATCTTCTCTACAATAGTACAATTTCGAAAAAAAATGTTGAACAAACGAAGTTGGAGAATTTTTCGTTCGAAACATTTTCGAACGAACGAAAAATGAGAAATATTGGTCCGAAGAAGTTTCGAACAAACGAAAAAGGAAATGGAATTCGTTCGAAAAAAATTCGAACAAAAGAAAACCGAAAGATTTTCGTTCAATTTCGAAAAATCTTCTGAAGATTTTTCGAAGAATTCGTTCGTGTACAACTATGCTCTCCACTAGACAAAAAATTCCGTGCGGTGCTAGCCGTAACTTATAGTGTATGGTGCAATTGCACAGCACACACCGAAAACCACGCCCATATTACCTATGCAGTCGCATCCTACTCCATTTTATACAATTTTCCACACTATTTCCAATACGCGTTCTAATGCATCATTTCTGATTTGTATTTGCTCGTTATTCGTGATTGTTTCACCGTTTTCACGATGTTCCCTTTCTCCTGAATCAGTTTTCTTACGAATCAGCTAAACTGTGAATAAGCCTTCGGCTGCGGCGTCGGGCAAGGAAGGTAATCGCCGTGTGTGACCTGATCCATGTGTTGGTTGCAATTCGATTTGGTTTAAGTTATTTGAAACCCAAATGGGACGGTGCAGCCTTCAGCTGCACCGTCCGCAAGAGAGCTAATTCCCTGGTGTTTGCTTAGTGCACCAAAAGATGTGAATCAGTTTTCTTGCTCAATGAACGGTGCAGCATAAACGTCTATGAGTCACGGGCTGAATACGAAACACTATCAGATTGGTTTTTGGTGGTCTTCATTCTGCTACCAAAATATTCGGGTTTCAGATAGATGGCACGAATTGAGCATGAGTGCCCTCATTGTTTCTTTGATCCTGGTAGTTATTCATATATGCAGACCCCGACAGACACGGTTATACCGAAGAAAAAATACAATTATTCAAAGACGAGAAATGGTCGAGGAACGGAAACCGTAAAGCCTTTTTGTGCGGGCTCTGTGAAAAAAGTACTTGTCTACCAGTTCGCTGAGGCGTCACTTCCGATCCATTCACGGCTTCTTCTTGGAGGACACTATTTTGCCAACTATACCGTGTCCTTTATGTCATCTCAAAGTAATGGTAAGCAGGTGCAGTGCCTCCAATGGGCTTTTTTAATTGCTTCGGTAGAATCAATTTTAGGTTCATTGCCAACTCGTGCAACATGCTCGACTTTAACATATTCTAGTGAATATACTATTGAAAAAACGACCTTCTCGGATATCAAGGAATCCAAGGTAATGTATGAATTTTGTATTTACTAGTATATATTACTAAAGCTTCGAAGTATGGATGGAGTCTACAGAAGAATCGTCAAATACTAAAAGGGCCGTAGTGAACATAAAAAGGAGGAAGGATGGCGCTACATGCTCATACATGCGGTGCGATAGGACCATATGTAGCAACAAACAGAGGATGTCGACAAGCACAAAAAAAGCTTTGGATGCCTGCACAGCTTTATGAATGTAAGTGCATTCGATTCAACTTACAACGTCGCACAAATCATAAATCCAGGAGCCATCTAGGCCCATCTCTCCGGTTAGACAAGACATCTGAAAGTTATATTGTTGGTCTACTAAAAGAGAGCTTCAACACTAATGAAGTGCTGACGAAAATCCGCTCGGAATTTGGTCATTAACCTCGAAGTCTTGATTTTAACACCACAGCCAAGGCAATGAGACTAACTGAGTTCTAATGTTCTGTTTTTATATCGGTTAGTGTTGTATATATTCATGAATTACGGTTATTCATTTTGTGTAGAAACGGGTGGAAGAAAAATGCCTCCACGACGGTATAAAGTTTTATAGGAACACGCCCGGCTGTGACGGCGACGAATGCGTACTTGGTACGTGTTGCGCGATTGATTCAGCCGGTGGAGATTTAGCTTGAAGTCATTACATCCAGAAAAGAAGCCTTCTTGAGCAAATTTGGGGAAAGAGGTTTATGTGTCGACGATGCATTCAACCTAACCCTCTCTTTTCTACGATTATCCACGATTGTCGTTCCACACGAGTACGACATGGGGTTGCCTGCAGCTTATTTATTATCCAGCAGGTACACTGCTTCGCTCTGCTGTTCAAAATCTGACTTTGAAATAATGATTGTTTCAGAGTGACTCAAAATGAGGTTCCGAAAAAATCCGAAGGAATAAGAATGCTGTCAATGGATCCTACTTTCTTCATGACAGACGACACAAGTGTTTTCTTCAATGCTATCAAGGTTTTCCAGATTTCGAAAGCTGTGAAAATCCTCTGCCTGTTCTATGCTTCACAAACAGCTTTACGGAACGCAAGGTCAAAACTTAAGGTGGGCAAGCTCAGTTGATTCTACCTTTCCAACGTAAAAATGCATCAAGAGAGCTGCGCTGAAGTTGAACGATAAGTTTCATAAAAAAGAAGTATCAATTGTGACATAGCTTGTGACCGATGATGTCACTTTCTGATGTGACTCAGTGTGGAGCCTATCAGATCAAACGTATTCTATGACGTTTCACCTTCACTGGCACACTGCCGGCTTTTTATCAGTGAGTCGTAGTCTGGACGCGCAGGAAACAGCTTGCTTTTAAACGCTCTCGTAGAGACCATATGATTCACTCCCTTCTTCATGCACAGTTTTTGACCTCCCACTCAAGAATCGCTGTGAATTTTAGCCGTGACACGAACGCACGTTTTCTTCGAAGCCTAATACAATTTAATGCATCTGTTTCGCAGACCACTCATGTTTCCACTATTTGTGCCATGCTATGCTATGTTGTGTTATGTAATGTAGTACAAGTGTGCGTATTGTTTTGCAGAGAAATGTATTCTAGTGCTCCATCAAAGGAGAATTCGCCTCAGTGTTCTGGTCAGGTGATTCCCAGTGCTCAACACGGAAGTAATCTGCAGCCACCAACCTACGAAGAGGCCAAAGTTCATTCTCTATCACGAGCGAAGGTCAGCGATTTTACACGACTACCCTCAACCGAGTGATGATAAAAGAGGCCTAAGAATCTATGGGTGAGCATTCCTCGTAAGACTAAATACTCAAATATTCGTCAGGAAGATCCAAGCGATGGCATAGAACGTCCCCCTCCATATGATGGCGAACGAAATCTTCCTCCACACTTAGACTTCCTTCCTAAAGTCGAGGCGACTCCTGCACCGAATTGCCGCAATTGGTAAGCATATCTACACAGTAACAAGAATTTGGACTGAATATCCTTTTTCTGGTTGGAAAAGACTAACGTATCTCTCCCAACTTCAGCAGTGTGATTCGCACCCAACCAGGGTCTGGAAACGATGGAAAAGAAATAACAGGTGCGTTTTCGACTCATTATGTAATTGATTCATTCCATTCTTCTCCTGTAGATCTCAATATCACTGCCCAGCTTTTCACTATTATTCCAGGACATCTTGCACAAAAGCTCTTCACCCTCAACCTCAAAATTCAAAAGTCATCGAAATGACAGGTCTAGTCCTTAGGTGGTGTTCCCTTTGGTTTGGTGGGAAAATGAGAATCTTTAGAAACAAACCCATTAGTAGCCCAGGGTTTACATTCATGGATTCCTGCTCTTTTGTTTGTACCATAATTTAACTGAGCCTCAGAACGTAAACGATTCCTACCTGTGGCAAGCCATGACAGTGGCGGAAGGTCATCACAAAGAGATTTCCGGGAAGAAAATGTTCTTCCACGCTATTGATGAAATCAATATCACTCGAACTTTTAGTGGTTTGTGATTCCTGTCAAACTCGGCTAGATTCAAAACATCGCGATATATGTGGGGAGATTTGTTGCCAGGTGTGCATGCAGGTGTGTGCAGCAGTTGCAGTTCAAGTGTGTATTGCCGTGTTGTGCGGCGGTGGGCGTTGAAATTCGTTAATGTCGATCGTTGAGCATGCAGTTGTTGGCATATATCGATTCCTTCTATAGCGCTCTGCGTGGCAGTCGAACTTGTGGTCTCAGTCCCCGTCATAGTCGGCTGAAGGCCGGACTGAGCCGTCCTCTCCGTTCCTAGTGATCCAGCGTCGTCCATCAGTTTGTCAGCTGCATGTCAGTCAATTATGCAGGCGTACTCGAGAGCGCTGCTGCCGGCTCAGTCCGATCACAACGTGAGGATTTTCCACCTCAGTAAGTAATGCATTCCATACGTATCGATTCACATGATGTAGATGATTATCGAACGAGCAGGCTACAGCCGATCCGCAGACTATGATGGGGCCACAGACACCAGTTCGTGATAGACAGCCCTCACAGTCGCCGAGTCCGATTAGCCATTTAACGTTAGAAATGTCATACATGAAGGGAGGAATGGGTACATGCCGAAGTAAATTATTGTGCGTGTCATTCAATCAATCAGACGCGACGCTGTTGTTGGTGCGAATTTATTCGGTCGATAGTTATTATAATAATTCTTGTACCACAATTCACAGAAACCTGCGTTGCGGTTTCCTAATTGAATGATACTGAACATGCGTACTTATGCATACATATGTATACTGCACAGTTACTTTCTTTAGCCGAGCGAAATTCCGGTCCGCAGTTGCGAGCAACTGCCGTCGCAGCACGCAGCTAGAAGACATCATCTGTGTCGTTCAGTCAGGAAGGCGTACTCAGCAATCGGGCGCAAGTTAAATCGATCGTTGGCTATCTTTAATTCGTTTTCCCGTTCGCGGATTTTCCCGCCAAACAATGTTGTGGCTCACTATTCGAATCACACAGGCCAAAATCGTACCCGTAATCTAAGAATGATTTTGTGCGGCGTGTTTGGGTGGTTTTTCGCAGCTGCGGACCGGAATCTCACTCTGATAGGGACTGTACAAAATAATCGTTGCTATCACTTTGCTGCCTATACGGCATTTTCTCTGATTATGTGTTCTCAGTCTTTATTTCTTTGCTGAGATAGAACTGTGCTTTTTCGCGCACTGCATATTAAAAAAACGATTGTGGCATAAATTGATATTCTGCCCTCACACAACTGCAACGAGTGCCGTAGCAGCTATGTAAAACAACAGTGCGAAACTAGTGTTAAGCGCGGCCTTTTTATAAGGCCTTATATTTTGCGGTCAACCCAATTTCCGGACCTCGCTGCTATTACCCCCTTTCTCAGAGGTTTGGTTCAATTTGACCTAATTCACGTACTTATGGTACCGCACAAAATTTTTTTAAACCTTCAAATTTTGGCTAAAGCAGTTTTTTGATCCTCCACAAAAAAAACTGGGTTGCGTGAGCAAAAAAGGTTCCGTACAGAGAAAATTCTTTATGATTTCTGGGTCTGATAGTGTATTCAGCAACAATGATAGTTTCTTGGAATTTTTCAGTCTCGGCGCGGGCTTCGACGAACTCTTTGTGATTTGCGCTGAAGGAAAAGCTTTCTGAGAGGTGCTTATATTAGCGATGCAGTAGGCTGTTGATCTCCAATAATAGTATATTGCAGAGAAACTTTCTAGCATCAGAATCAACCAACAATCTCTATTCCGAAGTACTCCATTGAGCCCAAGACCCCAAAAACAGTGCATCGTGCAGATACTCTCAACTCCTGTAACCTGCCTGGTGGGTGGAACACCAAAAACAGTGGAAAAAATTATCAAAAAGTTATCTCAATTACTATTAGAGGGCCAAACAACGTGCTTTAGTCGAAATTCGAAGGTAAAAAATGAAAATATCCGTGCACACTAGCACATTTAATTGGACACGAGGGTCCTTTTTTCATCCTCTGGCAGGGACAAGGGTATGACCGATCAAATGATTTGGGGCCTCCTAAACGGGCAGCAGCGACCGTTTATCCATATGTGTTTCACCACGTTTGTTACCAGTGGACAGGTCATAACGAGTTCGGCAGCGAGTAAAGCTCTTTCTCTGCCTAAACTATAAAGCACTCGGCAAAATAGCACCGCAGCTAGTTTCGCTGCGGTAGGGAAATGATGGAGAACGGGGGACGCCAAGCAGCGGACGAGGTGGGCATCGTGTCGTGCGACAGCGACGCGGATACCTCGCAGTGTTTTTGCCGCGGCGAAAGCAGCGCCTCCGTGAGCGACGCCGTCAGCGAGCGGCGGCGGAAATTGTCTCAACCATTTTCATCGCCGGCGTGGAATGCTGCCTTCGATCCAGATTTCTCCATAACTTCGATCTTCTGAAGACCTTTTGCCGTTTTATCCCAACTTTGGCTTTTCGGTTTTTAGTTTTACTAGTTTTTTTGCTCCAGCGTGTGACAGTTGTGAGTTATGCGACTACCAAAGACTATCTGATCTTTTTGATACCACAAAATCTATATTTCAAGGCATAATCACTTTACTGAACGCAATTTCCAAGTTCACTTCACTGCTCTCTGAGAGTATTATTTTTTAGAAGTGGATTTCAGGCATTTCATAAACTCTTGAAGCATATCAAAGCAGTAAAAGCTACTCAGAGCGAAATATAATGTTTAATGAATGAAAGCGAACGTATTGGTAAAAAAGCGACGCTAGCGGTATTGGCGCTGCAATTCCGCGGAGCCTTCGCGCCCAACGCCGCTTCAGGTTTAGAGCACGCCCCAGGCCTCTCGCTCGGCGGCGTGCTGCCGGTTGTCGCAACTCTTCACAGCCATCAAGTGAAGACTGTCGGGCAACTGAACTGCAGCTGGCCCGACGCATGCTAAGTACGCACAAATTTGGGACGTGGAAACATGATGAAACTGGTAGAACACATCAACACGTATGGATAAACGGTCGCTGCTGCCTGTTTAGGTTTTCTGAAATGCTTTATCAAAATTTACTATTCCTCAATTTCGAGTTGCTTCATGGAATCGCTTGACAAACCAGGACCTCATCTTGTGAAACGACCTCTAATCGGCACAAAGAAAACAACCGGTGTGTCCATAAGCTTCGAATGACCTTGCGATTATCAACACCGTTGTTGAACACAGTTTTTGTGTTGGTGTTTTCTGCATTACAATAAGGCAAGCAGAACTCACTCAGACAGTAAGGCCGGCTGAGGGGGTGGAGAAGTAGGCTTCCTGGCTGAGTGTGTGGGCTTATTTTGGGGGCGGAGCGTCTTACCGGATGCGCGCACGGGTGTGCATTTTACCGGTTGAGGGGCATGGATTTACGGGGTGATCGGGCAGACATATCGTAACCGGGTGAGGGGCATGTGTTTACGCGGTGAGCCGGCAGGCATATGCATATCATTCACCAAATACTGGAGAGCTAAAGCAACCAGGGTCATGTACGGCGCGGGCAAAATAGACTTTGAGCTGATTCGAGTGATGGCATTCGAACGGGTGGCCATCCACACGATTTGGATCATTGACCCCTCACCCCCAAAAATTCGTTGTGACGGTGGGGGTGTGACAGCGTTTTACTTCATGAACTTTGAAGCAAGGTAAGGCTTGCCGCTGCAGGGATGTAGCGAAAGCCTCGAACTTGCTGGAGAATAGGGAGGGTCTACTAGGGTCTTTATCTGATCCTGCAGATCGATATCATTCTTACGGGAAGCAACTTAAACCAGTTGAGTGGACCTCCAATTACCAGTTGAGGGGGCAGTGATTATCGCCCGGGTACAATGTTTAGTCGGTCAGTCTTACTCGCCCCCACAGCCGGTGCTACCGTCTGAGTAGTGCCGGATACGCAGACGCGCAAAAACGAGTCATTAACAGAAGAGTCATTCCATGTGGCTATTCGTGTTGATATCTGTTGGAGGCCTCGATTTTTTCTAAGCGTACATAGTTCGTCTAGCTCATAATTCTTCAACCTATATAAACTCTGACACCGCCGTAGCGGGGTACGCGGTCGAGCCTCACCGGCTGCGTGCGTCGCGCCATGTGCTCACTTCTGATAGATGGCCTGCGATAGAATAAACATCTCATATCGGATGCATTCCGCTACTACTCCTAGTATTCTTCGACTTCTTATTATTTATCCGATCGCAGGCTATTTATCACAAGCGAGCACGCGGCGCGACTGCACGCACACGGTGAGGCTCGAGCGCTCACCCCACTCACTACAGCGGGTGATGGTCGTAATATCTGTTTACTGCGAGAGAGGCGGGGAAACTGGGGATGAGTGGCGCGCGGGATTGGACGAATGGGAGAGGAACCAAGCGCGGGATTGGAAGGAACACGGATTTTCCCTCGCCTCTCTTGCGGTTGGAATACACTGCGACCACCACACCGCTACAGCGGTGTCAGAGCTTACAGTCTTCTGCGTGCTGGGGTTGGCGTGATGCGACAGTCGTAGTCCGCAATTGCAGACTAGAATTTGGCTCCGAGTACAACAGTACTTTCCGCGACACTCGACAGCGGAGGTCATATCGGCTTCACGGGCTTGCGATCCAGTTAGATGACAAACCTAATGTCGCATCGCTCGTCTCGACCACGTGAATGAAGCCCTGTACCCGATTCAATTGTTTTGTAGTTCCCAAACACTGTAGTTCCCAGAATTAGAGTGCGCAACTTCGCGATCATGATGTTGTCCTGTCGTCGCTGTACTTGGAATATGGGGAACGCTTTGCACCGTAATAACGTGCGATCCGTCAGATCACACCAACAATTTTGTGATGACTGAAGAACTGATTACCGGAGTGCGATGTCTTGCTGTTCAGAGGTGTGTAAGAAGTGCAAGGCAGAACGAGGCACAGATCTATGTACGGAATTCTGTGTTGAGTTGGCTTTGAGGGTTTCCATTGAGTTATGCTGTGCTCTAATACATCGTCATCATTCGTTCTTCAAATGTGCTATGTTTTATGTAAATAGTGTATTGAATAAGTATTATATGTCATAAATGCTGTACAGATAGAGCGGTGTTGACAAAGAAGTGTCATTCGAAACCCACTAAACAGCGGCTATTTTTCGTCAAAGAACGAGCTAAATGTCTTGGAACTACTGAGGTTCTTTTTAGCTCACGATTACACAATTTACATGAAAAGGCGAAGCATCGGTGAAGGAAAGCTTCCACTCTTCCGCCAGCGCGATTCTAAATGAGTTTTTCGGAGAGTTGTGCATTACTGTTGCAGCGTCCCCATGCCTTCCCATCAGTGTGGAAATTCGGATGCTCCCACGAGCACTTAAAGGCAGTGGTCACGATGAAAAACGTTATCGAAAAAACTACAAAAATCAGCTCAGATCAAAAACAGCTCAAGAATATGAAGGTAGCGCGGTGAAAAACGGGCTAGAATTAGAGTTATGAAGCCCCTAAACTTCCGGTTCGTGCACACGTGCACAGAAAGATCACAGTCTCATGCCGGGCAGTCGAAAATCATCGACACTCAGAGGAAGAAATAAATGCAATTCTACCTAATAAGACAGTTGAACAATGAAAGCAAGCACTTCAGTCAATGTTCTTGACTAGATGTGTACATAAATCCGAAGGTTCATTGATTGAAACTTAATTTCAAACCAGTTGATTTTCTCGATATTAGAGATCATCGATGCCGATGATGTGGGGTGAGCTCGTCCACCATCAAAAGACATGGAAGTTCAGGCTTCAAATTTGGCCTAGAACAGCGTTTTTTTCGCGATTTTGTCCTATAGGTTCTACTACTCTATACCCAGAAAAGGGTTCAGAGAGGAAAAGAAGACGAGCGTATTTGAGCGCGACCACTGCCTTTGAAGCCATACCTGACGCCGCAGTTGCCTCTAGGAACAATTATCGTTGACAGCAAAAAGTTACTTATCTTGGAATTTTAGTGCTCTGCGCTGCTTGCAAGGCTCGTCATGCCCACGAAACTTATGATGGTGAACTTTGCGCACGGATCACCTGTGAGGTATGCGCGAGAGCTGGACTTGCAGTTTGTTGTGCACTACTGTTCCGTGTTCATTGAGATTTGAGCGAGCCAACACAACCATTGGCATGTAATGTACAGTACTGGTAATATTATTCTAATAAACATGAAAGAGATTAGAGATAGGATAAGTAGATTGATGTATACATTCGAGTCGAAAAAAAAAAGTTTTTTTCTCGCCATACTCACTCAGCCTCGATAATCGAAAAAAATTCTGCGTGATCGAGCCAAGTTCAGTAGTTTTCGATGAAGGGTCAGCAGATGTATTGGGGAACCGATTCTCGCCTTCTGAGAATGAAAACTGCGTCCATTATGATTTTTAAGAAAGGGTTCATCGCTTTGCTTGTTACAATGGCAATGGTTTTTTCTACGATGATTCGCAAACGATTTTTATGTGTTCAAGAAAGGTGTTTTCCTTCACTCGAGAAAAGAAATACAAAGGTACAAGATGCTCCCATTACAATATTTCTCAATGAACCCGAAATGCTAGCACAAGAAGGTGAGAAGAATAATTTTTGAATAAGGTGAGGAAGGTATTCTACAGGGATTCACGCGATAGAAATTGTAAATCCAGTAAGGTTGGAAAAAGCAAGTTAAAATGTGAATGAGCAACCTCGTGGATAAACAATCGAATAATTGAAAAACAATTTTTTTTGGAAGGTGCATTACGGAGGCCGGATTCATCATTAAAAACGGGTTAGCGAGGGCCCTGGGTTCGCCAGACCTGGGTTCGGAAATTGGGTTTGGGTTGGACAACCCAGCACCTTTGATTCATCAGCGCAAATCTTGGGTAGGTTCCCCAAACCCATTTTTTGTCCGCAGGAGAGGCGTCTGCGAATGCACAACGTTTCCAATTTGCCGTCCAATCAATATTCAATTTTCTTAATGGCCAACCCCTTAAATAACAATTTTCGCTCTTGTCGTGTAGTGTTGATTTCTCATCCAAGAAGTCGCTTTTTTTACACAATTCGTCATTTTTTATCGCGGCTTCCATTTTCATGTTCCTCTGCCTATTTGTTTTTTTTTCAGAACCCCACAAAGATAGGAAGGATACTCACCTCAGCATAAATCGGAAAGTAGGCACAGCAACTTCTGGTGCTGTCTGAAGCCAGTCGTAATCCATATTTCGAAAACTTGGTTCCAATATGTTCTGTTGTGTTCAAATTGAAGCTGCACCCGCGAAAATGCGCCATGTAGTTTATTTCTTTGTGCTTCAATAACAACCCCTTAATTTCTAAATTGATTTTCTGAAAGGGGGTCTCAAAATTATCAGTATCAAGCTTTGCATAGATCATTCAAAAGTACTTCGTTTTTCTTTTCGATCAAACTAACAGAGGGTTACGCTATGGATGAATTAAGTGCCCTTTTTCGATGTTGGAAAAGTACTGGCGTGTTGAAACAGGACACTGTACATAATAGCTTTAGTAGCACACTGCAAAGGGTATATACTCAAATAGAAGGAATAGAACAGGATCAGTGTTGCAATACAGAACGGTCCGAGCCCGAGAAAACCTTTTAATGGATGCAGTTCGGTTTAAAAAGGTTTAGATGGTTTAAAAATTCATTAGAACATATTCTGACAAAGTTTTCCTTTATATCGATCGCATCTGGTTTCCCACAGCTCTAAAAGAAGAACCTCCTTCTTGAACGATTTCTGAGATAAAATGAAAACTAAGGGGACAGAAGAATAAAAAGAAAATAAAACTTAAAAGAAGGGAAGAACGTTAGAACTTCGAAGAAAATTTAAAATCTGATGAGAAATGAACTCTAGCTAAATCACAATAGCGCAGAAGAATGCTTTGAGAGGCTGGCGGTAGCTCAAATCCGAGTATTGAAAGAAGAAAAACAATGAAAGATGATGACGGAAATATGAGAGGAAAGGAAAGACGTGAAGCCTTATTGCAAGTCTCAAGATTCTAAAAGGCTTGACAATGTATAAAAGCTTCCCAGAAAGCGTCTGAGTCGATGATTTTTAGGTAGCCCATCAAATACGAAGTCGAAAACAGATTCTGACGTTCTGTCGAATCACGTATATAAGTAGTAAGAGCACTGATAATGAGTGATTGTTGGAAATCGCAGCACATTATTTCTGAAATCGGCGCTAGAGCGTATTATTTTGCGTTATTTAGCTGCTATTTTTGGGTTGGCTTGGGTGGACCCTCGCTCCCGCCTCGGGTTCTCTGAACCCAAACCCAAACCCATTTTCCGATGGGTTACTAAATTGATGAATCCCGAAAAATAGGGTCGCGCCGGCGCTGAACCCAACCCAAATCGGCAAACCCAGGGTTTGCGAAATGATGAATCCGGCCTCGGGAGTCGAACCCGCAACCCAGTATTCCTTTGTAGTTTAGCATCCCCCACCGTTATCCTCTCGACCATCCCTGCACGGTGGCTATGGCAACTTCAATCAAGTGATACGAGGAATGGAATACACCGTAAGCCCGGAAACGGCTTATATCTCACGAACGCACCGGAATCAAACTGTCAAACCTTGTATAGGCCAATTTTCTGGTAGTCTAATGTGTGCCGAGCATATGAACTCACTCCGGCTGCTCCGAATAGGAGGTTACAGGTAGTTTCAAATAATTTTTTCTTATTTTCTGAAATATCGGAATGCCCGTACGAAAAACCGAATATAGATTATTGTTACTCTATCCATCCCCCACAACACTCAGAGAAACTTTTTTCAGGACGCCTCCTCCCCCGGGGGGTCGTCCCCTGTAAGTCCTCCTTAACTCAACGGACAACTTTTCAAATCGACTTCTTGCAAGCATGCTGATAAGTATGCATTCGTTTAATTTGTAGAATAATTTCCTTCTCAGACTGAGCGGAAGTATATTATGAAGCGGATGAAAATTGAAAAAGTATTATAAAAGACGTTCGTGGAAATATGAAATTGTGGAAACTTGGATATTCAAATTTTTCAACGCCTTGGATTCGCTCATGTAAGTGAAAAAGTTCAGCACAACGGTGTGGAGCGATATCATCAAAATATAGTGTGGAAGTATGTATTTTATTGATGTATAAATATGGAACGTTTCCAATAACGCGTTTTTTTAGTAAAAATTGGCGTTTTGTCCTCATTATCTATAAAAAATAATCCTAAATATTCAGTTTAAAAATGCGTCTCGAAAATCATACTCATATTCGCCACATTATGCTCTTCCACTACGAGAAAGGATGGACCGCAGCCCGGTCATTCCGCGACCTCAACGAACTTATTGGCAAAGAAACAATCACTGATAGTGCAGTACGGAAGTGGTTTATTCGCTTCAAATCAGGCTACACTAGTTTGGAGGATCTAGAAGGAAAAGGTCGGCCATCGGATTTTGATGACAAAGCTCTTCTGACAGCCGTGGATTAGGACGAAAGCCTGACAACGCGAATCAACGATCGTTCGACGCCTCGAGAAGCTTGGAAAGGTATGGAAATTGGCTGGATGGGCGCCCCACAAGCTCTCCGACAAAGCTGAATGCGCTCGAATTTTCACCGACGATTTGGATGACTTGGTGGCTGATGTCAAAGCGTGGATTGCCTCCAGGAATCGTGATTTCTTCGCACGTGGAATCAACCGACTGCCAAGCAAATGGGAGGCAGTTTTCGAAGTGGATGGTGACTATGATCTCGAATTATCATTTAAAGGCAGTATCCACGATAAAATCAGTCTCCGAGTTTTCACTGGAAATCGTGAGGATCGAGCCCTATTTACCCAGAGACGTTGGAAAAACGGCTGAGAACTAGCACGAACGAGCCCTATACGGCCCTAATTTGAGTGTTCCGCTCACGCAAAGCCCACTCCCTCAACGGCTACCGATAAAGTTGTTCTAGTCAAAATTTCAGTTTGAGAAGGTAATCGATTGTCAAATGGGGTAAGTTAAAGGCAGTGGTCGCGATGAAAAACGTTGAAAAACTGTGAAGGTAGCGCGGTGAAAAACGGGCTAAAATTAGAGTTCCCAGGGCCCAAAGATGCTAGTTCGTGCACACGTGCACAGCGCCGCAAAAAAAGTCGCCGCCTCATGCCGAGCGGTCAAAAATCATCGACATTCACAGGAAAAAATAAATGCAAGTTTACCTAGTGAAAACAATTGAACAATGAAAGCAAGCACTTCTGTCAATGTTTTTGACTAGATGAGTCCGAAGGATAATGTTCATTGATTGAAATTCAATTTCAAGCCAGTTGATGTTCTTGGTATCAGAGATCGTCGCTGCCGATGATGTTGAGTGGGCTCGTCCACCATCAAAGAAAAGGAAACTCAGGCTTCAAATTTGGCCCAAAACAGCGGTTTTTCGCGATTTTTTTCTCATTGGTCCCATTAATCTAAACCTAGAAAAGGATTTAGAGAGAAACAAAAGACAAGCATATTTTATCGCGACCACTGCCTTTGAAGGCTCGTAAACGTGATTGAGATAAACACGGAAATAGAATGGTATGGCCCAGATTACAACGCCTACCCATTTTGAAGTGTCAAAAACGACCCACAGTGCCGCTACATGAGTTAGAAGTTGGCCCGCCCTGTATTTTAACGCCCCCTGTATTTGCCCTTAGGGGTCGTTTATACTTCCGCCGCGGAGCGGCGCGGCGAAAAGTGAGGTGGCGCGGCACGCCGCGCCGCTTGAAAATCGCGCCACTATGATGTATAATCGAGCTGCGAAGTCGCAGAATGACGCTAAACACAGCCTGGAGTACATAGCACAAGGTCGATTGTAATGAGTGATTTTTTCTGCAAAAGTAACATTTATAATCTTTTGTATCATAACACCGCACTCGAAAGCAGATAGTATTCTGAAAAATTTTCTCTAAAGAAACATTATTTTAAGAGCAAAAAAAAAAGAACTCACAACCCAGCCTACTCTAAACAACTTCCAAGACCTCGGAAGAAAATTTAGCGATCAATCAGAGGAACCAAATTGAGAATGTATATGAAATATCAGCAAAAAATCATTTGATGTTAAAGAGGATCGCACGCAGCCGCCGCGCCGCCTTCTTCACCCGGGCGGCGCGGCAACACCCAGGCGGCGGCCGCGTGCGGCGCCGTTGCAAGATTTCGAGCAGAAAAACTCTAAACGCCTCGCGGCACCGCCAGGCGGCGCCGCTTGATCGATACGGCTGTATTGCATCTCGCCGCGCCGCGGCGGAAGTATAAGCGACCGCTTATCCTGCAACGCAAGGTTGATGGGTCATATTCACCGTCGGTACTGTTGGTAGATTGCGTAACAAGTGAACCACACACGTCACTGACGGCGAGGATGGCCCAGGAAACCCTGCGTTGGAGGAAAAGGGCAAATACAGGGGGCGTCAAAATAAAGGGCGGGGCCAACTTCTATTTCATGTAGCGGCATTGTGGTTCGTTTTTGACACTTTAAAATACGTAAGCATTATGTTGTAAGCCATACGGTTCGATTCAAGTAGTTATCTCAACCACGTTTACGAGCGTGTACTCAGAAATTTGTGGGGAAGTTCCCGAGGACAATAGACCTGATTTGGTCGTTATCACTAGGTAGAGGGGAGAGGACGTCTCGCTCCCCTCCCCTCGAATTGTACACAACAATGAGGCGTTCGAAACAGTCAACTCGGGGGGAGAACAAGGGAAGTTCGCTTCACGGTTGTTCCCATGGCCTCCCCCCGAACATGATGAACGCGAAAACAAAGCAGCAGCGTATACGGTGATGCAGACGGGCTAGTCGCGAGGTGGTCTCGCACTTCGCAAGTTGAGGGGTAGATCTGCCACTCGAGGACTACGTAAGGCATCTCTGCCTGGTTTTCAGAGGAGCTTCTCTATAACCTATAGTCAGAGGTGAATAATTTGGACCGATCGCAGTTTTTCAGGAAGAGGAGACTTTTGAAAACAGCGAGTTCTAGCAAGCTGATTTTTGATCAATCATTGAACAATGGGAAGATCAGCAGTCGGGAGAACAAGAGAACTCCTGCTATGGGAACTTCCCCCATTACTCTGCTGTCGAGACGTCCCCTTCGCCTCCCCCCAATTCGGGGGAAGTTCCCCAGTTGTTTCGAGGGAAGTTCTGCTATGGTTCTCAGGAACTTCCCTACGAATATCTGAGTATGCTGCCTTTAAGTTAAGGGGAGCGGACTATAGCCCCCTCAATGTACATATGCTGTTTCCTTAAAATGGGTTTTCGTGTTATTTAAGGATCAAAGGTGGTTAAAAGGAGTGGGCGTTGCGTGAGCGGAACACTCATGTTTAGGGCCGTACAAAGCTATTCTGTGCTTGTTCCAAGGCGATTTTTCAACATTACTGGTAAAGTTGGAGTCGGTCCTCTCGATTTCCGGTGAAAACTTGAAGACTGTTTTTATCGTAGACACTGCCTTTAAACATGCTTTGATTAAATATTGTTATTGTTTTTGTTAAATAAAAACATTTTAAAAAACGTCCCATAATTATGCATCAATCCAATATATAATGAAACACAGGGTATTATAATGTTCTTCCGCCAGGTTCACACTCGCTGACACCACAGATGTTATTAAAATTGTCAAAAGTACCTCGAGTGTCATCATGCATGACGTGTCAATTTGCATAAGCGACCTTGGGACCGGATCGCATACCGGAGGTTTGTGTGCACACAACCACCATCCACAACCACCTTATTACCAGACCTCAACAAGAGGTGGACGAACGGCCTCCGCGAATCAATCGATCAACATTAATAGCCTTTTTTGGAGCGACGGCGATCGTTTTACCTGTTACTTTCGCTCCTCGTCATTCTCGATCTGTGTCACTGATTGCGGCAGTCACCAGCTGTATCAGCAGTAGCTCCCCTGTCAGCTGCTGTATTCTTTTTGGTACCTATGTATAGCAGATTTACATTTCATTCCGTGATCATACGCCTATGAAAACTATAAGAGGTGAGAAGTCTTTCCGCGCGTCAGTGTGATCTGCCCGTAATGTACCTCATACACCTTTTTTCGGAGTTGCGGAATTCATTTTACTATGTCTACGATAATTCTCCATTTTTTTTGAGTGAGGCATAGTTACTGTTACGAGACATTTTTGGCTAAATTGGTCATATATTAGGTTGTAGCGAAAGTTTCCCACCACTGGACTCTCTATTCTCTTGAAGACAGTGTTCACGATAAAAATCTGTGTTCCAGATTTCGATGTTTTTGAGTCAGCAAGTCCACGAATTAGAGGTTAGTGTGAAAAAAGTCCCAACGAAGCTCTCAAATACCAGAGAAAAACTGTTTAAGGAATTTTCTGAAATATTCACTGTGCGTTCAATAACTTGTTGCGTTCAATATTTCAGTAACTTAGCGATTTTTCATCAAGCCGTATGTTTTCACGTGCACTTGTCAAAATAGGTCAATAAATAAATAAAATTTAATTACGCCCGTTTGGTGTTTCGGGGGACTGCGGACAAAGCGTCAAACCTAACGTCGAAAATGGTTTTGCTCTTCAAAATTCTAAGTTAAGTGGCTTTGTTTTCTGTTTCTTGTACCGAACTCTCAACAAATAAGATGGAACAATGAACATTCTTAGATGTTAAAACCTTTCCCGATAAAGAATGTAAAAAAATCGGCAACTGTTCCTTTGGAGAAACGAACGCAGGACAACTGTTATATAAAGTGGGCAGCGTGATCCAATGGGCTGGCTGGTCCACGAAATTCTCAACCACTTCCTGGCCGTTTTTCCTCGTACTTCCGTTCTCATTTTTCTTAGAAGGACCCAAAGCTTACGTTTTTGTAAGAAAAAAAGACCAACTTTTTCATTGTGAACACTGCATTTAAACTTTCAGCGTTGGTCTTTTGGCCAATTGTGATATACCGTTATAAAACACGAAAATGATTTATCTCTTGCTCCCTTTCACTCTAAGAAAAATCTGATGGTTGTCGAATCATATGCTGAAATTTAGTGGAAATCTTCAATACTGAGCATCATTGAGTGTTCATATTTATTTTCAATCCAACCACCAAAGCTTGATAGGAAGTTTCAACCCACAGAGGCTTGAGTATTCTGGTTCGCGGGGAACCTTGATGGAGCGTAGTTATTTTTTTTCAAATTTTGTGAATTTGAATTTTCGTTTATTTCTGCTCTACTAAACGATTGAGCAGTGATTTATTGATCAGTTGGTAGGAAATTATGAAGATATGTAGCATCAACTTAAAATTTGTTGAAAAAAGAGAATCTCGTTCTGTTGCGAGTTTTTGCAAAAACTCTCATCTAGCCCTCGAAGGACCCTAATGCCATAACATTTTTTGCAGCCTTTATGTGTTTCCTTGGAGCTTCCTCATGATGCCTACAAACACCCTAGCCTAAACCCACCCATAAATCGTGTAGCACTATTTTATTCCGTTTGCAAGCTAAAAACTCGGAAACGGAAGCGGAACTGATTAGCCCAAAAAGCACCGTAAATACGAAATAGGAAACGGAACAGTTCCGCACAGCCTTGCCCCTTCAGGCTATTTTTGGGGTGTTTTGAAATCTTTTTTCTTGATACCACTCAAAACTTGTCTGTAGGGGTAATCTAGGGCACCGAACACGAATCTGAGGTCCGCTTGTCAGAATTATAAGGTTCACTGTAGGTTACGGTAGGTGCGTTGCCATTAAGCGGGCAAAACCTACCCTATTAATTCGAAAATAGGCAAATGGGCATCAAATTCGTAATCAGCACCCCGAACAACCCCCATTTAGGAAATTTGAGTGAAATCTGATACTTTGACCAAACTACCGTATACGCATCATAATCTATCGTAAGCTGTCGAAAATCGGTAAACTGATCACAGATTCGTGTTCAGCACTCTAAATAAACCCCAGAGAAACGATTTGAGCCACATCTATCATAGCATTTCGAAAACCGCCAAAAGTCGCATTTTGCCCTCAAAATTTCGCCCAATGGAAAGCTATACACAAATAAAGTCGAAAACTGCGGAAAATCGACAAATAAATCTCAGATTCGAGATCAGCGCCCCAAATAACCTCACTGGAAGTATTTTAAGCCAAATCTGGAGCATTTTTTAACGCTTTCAGAGCCCCTAATATGTATAATTAAACGCTCAACCAAAAATCCGTGAAGTCCAAAAGGCTAGAGAATTATTCTCTACTAACAATAGGTTCGACGAATGCTCTCTCACTTGAACTCCGTATGCGAAGGATATTGTGGGCGCTGAACAGATTTTGTGGGTTCGTTTCCAGATTTTCAAAGCATTTCTACGCCTTTAGAAAGGTGCAGTCGGTTCGGAAATCAAGAGAAAAACTTCTATAACTTTTTTCAGAGTGCTTCTAGGCAGCTGCGAAGGGCATATCCGGACTCTACGTCCAAAATTAGTTCTAGAAAAGTACGTTTTATTTGGAAAGGTTAGAGTGGCTGATAGTAGTTCCCTTGTAAGTGATTGTTAAACATATACATTGTTATAATAGGCAGACAGAGGCGCTTCTGCGGGCAATTCATACCTCTCTCTACTCACGCATGTCTTCGAAATCCCGCTTCGTTTCTCCTTGCGTGACGCTATGGTATGGCATACAATATAGTAATTACCGACAGCTGACCTTATGCGCAAATCGATGAGGCTTGTAGGTGACTAGCCATGTTTATTCAGATACCATATATGGTTTTGTTTTGTCGAACGCGAGATTGTCTCTATCTTTTTTTTTAAATTAAACTCGTCAACTGTTATTACTGTCCAATCAATGAACGCTCATTGCATGTTATTGACGTATCGAATTCTCTGTGACTTGCTTTTTTGAAATTTGAATTGTATACATATTAAGGCTTTTGGAAATAACCCTCAGCAGATCGTAAATATATCGTTCTCCCGTTGAAGGCGGATTTGCGATAAACACGGTTTTTATGCTATCCTCATGAGATGCTAGCTTTTGCACGCCCAAAAATGAAAATATATGAAACATCGGAGAAAAAAATGCGCAGAAGCAATTACTTGCTGTTCTCACGCCCCAATCAACGAGGTTTTCACAATTTCTTGCTTTGCCGTTTTGATTTTGCTTCCTAAACAGCTGCTGACTACTTTGAGAGACTACTAACTACTTTACCGCAAGTTAAAGGACAAAAACGAGTAGATATTTTGCGGACTCAGCTCACGTAAATTACGGTAGAATCTAAAGTGCACTGCGACGTTGAACTGCAGTTACGGCATCATCGATCGGCGCCAACCGTCGTCTCATCTTGACAGGTCTACGACTGTTAGATAGTCTCTGGCGGTATTCCTGTTTCATCCCGTTATGACGGGTGAAAGGATGATTGCTTCGGTGAAAGTGACCGAGCAGTTGAGTGAGAGCGGCGCTGGGGCTTCGGTGCGAGTGCGCATACCGCGCTCCCGGAAAGGGAATATGCTGGTTCAATCTCGCCCGGAGCCAAGCGTTTTGCGTTAAACAAAACAAAAACGTCATAACAAGCTTTCGTAAAAAAATCTCGTTGATTGGGGCGAGCGGACACCCGGTAATTAGCCGTTCCACCTTGTTTCTGCTCTTTTTCCTGCAGCTTTTGACTTGTTCTCGCATTTGGGGTGGCCAGATCAACCTTCTCGTGAGGAGAACTGAGCAACCGTTTTCGTACCTTACCTTTGATCAATTTATGACCGCAGGTGGGACACGCGTTGACTACCACTTTAGATCGCGTATCCCAACGTTGGGGCACACTTCAAAAATCGACTTCTCCCTTCACAAGGACGGATTTCCAGACTTTCTCATGTTCAATGTATTAGCTGATCCCAGGCTCGACTACGGAAATCGTGGCAGCTTCACTATAGCACAATCTTCAACCTTTTGTGAAAATAGTTGGGGCTCAATAAAAGAAAATCGTTGAAAAAACATTTTCTCGAGCGTAATATGAGTTCTTCTTCCTTTTACTGCGGTTTCTTAGTTTTCTCAACAGGAAACCCTGGTTGGAATCTCGTACTATTCCCCTGGAAACGTGCCACTTGCATGACTACACCTACCATGACCCAGAGACATCGCTTTTCTTCAATTTAAACTTTTTTACCCACCATAACCAAACCCAAACTATACAAAATTCACAAAAAATAGCAGATCTCTGAATCGCATTCAAAGAAACTCCTTTGTGGGAATAGTATCGCTGGAGCAGTGGTGGCGAAATAATATATCCACTTGACCCTCTCGTGACTTCAGGCAGTTGTTCCTTTGGAAAGGAAGAGTGCCATGAGCTGAAATTATGGTACAATGTTTAATTCATTGATGGTTTCAGTACGAACATGAAAAACGAAAATGGATTTTGGGTGGCGTGCCATTCGAGCTTGCTTGTCCCACCGGTGAGACACGGTATACGGCAACGCAATATTGCTCGCGATCCGAACGCGCAGTCCCCCAAAATTAGGCGTGGTCGTGAATGGGTTAAGAAACAGAGTATACCCTCAGGCATGAGTTTTATGATTTTTATTTAATTGTGTAGTAGACCCCTTCTGTATAGCAAGCACCAAGTGCGAGATCTCAATTAGTCCAGGTGAGCGATATATAAGCGACCACAACGGGCCCGACCCCCTTCGCTCACCACCACAGGCCGCACCTCCTTCTCGATTCTCGCTTGATGGATGGATCATTTCAAGCCGTGTCTACGTTATTCAGTTCACGGCCGGACCATCTCCTAATCCTGACTCACTCTCGTGCAGCAACAGCGATTCAAGCGAAATAGAGGCCTGAGACAACTCGTCCACCAATTTCTTACCCTCGAAATACGGGAATATTTAAGAAGCCATAGCTCTGTTCGCAGGGTACACTCAGCGATTTCAGGGTTACCATTGTGATCGGCGTGCGATCCACTCTAAGCTAACAAAGGAACCACAATAAGTCATAGTGACCATTCCAAATGAAATGTACTTTTCTAGAACCATTTTCGGACGAAAAGTCCGAATATGCTCATCGCAGCTGCCTAGACCCACTCTGAAAGAAGTTATGAGCGTTTTTTGAAGCTTCGCGGCAAGGTCTCACCCCCAATGGAATTTTTAAGGTGTTTTCAAATTTTTCTTCGGATTTTCCTAAAAACATGTATGTAGGGTTAATCTGGGGTGCTGAACACGAATCTGGGGTTCGCTTGTGGAAGTTCTAAGGTTTACTGTAGGTTACGGTAGGTAACATGCATTTAGGAGGCAAAACCTACCTTAATAATTCGAGAATCGTGAAATGGACATCGAATTCGTATTCAGCACCCCAAATAACCCCCACATAGAAACTTTGAGACAAATCTGAGACTTTGACCAAACTACAGCATACCCACCGTAATCTACCGTAAGCTGTCAAAAATCGATAAATTGACATCAGATTCGTGTTCAGCGATCCAAATAACCCCCAGAAAAATAATTTGAGCATGATCTATAGTAGCACTCCGGAAATCGTCAAAAGTCGCGATTTGCCATAAAATTCTTCCCCGATCGGAATCTGTGAACGAATACAGTCTAAAACTTCGGAATATCGATAAGTGAACCTCAGATTTGTGATCAGCACCCCGAATAACTCCCCAGAGCGAGTTTTTAGGCAAATCTGGAATATTTTTCTAAAACGCTTGAAGAGCCCTCTAATTGGTATAAATAAACGCCCAACAGAAAATCCGTCCTCTAATTGGTATAAATAAACGCCCAACAGAAAATTCGTGAAGTCCAAAACGCTGTTAGTCTGGACAAAGTTTGGAAAATGTTCCTTTAACCAAACTTTGCTTGGTGGGGTAGTTTTGGGCGCTGAACACGACTATGAGGTCCGTTTCCGGATCTTCGTACAAATAATGCGCTTTTTGGAGGGTACAATAGGTACGAAAATCAGAGAAAAAATGCCTGTATCTTTTTTCAGAGTGGGTCTGGGCAGCTGCGGTGGGCATATTCAGACTTTTCGTCCAAAAACGATTCTAGAAAAGTACATTTCATTTGGAATGGTCACTATGACTTTTTGTGGTTCCCTTGTAACATTAAATCTGAAAAATATTTTTTAGGGTGTTCTGTGCCTTTAAAGGCAGCAGACACGCTCGAAAAAGTTGATGTAACTACGTTACTTGGGTCGTGTGGGCCCTAGTAGAGCGCTCACGCCGTTGGAGGCGTCGAAAACGAGTCAAAACCACTGATATTGAGCACTGCAAACGAAAAAATTTGTAACCCTGCCCATTAGCTTCGTCAACCCCGTCCCCTCAATATACGGATACGGTCACTTCTGATGGTTTTTGAAGCTTCCAGCGAGGCGAGCGTTTTAGTTTAGGCTGTAAGAGTCTATCGGCTTCGCTATCTCAACCGTTTGTCGTTGATATTCGCTATTTCAACCGCTCGTGCATAATTCGTCCGCTTTTACCCCATAACAAAAACAGCCGTTACTCCCGTATTTGTATGCAGATTTCGCCGTTTTTTTTTGTTAGCTCTCTATACCACTAGCTCCAAACCTTCGATTTAGGTCTCAAAATCCATATCATTTTTTAGCGTGTATGCTGCCTTTAGATTTTTTGCTCAATTAACAACTGCCTTGCCTGAGATCATTTTTAAGGTTTTTAATCTTTAAATTGGATCCCCTCGCAACAATAGAAGTAGCTGTGAGGCCTGAGAAACGGAGTATTGACACATGTATTGTAGTTTGCGATATTGCGTTCGCTTTCCTCTTGATATTTCCGTCCTGCACTTCCCTTCCTCGAACTTGGTTCACATCGCTTTACCATCTTTTCTATGCACATACAAGAACTACCCTTCCTTGTTCATTTCACAGTATGCGAAGTACGTATCATCTTGGGAACCTGTTCTGAACATTTTCTTGACAGTTTACCGCACCCATGTAGGCGCTACCGCCAATAAAATGCACCTGAATTTCAAAGCGGTAAAAAGTCTTCTCTTAATTCAGTTTCTAACCACACAAATCACCCGCCTAGGTAGTTCCACATCTTTTCTGCCTGCCTCCCGTCAGCAAAAAAATTTACTCTGTCGTGTAACTGAAGCTATGTTAGGACATCTGTAACAAAACACTTTGTATGCATGCTCCTATGCTGTCCGAAAACCTGTTTAAATATGCGGGTTTTCCAGGGTCGAGTTACTCGGTAATCATTGACCGACCGACATCACCTATATGAGGTGTTAGTACAGGTGTCCCCACTGGCGTGCTTTGCTCTGTGCCATGCCGGCGGATATTGCCCACAGAAATTCTCTACGTTTCCGACATTGTCAAACAACCCACGAGCGCCGTCGACGGACCACACAATTGCTTTTGGTTACTCGCTGTACGTTCGTTCTACTCTCGCTTTGAACCTAGGAACAAACATGAGCTTTGAACTCTCTAATTGTTGTACAGAGCTCCATTGGTTGTACTTCTCATTTAGTTCTCAAGACCTCAGAATGAAGTGGAGTGCATAAAATTTTTAATTACATATATTTATCATTGAAACTCATCACAAACAATTTCGCTTCGTTCATCTCATGGGTCAGTTCAGAGATGGTTAGTCTCAAATTTGCACTCTTAATATGTACATATACTAACCGATCTGTTTTGTGCAGAATTTCTGAGCCAAAATATGCTCGTACCCAAGCACCTGCGATCACTGAGAGGCGCACAGTTCATATAAATCTGTCCAGGACCTTCGGGACACAATTCAATCCATTAAAGGCAGTGATCACGATGGAAAACGTTATCGAAAAACTACAAAAATCAGCTCATATAAAAAACAGCTCAAAAACTATGAAGGTAGCACGGTGAAAAACGGGCTGGAATTAGAGTTATTAAGACCCTAAATTTAAAGTTCGTGCACACGTGCACAGAAAGATCACAGTCTCATGCCAAACAGTCCAAAATCATCGACACTCAGAGGAAGAAATAAATGCAAATTTACCTGATAAAACAGTTGAACAATGAAAGCAAGCACTCCAAGCAATGTTTTTGACTAGATGTGTACATAAATCCGAAAGTTCACTGATTGAAATTCAATTCCAAGCCAGCTGATGTTCTCGATATGAGAGATCATCGATGCCGATGATGTGGGGTGGACTCGTCCACCATCAAAAGACATGAAAGTTCAGGCTTCAAATTTGGCCCAGAACAGCTATTTTTTCGCGATTTTTTCTTATAGGTTCTTCTACTCTATACCCAGAAAAGGGTTTAGAGAGAAAAATAAGACGAGCAAATTTGAGCGCGACCACTGCCTTCAAGGAAGGGCTGCAAACTTACCATTGACCATCAAAGTGCTTCTCCAGTATGTTTCACGGGTAGGACAGAACTCACTGATCCTTGCTTATAATCGGTTGAATGTCTTGGGCAGTCCCAATTTGTTTCCTTTCCGTGTAGAGATTCTTTGTTTGAGCAATTTCACAAACATATTCACACTTTACAGAACAAGGAGCAGTCAACCAACAGTCGTTATCCGCCTTACTATTCGATCGAGTATTCCTCCGCTACCTCAGAAAAATCAAAACAAGTTACTTGAAACATAAATGTAACTTACTTGAACGTCTCAAGTAAATTACATATTTATATTACATGCAACATATATTTATATTACATATAACATACATTTGTATTACATGTGAGTTACACTCATGTTAAATGTAAGTTACACTTATGTTACATGTAACATACATTTGAATTTTCACTATGTGTGGCCATCACGTAACGCAGACGACACGCGACGCAGAGGGCGCGTGCCAGGCCACACACTACGCAAAAAAATGCTGTGCGGGCCTTCCCTGCTGGTGTGAGGTCAAGTACCTCAAACTTGGGCAACTGAACCAACAGCAACGCCAGTCATAAGACTGACCCCGCGAGTGCGTCGTACATCAGCCTTGGAAATATCTTATTGGCCGATTTAAGTTACTTGCGACTTATATCGTGCCATTTAGGTTACATGTAACATATCGGAGGCGCACTGCACGCGGTACTGTGCTTATCTGGGCCAAATTCCGGTCCGCAATTGCGTCTCGACACGCTTTGCGGCCGCACGCTCTGGAGTCAGTCGAGTTTCCAGCGTCAAAGCCGACTCGATATGGCTTTTTTATTCAGTTTTCTTCAATTTTGTTTTTTTCCAGTTTCTAAAACACACCTAGAGTCAACAGATCAACGGCTGCGGCGCTGGAAACTCTTCCAACTCGAATGCGCGCTGCCGCAAAGTGTGTCGATACGCAATTGCGGACCGGAATTTGGCCCAGAGAAGCACAGTATCCTCTCAGAAATTGAAAACAAGTTACTTGTAACATATCTAAGCTGATGTAAGTTACTTGCGACTTATCTCAAGTCATTTGAGTTACGTGTAACATATCGGAGGCGCAGCGCGCGCAAAATCCCGCCGATATGTTACATGTAACTTAAGTGACCTGAGATAAGTCGCAACTAATGTTCATCGGCTCAGATATGTTACAAGTAACTTGTTTTGGCCTTTTATGTGCCAAGTAACTTGTTTTCATTTTTCAGAGATGGTGTGCTATTGCGAGGCCTTCCAGTGCAAGCTTATGTTAAAGGCAGAGTTCGAGTTAACAACGATTGTTGCGCTATCCTCATGAAAAGGTAGATCCGGCCACTACAAAAATGAAAATAAGTGAAAACTTAGAGAAAAAACGCTGAAGAACAAGATATTGGTTGGTGTCCGACCGCTCCCGATTCTCGAGATTTCTATAAAAGCCTGCTTTCCTTCTCTTAGTCTGCTTCCAAAAAAATTCTGAGCACTTCGAGAGACAACCGACTACTTCAGTGGCAAAATAATAGATCGGCAAACAATTATTTTTGAAAATCTCGTTAATTGGATTGAGGGGTGGGCGTGCTGACACCTTAATTAGCCGTTCTACCATGTTATTGTGCGTTTTTACTGCAAATTTTCACATTTTTGGACCAATCTTCAAATCTATGATGAACAACTCCGTAAAATTAACTCTACCCATTTTAGCCAAGACATCCAGGCGCCGTTTTTTAAATTCAAATTATAATTGCAACTCAATGTTACAACCTTCCCTAGGTAGATGTAGTATTCCGGTTTTATGGTGTGTACCCAGAACGTCGTCCCGACAAATGCAAGCAGATGGGGGTCACTTCAACGGTAGTATGTGTTGACGGGCAAAGTATCGAACGTCTGGACGATTTCTGTTACTTCGGCTATTTGTCGAAAAACGATGGTAGTTATGCAGCGGATATTCAACAACGATGTGCGGAAGCTATAGCATTTTTCCTTTACGTCTAGCTGGGCCAAGTAAGGTTAATCATGTCAAGAACTCATTATCACCATTATATTCAGCCGTGACCCACCGCTCCAGTGTTTGCCCCGCCCGGACTCACATGTGCGATATATGCCTTTATATCCTTCTATCTCCTTATATGGCCTTTATATCTGCATTCCGTTCTCTAACGAAGTGTTGGTGGTCTACCCCAACGAGATGGAAACCAAATTGCGCGTTTACTTATCCGCTACTAGCCCTCTCTTGATGTACGGATTGGAGACGTGGGCAGCACCGAAAACGCTGTTGAAAAGGTTGCATTGCACGGAGAGGGAGCTTATTAGACGTTTGCTTGGATACCTCTAACCGCTGGCATGCCATAACGAAGATCTTTACAAGGGATTCGACGTACTAGATCAACGCTTGACATGTGGGAGGTACCAGCATCTTCCAACGCCTCCTCAGGCGGCAACAGAAGGTCGGCTTCGACTGTTTGAGCATAAACTAAAAAAAAAAACGCCAGATCGACTCGAACAACACGTTCCAAGAACGCTTTCGAATCCGGTCTGGAAGCGGCCTCCTGGACGTAGGGCAAAGCTCTTGACGGATGTGGTAAAAGAGGATTGAAAGTCACTAGGTGTCGACAAACAGTTCGGGCGCAAATTTTGACGTCGCAGGAAATGGAGTAGTGTTATCATGCTCAAGTTGCGACTGAAGGCCGCGAAAAATGTTCACGGGTATTGGACAGTTTTCCAAAAGCTTTTGGATATATTTTGATTCCCTTCCAACTTCCATAAAGGTATCGTGCGCGATGAAAATCACTTTCAACTTTATGTTTTCAATCAAACAATCCGGGCTAGCTGACAACACCCCCGAAACTTGAGGCTCTGAAAATGCGCCTCTTAAAAGTTGGGGCCACCAGAAAACTGCAGTGAGGTCGATCATCTATTACTTCTGGGTCGCTCATCTACAGTTCACCTCCGCACTGGCGTTCAGTCCGCAAAGTGCACCCTGATTGCGAAATCTTGCTGCGGCGCGGTTGCGAACATCCTCAGACAAGGATGTGGGATCACCCGGGCGCTTTTGGCCTTTGGTGCCCGGGTGATTCCACCGCCCGGGTGATCCCACATCCCTGTCTGAGGATACTCGCAACCGCGCCGCAGCACGATTTCGCAATCAAGCGCACTTTGCGGACTGAACGGCAGTGCGGAATTGAAGAATACCACTTTTTCATAGAATGTTGATGCGGTCGTCAAACAGTCGCGGCACAAACCCCATATGCAAAAAAAACTTCGAAAATGACAGTGACGAGGTCTACAAATGCAGAAAAACTTCGAAAACGATTTTGGAGCGAAATTCAAATTCAATTTAACAGTGTAATCAAACAGAATTTTCTTCTTAAATGAAGGTTTTTAATGGGCTTTTTCGACATTTTCGTTCACTAAGGAGCCCAATCTATACAAAATCATGAAACAATAATGTATGGTTTTCATCGTGGAGACATCCTTTAAGCAGGCAAACAGTAGTTTTTTAGATTTTTCTTTCCACAACTTAATGAATATTATATTTTTGCTTCTGTATGTGTTCCCCATTTCATTGAAATGAAAAATCGCAACGCTGTTTTCACTCATTCGATTAATAGGGTTTTTACCCATTGGTTTTCCGTGAGCCCACGTTTCTAGCGTAGCAGCGTCGCGGCTTCCTAATAAAGTGGCATGAACCATGTGATACTATTGTTTGTATTGTGAAAAGGCACAGCAACAGAAAAGAAGCAAGTATGTATGTTGAACAGCGTTTGCCATGTCTTCAATTCGCACAATGAGTCATACCTTTCTATAATATTATGAACACTCAATGAATCGTAATCAGCCAGTGGTGAATCCGTTTAAAAGGGACAGTCATTACAGGTTTCACCCATTGGTGCGAAAGTCATTCGTTAACTCTGTCAGTTCATAAACCTTTTTTCAATCGTATCACAGTCATAACTTTCCATAACAATAAACTTTCTATGTCGCCTCTACTGCAATATATTTGCATCCAAGTTATAGATTTTTTCTTAATATGCTCGTAGCTCCCAGAGGAAGCGACGTTTCGGAAACTTCCCAGAAGGAGCTCTAGCCTGTAATCTTCCTGCTAGTTTTGACATTTGATGATAATTTTCGTCGCTGAATTCTTATTTTAAAATACATTTCCGAAATGGACCACTTCGAAGCTAGTTATTCTGAAGCGGCATCAAAAAGGCGGTCTCCTGCGGTCCGGAGCGCCCAATGACCAGAAGATGGGAACGGTATCGTAGGCAAAATCCCACTGGAGGGTTCCCATGTTCTATTAATACATATTGCATCAAAGTTATAGTTATTCATAGATATGCAGGGTGGGTAATAAGTTTGCGGAATTTCTTTGGCGTGGAAACAAGAAGGTTTATGAAAATCGCTGAAAACTGAAAAGACCAGCGCATTTTCGAAACATAAAATTATAAAAGAACAATAGCCACTCAGTCATTCAGAAACAATAACAACTGTTACCTGAGAATGAATCCCTGGGGTCGACTACATCCTTAAGGTCGCTTTGTAGGTTGGCCGATGTTGGTCGCACACTCTGCCTCTGTCATTTCGTCACAACCACGCTCCATAAAATCGGCGTTAGCTGCTGAAGAAGGGTCAGCAGAAGACATAAACTCCAGAAATTGAAGCCTGCAACCATTTCCGGTTCCTTGGTGGTCTCGGTCGCCGCTGCGTCACCGAAATGACGCGACTGATGTTTTTTGAATGAAGCATTAATAACGACACGTGCGGCTATCAGTAGCGGAGTTTTCACGTCGTACCTAAAGGCAGTGTTCACGATAAAAAACCGTATTATAGTTTTCGATGTTTTTGGGTGGTATGTGCATTAAGAAGAGGTTAGTAGGGGTAACCCCCTCAGAACACACAAATAACGGAGCAAAAGTGTTTAGAGAAATCTCGGAAAAAAATTATGCCTGTTTGTGCGTTTGGAAGACTGCGGACAACGCATCAAATCTGACGTTGAGGAAATGGTTTCGCGCTTCAAAATTTTCAGGTAAAGGGTTTAGCTTTCTTCTTCCTGTACCAGAAATTCCTCAAAAATAAGAGCCGCCAACGTACATGCTGGGAAGTTGGAACCTTTCACGATAAAGAATATTCGAAAATTCCGTGCCTGTTCCTACGGTAAAACGAATGCAGCTGGTCTAGGACGGGGGAGGGGGGGGTGGCCAATGGGTTGGCTGGCCCACGAAATTTTTACCCACTCCCTGGCCGTTTTTGTCGTACTTCCCTTCTTATTCTTCGTAGAAGGGCTCAACGCTTACGTTTCTGCCAAAAAACTGGGAACTTTCTCGTCGTGAATGCTGCCTTTAAAGGCACAGTCCAACCTCATGGGTAAAATTCGTTATTATAGTTCGCCTACCGTGTATAGCAACCCTACCAAGCGCGAGATCTCAATTAGATCCAATAAGTGCGAAACTACAGGGTGAAGTCGGATCCGCCCCAATACCCTAAAGGCATAATGGAGCGTTTTGGCCCAAATAGAGAATCAAAATCTTCGCAAGCGGAAAAATTGGTTTGTGCGGCGATGCTCAAAGGCATTGTATTGTAATACAATGTCAGAACTCTTTTTTTCCTTTCCCGGGGCGGTGTGCGCGGTTAGGATTTTGGGGTATTGTGGGCGGGGCCGACTTTTTCCATGTTTTTTCTCACTTATTTGAGCGAATTGAGATCTCGCGCTTGGCAGTGTTGCAATTCACGGTTGGCGGACTATAATATCAAATTTTACCCCTTAATTTGGACAGTGGGGTGCTGCTCATTTGGCTTCCACAAACACTGCTCTCGGCGAAGAGCTGTTTCCCAATTTTTCGAGCAAGGATGTTTGGCCATGAAACTCACCCGATCTCAATTTGATGGACTTCTCACTCCGGAGCGTACTAGGGAAAACCTCTGGAAAACGATAGGCAACCGTAGATGCGCTTCAGATGAATTGATTATGTTGATGCAACGAGATCATGAAAGCGCAGTGTGCGACCAGTATGTACAAACTTTGGAGGCGTTATTATAATTGTTGTGGAGCCAACGGATTCATTTGTTGCGACTGCTTTAGCGTGATTGTGTTGTTGTTGTCTAAAACAAGTTTGTGTTTTGGAAATGCGTTGGCTCGTTCAGTGGTTGATGGTGTTCGAGAAGTATTTGAACGCAATAAAGCTCCACAAACTTATCAGCCACCTTTTAGTAACAATTTGTTACGATTTCGTTTCAAAAGTGTGAAAAAGTGCATCCAAAATGATGAGTTTAACATACTTACGCATTCATAAAGAACTATAGTACAATTATACAGAAATAAGCAACACGCCGATTCGCGAGATTCTGAACTCTAAAGCCTAGTTTTGACTGCATCGCTGCTGTTTTTCATCGCAGCGATTTTGCACCCGCTGCTGCAGCGATGTAGCGGCGGCAGCGATTCTGTTCATAGTGCATAGGCCCACGGATGATAGCAGAAATTCAATCAATCAGTGAAATTAATGGCTGGCATTCATCAATAACGCGTTTCGACTCGAAAACACTGATCTTGTCATGTGAAAGGGTCAACGTTCACTAGACTAAACGTGTCATTCGCTGGCAATCGCTCCATCGCTGCCATAATGGCAGCGATGGAGCGATGATCAACGACTATCGAGAATCGCTCCTCCAGCAACGAAGCAGTAAAACATAGGATTTCGCCGCCGCGACCCAGCGATGTAGGACGTTTGCCACGAAGCGATCACAATTGGAGCGGCTTTCCATTACGTGCGATGAAAAAGTAACAGTTGTCCCTCGCATGGCCGCAGCGACCACATGCAGTCAAAACTAGGCTTAAGGAATAGTCTCACATGATTTTTGCTTGTTTTTTTTGCCGTAACTGCTGTTTAACGTCGCAGCACACGTTATGGTATGTTTACACAAGGTGCTGAGTTGATCGCAAAACGCTTGGCTCCGGGCGAGATTGATCCAGCATATTCCCTTTCCGGGGGAGCGCCTTATCGCACTGCACCACCGAAGCCCTAGCGCCGCTCTCACGCAACTGCTCAGTAAATCTTCACCGAAGCAATCATCTTTCACCCGCATACCGGGAAGAAACAGGTATACCGTCATGCACTATATAATGCCCTAGTTAAGTCTTAGGTGTAATGTAATGTGTGTGCGTTTTGAGATCAACTCAGCACCTTGTGTAAACATACCATAACGTGTGCTGCGACGTTAAACAGCAGTTACGGCAAAGAACAACCAAAAATCGTGTAAGACTTAACTAGGGCATCGTCCTGACAGGTCTACGACTATCATATAGTCTGTTACGGTATACCTGTTTCATCCCGTTCGTTATACTGGTGAAGGGATGATTGCTTCGGTGAAGATTTACCGAACAGTTGAGTGAGAGCGGCGCTGGGGCTTCGGTGGTGCAGTGCGATAAGGCGCTCCCCCGGAAAGGGAGTATGCTGGTTCAACCTCGCCTGGAGCCAAGCGTTTTGCGATCAACTCAGCACCTTGTGTAAACATACCATAACGTGTGCTGCGAAGTTAAACAGCAGTTACGGCAAAGAACAACAAAAATCGTGTAAGACTTAACTAGGGCATCGTCCTGACAGGTCTACGACTATCATATAGTCTGTTACGGTATACCTGTTTCATCCCGTTCGTTATACTGGTGAAGGGATGATTGCTTCGGTGAAGATTTACCGAACAGTTGAGTGAGAGCGGCGCTGGGGCTTCGGTGGTGCAGTGCGATAAGGCGCTCCCCCGGAAAGGGAGTATGCTGATTCAACCTCGCCTGGAGCCAAGCGTTTTGCGATCAACTCAGCACCTTGTGTAAACATACCATAACGTGTGCTGCGACGTTAAACAGCAGTTACGGCAAAGAACAACAAAAATCGTGTAAGTCTTAACTAGGGCATCGTCCTGACAGGTCTACGACTATCATATAGTCTGTTACGGTATACCTGTTTCATCCCGTTCGTTATACTGGTGAAGGGATGATCGCTTCGGTGAAGATTTACCGAACAGTTGAGTGAGAGCGGCGCTGGGGCTTCGGTGGTGCAGTGCGATAAGGCGCTCCCCCGGAAAGGGAGTATGCTGATTCAACCTCGCCTGGAGCCAAGCGTTTTGCGATCAACTCAGCACCTTGTGTAAACATACCATAACGTGTGCTGCGACGTTAAACAGCAGTTACGGCAAAGAACAACCAAAAATCGTGTAAGACTTAACTAGGGCATCGTCCTGACAGGTCTACGACTATCATATAGTCTGTTACGGCATACCTGTTTCATCCCGTTCGTTATACTGGTGAAGGGATGATCGCTTCGGTGAAGATTTACCGAACAGTTGAGTGAGAGCGGCGCTGGGGCTTCGGTGGTGCAGTGCGATAAGGCGCTCCCCCGGAAAGGGAGTATGCTGGTTCAACCTCGCCTGGAGCCAAGCGTTTTGCGATCAACTCAGCACCTTGTGTAAACATACCATAACGTGTGCTGCGACGTTAAACAGCAGTTACGGCAAAGAACAACAAAAATCGTGTAAGACTTAACTAGGGCATCGTCCTGACAGGTCTACGACTATCATATAGTCTGTTACGGTATACCTGTTTCATCCCGTTCGTTATACTGGTGAAGGGATGATTGCTTCGGTGAAGATTTACCGAACAGTTGAGTGAGAGCGGCGCTGGGGCTTCGGTGGTGCAGTGCGATAAGGCGCTCCCCCGGAAAGGGAGTATGCTGGTTCAACCTCGCCTGGAGCCAAGCGTTTTGCGATCAACTCAGCACTTTGTGTAGACGAACCTAAGGCCCCCGTCATAGTCGGTGGATCTACTGAGTCCCACCGGGTCGATACGCACCGAATTCGTGGGAAATGGGTGCAAAAAAATCAACCCACTGAGTCCGACTGCGACCGTCTGATGCCCACCGCATTCACCCCGGTCGATACTGATGGTTCCCATGCGTACAAGGGCGGGGCAATGCACCGACAGAGTCCGATTGAGTCCCACCGAAATCATCCTCACCCACCCGGTCGATATAGGTGTTTCTCACGTGATTTGGGTGCATTTTTTTTTCGGCCGACTGCGACCTGCCGAGTCCCGCCGCATCTCGACTCTCGTCGTCTGCGCTCTGCCCCACCTGCTGCTGATACGGAAATCAGATTCAGACATGTTGAAAACAAGACAAATCAGCCACCAAACACGTTCCGATTCACAGCTGAGGTGATAATCATCACTATCAATTGCGTGTTTCGCAGAGGAGATGGTTGGCGCTGGGGGCTCAGTGGGACTCAGCAGGTTTTTCCACCCGGACTCATTCGGACTCAGTCGGACTCAGCAGGTTTTTCGACGAAGTCTGACCGGGCCTAAGGGATAGTGACACATTCGGTAGGAGTAACCCAAGGATAAGTCGCAGCATACACTTTTTCTTCTGGCAGTTGAACCTGGTCTTCTCACCCAATGTCGAACACCTTCCTGTGCATATCACGAATATAATAGACGAAAAATAGCGGTTATTTATTGTCGTGCAACCACAGATTCTTCTGTTATCGCAAGACACCGAATGACGTTGTTTTTTCTTAAGTACTGGAGCCGGTTTTCCGAGAGGCCATGCCTTGGGCACTTCACTTGAAAGACTTTATGGCTGTATTTGTCACCCAAAATATCATAAGTGCCTCTTTCAAAAGTTCAAAAGGTCTTTAACGACATGAAGACGTCCTCCATCTTCGCTAAGAAAAGAATTGGGAAGATTTGTGCTGTCTTCACGCGAAGGTCTACTGCTTCTCGGCTATTTTATCAGATTTTCACCTTATCTTTACGCTTGAAATTCAGTGGCGATCGTACAAGGTAACTAACCGGCGCTGCTGGACGGAGCTATCTTTGAGTACGTGTGACTAAAATAACCTTCTGTTGTGGGCTGCCGACAGTATACAACTCAGTAATTTCTTTGGTTGCTTAGTAACAACAGCATTGAATGCAGAGCAGATGAGTTTATGGGTTCTCTGCGGAGAAGCTGAGCCATTCGTTTAAGTTGCTCGAAAAAAGTAGTGTCCTCTAGCCTCAGCCCGAATTTGTTAACGGAACACTTGTATCAGTTGCATATGTGCGCTTTGTTGGTGAGATAAGTAAAATGACAGCATTGAAGTTGACAAAGCACAATGTAGATATATCATTGACAAAAACTGTGTGATAGTCAGCTGCGCATTTAACTGCCTACAGAAACCAAAATGCAAGTCTTTTACGTGAAATGATTAGCCATCATGCTGTAGGGGTTCACACAAGGCACTTCCTGTGTACAGTCGGCATGGACCGTACTGATAAGTTGCGTCCCCTATTGTGCGTTGGCGCGAACTCGGGACACTTAAGAACTCTAGCACCCACCTTAGCACACATATTCTCGTCCGATGGCATGATACATATAAGCCATTTGGCCCCAGCACCTTTCTGCATTTGTCATGACTTCTCAGCTCCACCCAATTCTAGGAATCCCTGTTATGGAGTGTGGTTCCTCTGTTGACATTGTTCAATTGTGTGACGACCTCAGAAATGACATGAGCTATCCCGTGGTGGAACGTTTCTCTGTGAATTCTCGCAGCATTTCTCTATTGATCAGACCGCGTCCGTTGCACTTCCATGTTCCACCAACACTTCTCGCTCGGGCAAAATACTGCAATCCGTATGCATTTTTGTTGCGGTTTTCGTTAACGTATTTCCGTTTAGAGTCTTCATTGCCCGATAAGTAGATTCCTGCTTTCCACGCTCACCTCGGAGCTACCGAATTATTCATGTCTAAATAGTCGTGTTGTTTTAGTAGCCACTTTCATTGGCTTTATTCAAGCTCGGACTTCTTTCTTCCTCCCTTTGGGGGATTTACTTCCGCTTTCTTGCCTTCGATTTTTCGTTTTTGTAAAGAATCCGGATAACGTAATTAGAGGAGGCTGAAGAACATTTATCGCAGATTATGTCAAATCTCACTTGTCGTGATGGCCTTATTGTTCCGGCGCTTTCTGTCTCAACTGCACACGCCGTTCTCTACCTCATCGGACTACTCTACAGTTTTCTCGGAATCTCCATTGCAGCAGATGTATTCATGTGTTCCATTGAAAGGATTACCAGTACAACGAGGTGGGTAAAGCTCTGACCTCTTTAAAAAGCTGCGATAGGAGGAATTATTATTATTATTATTATTATTATTATTATTATTATTATTATTATTATTATTATTATTATTATTATTATTATTATTATTATTATCATTATCATTATTATTATTATTATTATTATTATTATTATTATTATTATTATTATTATTATTATTATTATTATTATTATTATTATTATTATTATTATTATTATTATTATTATTATCATTATCATTATCATTATTATTATCCTTATACTCAAAGCAGTTATGTCCCGGTGTGTTTGTGTATGTATGTGTGTATGTGTGTCCCGCGGATCTCAGGAATGGCTGAACAGAACTGTTATGAAATGGTACCAACGTTCAGGTGGGTAGGACATACATCGATTACCAAAAATCTCCTCTTGCGCGCCACGGGGCACCCGTGTTTGTCCTTGGAGCGCACTTTTGGCCGTGGGTCATGAAAACCTCGACGAGTGCTAGAAGGGCTACGCTGTAGTCGAAGCTACAGGTCTCTCGAGTCGTATAGTTTGTGTACGAAACGCCTGCAAAATCGCTAGGGTGTGGGAGTGTGCAGGACGTCATAGAAAGTGTGCAGGACCTCAGTTTGAGTGCGCAGGACGTCATAGAAAGTGTGCAGGACCCCAGTGGGAGTGTGCAGGACGTCATAGAAAGTGTGGAGGACCCCAGTGGAGGTAAGCAGGACGTCACGGAAAGTGTGCAGGACCCCAGTGGGGGTGTGCAGGACGTCACAGAAAGTGTGCAGGACCCCAATGGGAGTGTGCGGGACGTCATAGAAAGTGTGCAGGACCTCAGTTTGAGTGCGCAGGACGTCATAGAAAGTGTGCAGGACCCCAGTGGGAGTGTGCAGGACGTCATAGAAAGTGTGGAGGACCCCAGTGGAGGTAAGCAGGACGTCACGGAAAGTGTGCAGGACCCCAGTGGGGGGTGTGCAGGACGTCACAGAAAGTGTGCAGGACCCCAATGGGAGTGTGCGGGACGTCATAGAAAGTGTGCAGGACCCCAGTGGGGGGGTGCAGGACGGCACAGAAAGTGTGCAGGACCCCAAAGGGAGTGCGCAGGACGTCATAGAAAGTGTGGAGGACCCCAGTGGAGTGTAAGCAGGACGTCACGGAAAGTGTGCAGGACCCCAGTGGGGTGTGCAGGACGTCACAGAAAGTGTGCAGGACCCCAATGGGAGTGTGCAGGACGTCATAGAAAGTGTGCAGGACCCCAGTGGGGTGTGCAGGACGTCCCAGAAAGTGTGCAGGACCCCAGTGGGGGTGAGCAGGACGTCATAGAAAGTGTGCAGGACCTCATTGTGAGTGTGCACGACGTCATAGAAAGTGTGCAGGACCCCAGTGGGGTGTGCAGAACGTCATAGAAAGTGTGCAGGACCCCAGTGGGAGTGTGCAGGATGTCATAGAAAGTGTGCAGGACCCCAGTGGCAGTGTGCAGGACGTCATAGAAAGTGTGCAGGACCCCAGTGGGAGTGTGCAGGACGTCATAGAAAGTGTGGAGGACCCCAGTGGAGGTAAGCAGGACGTCACGGAAAGTGTGCAGGACCCCAGTGGGGGGTGTGCAGGACGTCACAGAAAGTGTGCAGGACCCCAATGGGAGTGTGCAGGACGTCATAGAAAGTGTGCAGGACCACAGTGGGGTGTGCAGGACGTCCCAGAAAGTGTGCAGGACCCCAGTGGCAGTGTGCAGGGCGTCATAGAAAGTGTGCAGGACCCCAGTGGGGGTATGCAGGACGTCATGGGAAGTGTGCAGGACCCCAGTGGGGGTGTGCAAGACGTCATAAAAAAGGGCGCAGGACCCCAGTGGGAGTGTGCACGACGTCATAGAAAGTGTGCAGGACCCCAGTTGGGGTGTGCAGGACGTCCCAGAAGGTGTGCAGGACCCCAGTGGCAGTGTGCAGGACGTCATAGAAAGTGTGGAGGACCCCAGTGGGGGTGTGCAGGACGTCACAGAAAGTGTGCAGGACCCCAATGGGAGTGTGCGGGACGTCATAGAAAGTGTGCAGGACCTCAGTTTGAGTGCGCAGGACGTCATAGAAAGTGTGCAGGACCCCAGTGGGAGTGTGCAGGACGTCATAGAAAGTGTGGAGGACCCCAGTGGAGGTAAGCAGGACGTCACGGAAAGTGTGCAGGACCCCAGTGGGGGTGTGCAGGACGTCACAGAAAGTGTGCAGGACCCCAATGGGAGTGTGCAGGACGTCATAGAAAGTGTGCAGGACCACAGTGGGGTGTGCAGGACGTCCCAGAAAGTGTGCAGGACCCCAGTGGCAGTGTGCAGGGCGTCATAGAAAGTGTGCAGGACCCCACTGGGGATGTGCAGGACGTCATGGAAAGTGCGCAGGACCCCCAGTAGGGATGTGCAGGACGTCATAAAAAAGGGCGCAGGACCCCAGTGGGAGTGTGCACGACGTCATAGAAAGTGTGCAGGACCCCAGTTGGGGTGTGCAGGACGTCATAGAAAGTGTGCAGGAACCCAGTGGGGGCGTGCAGGACATCACAGAAAGTGTGCAGGACCTTATTGGCGGTGTGCAGGGCGTCATAGAAAGTGTGGAGGACCCCAGTGGGGGTGTGCAGGACGTCATAAAAAAGGGCGCAGGACCCCAGTGGGAGTGTACACGACGTCACAGAAAGTGTGCAGAACCCCAGTTGGGGAGTGCAGTACGTTTTAGAAAGTGTGCAGGACCTCAGTTTGAGTGCGCAGCACGTCATAGAAAGTGTGGAGGACCCCAGTGGGGGTGTGCAGGACGTCATAAAAAAGGTCGCAGGACCCCAGTGGTAGTGTACACGACGTCATAGAAAGTGTGCAGGACCCCAGTTGGGGAGTGCAGGACGTTTTAGAAAGTGTGCAGGACCTCAGTTTGAGTGCACAGCACGTCATAGAAAGTGTGGAGGACCTCAGTGGGGGTGTGCAGTACGTCATAAAAAAGGGCGCAGGACCCCAGTGGGAGTGTACACGACGTCATAGAAAGTGTGCAGGACCCCAGTTGGGGAGTGCAGGACGTATTGGAAAGTGTGCAGGACCTCAGTTTGAGTGCGCAGCACGTCATAGAAAGTGTGGGGGACCCCAGTGGGGGTGTGCATGACGCCATAAAAAAGGGCGCAGGACCCCAGTGGGGGTGTGCATGACGCCATAAAAAAAGGGCGCAGGACCCCAGTGGGAGTGTGCACGACGTCATAGAAAGTGTGCAGGACCCCAGTTGGGGAGTGCAGGACGTATTGGAAAGTGTGCAGGACCTCAGTTTGAGTGCGCAGCACGTCATAGAAAGTGTGGAGGACCCCAGTGGGGGTGTGCATGACGCCATAAAAAAGGGCGCAGGACCCCAGTGGGAGTGTACACGACGTCATAGAAAGTGTGCAGGACCCCAGTTGGGGAGTGCAGGACGTATTGGAAAGTGTGCAGGACCTCAGTTTGAGTGCGCAGCACGTCATAGAAAGTGTGGAGGACCCAAGTGGGGATGTGCATGACGCCATAAAAAAGGGCGCAGGACCCCAGTGGGAGTGTGCACGACGTCATAGAAAGTGTGCAGGACCCCAGTTGGGGAGTGCAGGACGTATTGGAAAGTGTGCAGGACCTCAGTTTGAGTGCGCAGCACGTCATAGAAAGTGTGGAGGACCCCAGTGGGGGTGTGCATGACGCCATAAAAAAGGGCGCAGGACCCCAGTGGGAGTGTGCACGACGTCATAGAAAGTGTGCAGGACCCCAGTTGGGGAGTGCTGGACGTCATAGAAAGTGTGCAGGACCTCAGTTTGAGTGCGCAGCACGTCATAGAAAGTGTGGAGGACCCCAGTGGGGGTGTGCAGGACGTCATAAAAAAGGGCGCAGGACCCCAGTGGTGTGTACACGACGTCATAGAAAGTGTGCAGGACCCCAGTGGCAGTGTGCAGGACGTCATAGAAAGTGTGCAGGACCTCAGTTTGAGTGCACAGCACGTCATAGAAAGTGTGGAGGACCTCAGTGGGGGTGTGCAGTACGTCATAAAAAAGGGCGCAGGACCCCAGTGGGAGTGTACACGACGTCATAGAAAGTGTGCAGGACCCCAGTTGGGGAGTGCAGGACGAATTGGAAAGTGTGCAGGACCTCAGTTTGAGTGCGCAGCACGTCATAGAAAGTGTGGAGGACCCCAGTGGGGTGTGCATGACGCCATAAAAAAGGGCGCAGGACCCCAGTGGGAGTGTGCACGACGTCATAGAAAGTGTGCAGGACCCCAGTTAGGGAGTGCAGGACGTATTGGAAAGTGTGCAGGACCTCAGTTTGAGTGCGCAGCACGTCATAGAAAGTGTGGAGGACCCCAGTGGGGGTGTGCATGACGCCATAAAAAAGGGCGCAGGACCCCAGTGGGAGTGTGCACGACGTCATAGAAAGTGTGCAGGACCCCAGTTGGGGAGTGCAGGACGTATTGGAAAGTGTGCAGGACCTCAGTTTGAGTGCGCAGCACGTCATAGAAAGTGTGGAGGACCCAAGTGGGGGTGTGCATGACGCCATAAAAAAGGGCGCAGGACCCCAGTGGGAGTGTACACGACGTCATAGAAAGTGTGCAGGACCCCAGTTGGGGAGTGCAGGACGTATTGGAAAGTGTGCAGGACCTCAGTTTGAGTGCGCAGCACGTCATACAAAGTGTAGGACCCCAGTGGGGGTGTGCATGACGTCATAAAAAAGGGCGCAGGACCCCAGTGGGGGTGTGCATGACGCCATAAAAAAGGGCGCAGGACCCCAGTGGGAGTGTGCACGACGTCATAGAAAGTCGGCAGGACCTCAGTTTGAGTGCGCAGCACGTCATAGAAAGTGTGGAGGACCCCAGTGGGGGTGTGCATGACGCCATAAAAAAGGGCGCAGGACCCCAGTTGGGGTGTGCAGGACGTCCCAGAAGGTGTGCAGGACCCCAGTGGCAGTGTGCAGGACGTCATAGAAAGTGTGCAGGACCTCAGTTTGAGTGCGCAGCACGTCATAGAAAGTGTGGAGGACCCAAGTGGGGGTGTGCATGACGCCATAAAAAAGGGCGCAGGACCCCAGTGGGAGTGTACACGACGTCATAGAAAGTGTGCAGGACCCCAGTTGGGGAGTGCAGGACGTATTGGAAAGTGTGCAGGACCTCAGTTTGAGTGCGCAGCACGTCATAGAAAGTGTGGGGGACCCCAGTGGGGGTGTGCATGACGCCATAAAAAAGGGCGCAGGACCCCAGTGGGGGTGTGCATGACGCCATAAAAAAGGGCGCAGGACCCCAGTGGGAGTGTGCACGACGTCATAGAAAGTCGGCAGGACCTCAGTTTGAGTGCGCAGCACGTCATAGAAAGTGTGGAGGACCCCAGTGGGGGTGTGCAGGACGTCATAAAAAGGGGCGCAGGACCCCAGTGGGAGTGTACACGACGTCATAGACAGTGTGCAGGACCCCAGTGGGAGTGTGCAGGACGTCACCGGAAGTGTGCAGGACATTAGTAGGAATGGGTAGGACGTCATAGAAAGTGTGCAGGACTTCAGTGGGAGTGTGCAGGACGTCATAGAAAGTGTGCAGAACATCAGTGGGAGTGTGCAGGACGTTATAGAAAGTGCGCAGGACCTCAGTGAGAGTACGCAGGGCTTCTATTGAAGTTTGCAAGGCGTCCTAAGAAGTGCGCAGGACCCGAGTGAGCGTGGGCAAAACCCCATCAAGAATGTGAAGTACCTCAGAAGGAAAACGCAGGACGCCGGGGATAATTAGCAGGACCTCAGAACAAGTGCGCAGTACTTCAAGGCTAAGTCGCGGGATCTCAGGAGGTGTGTGCAAGATGTCATAGACCATGTGCGGGACCTTAGTGGAGGGTGAGCAGGACGTCATAAAAAGTCTGAGGAACCGCAAAAGTAGGGCGCAGGGCGTCGGCGCAAAGTTGCGGGGCCTCAAGTGATGCGCTGGACGTATTCAAAAAGTGTTGTGCGTCTAGAAGAGCGTGCGACGCGTTTTGAAAAATGGGCAGAACCCCGAAGACAATCTTACCGCCAATCTTGGAAAACGCGCAGCATCCATATTCTCACTCCCCCTACCTGTTCATCGCTTACTTTAGTCATTCGAATGCTTCTGTTCACTAAACCCTGTATTCGGTGTTAAATATGTTTGGAATACGATTTTATCAAAAGCAGTTCCACAAAACAACAAACAACAACATGTTTCATTTATAGAGAAAGGGTGGATGAAGTCGGTCGATTACAGAATGATTACTCGCAGAACGAGAGTGCAGCTGTTCTGATCATTTTAGAGACGAATATGCTAGAAATACGGCTTGAAAGATGTACAAGTCGAAAATAGAGCAGATGAGTGAGGGTGAAGGCTTCAATTTTGGAACATTCATAGTTGAGGTCATCACAGAACGACCACAGCGGCACAAAACCGGCATTCTTTTGCTGGAATCCTATGTTTTTCAATGGCTGGTGTCCAAAGTTATAGACTCCTCTCCGGTTATTAATGGCAGCATACACGCTCGTAAACGTGTTTGAAATAACTACGGAATTAGAATCGTATGGCTCAGAACACAACTTCTACGCATTTGGAAGCGTCAGAAACGACTCAAAATCACGCTACATGAGTAAGAAGTTGGCCCCGCCCCTGTATCTGCTCGCCTCCTGTATTCGCATCCTCCTCCAAAACAGGGTTTCTGGGCCACTCTCACCGCCGTCGATCTTAGTGGTTTACTTATTACACTTACTGTATCACCCGCAAACGTCGCTGGTTGTGGGAATGGCCCAAAACCCCTGTTTTGGAGGAGGACGCCAAATACAGGGGGCGGAGAAATACAGGGCGGGGCCAACTTCTTACTCGTGTAGCGTAGTTTTCGACGCTTCAAAATGCGTAGGCGTTGTGTTCTGTGCCATACCATTCTATTTGCGTAATTATCTCAAACATGTTTATGAGCGTGTATGCTGCCTTTAAGCAGCTAACACTGTTCAAAAAAAGCGTATATGAATCGTTCAGCAAGTTCCGAAGCATGGGCCAATCGAAGTTTGAACAATTCATGACAAATCGGTCTATCATGAGAAGGTGGCGTCACAGAAGAGCCCGCGAAAACTTCGCTCGGTCTAGCTAGTTATTATTATTACTATTATTATTATTATTATTATTATTATTATTATTATTATTACTATGATTATTATTACTATTATTATTATTATTATTATTATTATTATTATTATTATTATTATTATTATTATTATTATTATTATTATTATTATTATTATTATTATTATTATTATTATTATTATTATTATTATTATTATTATTATTATTATTATTATTATTATTATTATTATTATTATTATTATTATTATTATTATTATTATTATTATTATTATTATATTAATATTATTGTTATTATTATTATTATTATTATTATTATTATTATTATTATTATTATTATTATTATTATTATTATTATTATTATTATCGCTCCAGCCGCGAAGCGGCTGGAGAGGTTTGGTTTTGCGCGGACTTGTGATCACTTAGAATTATTATTATTATTATTACTATTTGTTGACGTGGAAGCTATTGACACACGTTGAATTGTACCGATGAGGAGAAAACAAACCAGAAAACAAATGATCACAAAAATTGAACATTTACGTTGATCCTGTGAGGATCATGAGTTAAGAATCAAAGTCTTAAATTTATGAAACGACATCAACAGCACTTCATCGCCTTGGCCTAATAAAAGCTTGAATTTCCGAATATTCCTGTACGTGAAAAAGTTTGACCTCGCCTGAGACTTTGCCACTGGAAGGTACAGTCGTAACTGTCCTCTCCAACTTCTTGCCAAAGGGACGCCGAAAAACTCAAGGGGATTCATAGATAGTTTTCTGGTGAGGATTTTAAACAACATAAGAAGGTCGGCTCTTTTCTGATAAAAGGAGATGGTAATCCCAGCTCATTCGATCTGACAGAACCGTTAGGAAGTCGAGAATAGCTGATTTTGTAGCACCTCATCATCAATTTTCGTGTAAAGTTGTTCTGTATGCTCTCTAAAAGATCTATGTCTTTCTTCTTGAAGGGGTTGAAAACGGAAATACCACATTCCACAATTGGTTTAACATATATTTTATATGCAGCTAGTAACACCTGGGGATCCTTAGATTTTAAATTCTTGAAAATATTGTATATGCGGTGATTGGCTCTATTAACCAAAGATGTGCAATGCGAGTCAAAATTCAGTTTACTAGTTATGAGGAAGCCTAAGTCCTGAACATTTGAAACGGCGTTTAGCGTGATTCCTTTTAGCGCGTAAGTTGGGTGTGGCATTTGCATTTGGGTTCCAATTACAAGACAACTCGACTCCTCAGCACCGAGAGGAAGTTCCCATTTTTCTGACCATACGTCGATTTGATCGACGGCTCTTTGTACTGCTAACAAGGAAACCACAATAAGTCATAGTGACCATTCCAAATGAAATGTACTTTCCTAGAACCTTTTTTGGACGAAAAGTCCGAATATGCCCATCGCAGCTGCCTAGACCCACTCTGAAAAAAGTTATGAGCGTTTTTTCTGTTATTTTCGTACCTAGTGTACCCTCCAAAAAGCGCATTATTTTTACGCGATTCCGGAAACGGACCTGATAATCGTGTTCGCCGCCCAAAACTACCCCACTAAGCGAAGTTTGGGTGAAGGAACATTTTCCAAACTTTGCGCAGACTAACAGCGTTTTGGACTTGTACGGATTTTCGGTTGGGCGTTTATTTTTACCAACTGGAGGGCTCTCGAAGCGTTTTAGAAAAATATTCCAGATTCGACTAAAAATTCGTTCTGGGGGGTTATTTGAGGTGCTGATCACGAATCTGAGGTTCATTTGTCGTTTTTCCGGAGTTTTCGACTGTATTTGTTCAAAGCTTCCCACTGGCAGAAAAAATTGACGGCAAAATCGACTTTTGACGATTTCCGGAATGTGGCGACAGATGTAGCTCAAATCGTTCCTGTGGGGGTTATCTGGAGTGCTGAACACGAATCTGATGTCAGTTTATCGATTTTTGTCAGCTTACGGTAGATTACGGTGGGTATACGATAGTTTGGTCGAAGTCTCAGATTTGTCTCAAAGTTTCTATGTGGGGGTTATTTGGGGTGCTGAATACGAATTCGATGTCCATTTGTCGATTATCGGAATATCGAGGCAGGTTTTGCCCTCTAAATGGCATGTTACCTACCGTAACCTACAGTAAACCTCAAAATTTTTAGGCGCGAACCCCAGATTCGTGTTCAGCACCCCAGATTACCGCTACGTACATGTTTTTATCAAAATCTGGAGAAAAATTTAAAAACACCCTAAAAATTCCATGGGGGGTACCCTTACCTTGCCGCGAGGCTTCAAAAAACGCTCATAACTTTTTTCAGAGTGGGTCTAGGCAGCTGGCATAGGCATATTCGGATTTTTCGTCTAAAAATCGTTCTAGAAAAGTACATTTCATTTGGAATGGTCACTATGACTTATTGTGGTTCCCTTGTAAGGGGTCTTCGGGGTTTTTGATTTCCCTATAGATCTTAATGTCGTCTGCTCACATCTGGCAGCTAACGCCAAATCGTGAAACTTGTTCAGGTATTTCGAAGGCATACAAAATAAATAAAAATGGGGAAAGCACTCCTCCCTGGGGCTCACCGCTGTATGCTGAGAGAACATCTGAGTAGTCATTTAACCCTTACTTGATACGTTCTTTCTGAAAGGAAGTCATTAATCCATTCTATGATTTTAGGATGTATCCCAACAAGCTTCAGCTCCGAAAGAAGTTTGCTAATCGGAACTTTATCTAACGCCTTCGAGAAATCGAAATATATCACATCAGTTTTTTTTTGTTCTCCAAGGATTCAGTCCAGCTGTTAGTTTAGGTCAGCATTGCAGTTATCATTTTCCTCAATGTGTTTTAGAATGTGTTTTTCGACGATCTTTTCAAAAGTTCTCGCAAATGCAGAACTGATGGAGATTGGTCTATAGTTCTTAGGGTCACTGAAAGGCGGTTTTTTTCGGAATCGGGGTTACGAATGCATATTTCCATCGTAGATGTACGCCAGCTTTCATGTAGCTCATATTAAAAATATGTTCAAGAGGTTATGCAATGCACTCTATCACATTCTTGATTAATTTGATGTTAATTAAATCAGGGGATGAAGAGAAAGACTTCGGCCACTTAGATAAAATTTCGAAAATTCCCTCCCTATGAAAGCATAGCGATTCTCGCATTCCGAGGAAGGGAGACATGGAGGCCTCGTCGGCAATTATAGCGCTCGTTCGTTGAGAGTTATTGAAGACTTTTTGAAATTCTTTGGCTAGCAGATCTGCTTTGTCCTTTGGCATACAAACGGAATTTCCGTTGAAGTCATATAAATTTGGTATTGCATCATTATTACTACTGCGGAAATTGATATATTCATAGAAAGAAGTTTTGTCGTTTGCCCCTAGAATCGTTTGCTCAAAATGCGAATTAAACGTCGACATGGCCTTTTCAACCTTACTATTCTGAAGCTCAAAGTGTCTCCAATCATCAGCTTCCCCTGTTCTACAAGCTATAAGTGGGAATGGCGGTCGTTCATCCTCCTCAGATAGGTGGGTTGATGGGGTTCATTTGACCTAACTTTTTTCAAGGGGACCAATATTTCGATAGTAGGGTGGAGTATGGCGACTAATGTTTCATACATGCTACCTACACTGTCTGCATTATACAAAGTTCCAACCCAATCAATATTGAACAAACATTGTTTTATCCTACCGTGATTTGCCGCACGAAAGTCTCTTTTCCATTAAAATTCGCTGGGCTCTGAGGTGGATTCAATACTGAACGTAATAACAGCATGATCACTGTTACCTATAGGAGCTCCAACGACCACGTTATGGACTAGACCAAACACATTGCAGAACACGAGGTCAAGCAGCGAACTTCCTCTAGTCGGTTGAGGTGTCAGTTGGTTGAATTCATGGGATTCAAACATGTTTAAGAAAGTCTGCGAAATGTTACTTACACTTGTTGAACATGATATCGGGGAGATTGAAGTCTCCAAGAACGATACAAGGCAAGCTACAGGAAAAAAATCACTTATTGATTTTACAAGCTGAAGAGAGCTTGTGGCATTGTAGTTTGGGACTCGATAAACAGCGATACAGCGAAAAGAGTTGAAACTGTGAGTTATATCACATACCAATATTTCATAAGAATCGAGTACAGACTCCTTGAAGATTAGTCCATAAGAAAAGGATTTTTTAATCAGCATCACTATTCCACCTCCTTTTTTAACGGCTCTGTCACATCTAATACCTGAATACTGACTGCAAGCAATTCCTAATAGCGGATTTAAACGGTTTTTAGAATTTAACCAAGTTTCGGTTAGAAGAATCAGGTCGAAGTTATTCTGGCAGAGACTCAAGGTTAGAGCGTCACTATTTTTCACCATAGATCTGATATTCGCTAGAGCACAATATATCGCATCACATGGATTCCTTTGATAGTTTACCGGTTTCCCGAAGGACCACGGAAAACAGGGGGAATCATATTTGTGTTGGCCCCCTGAGGGAAGGTAGGCGGTTGGGATAAACTCGTGTTTTGAGAATGTTGAGTAGTATCCTCAATCGTCTGCCCACGGTTTGCAAGTCGATCGCGACGCATGCGCTGCCTCTCCTCCCAAGTATATGAGCGGCGTAGGTAAACGCCCCTTTGAATAGAAAAGAAGCGCACTTGAGGCGCTCGGCTTGCTGCCTCCCTCTGGAACCGGCTGCTCGGTAACACAACCTTTAATAGCCTTGTCCGATTGGGGCGCATTTCACCCATGCGATACACGTTGCTAGGCCTACATTCAACTCCAAGGAAGTTCAATACCTGGGTTACACAAACGCTGTCGTAATGTGCAAGTGCGACTCTCAGTGAATCTTGGCATTGATATGTAGTTGACCTTCGATTAATGCACAAGTTCAGACGGGTGAGGCGACTGTGATTCAAGAATATTCGACATAATAATGGAGCGCTTGAGAACAGAGTCATCAGATATAAATTTTCTGTTCTCATTGGATTGATTCAAAGTAGGGATACCAGGATTATCAACATTATTGACACTATTCTCATAATTACTAATCTTCTCCTTCAAACACTCATTCTCAAGATTCAATCTACGGACTTCGTCTGTGAGCTCTTGATTTCTTTCGCTCGTTTTCTTCACTTCTTCACGAGTTTCCATGAGCAGCTCGATAATGATCTTCACATACTGCTGAACTTTTCCATTCGTCATCACCTCATGCAGTCGTTCCGTTGCACTGCCATCGCTGGCAGGAGCAGCCTGCGTCCTCCTACTCTGAAGTTTTTTAACAATTTGGTCCCCAGTTATTGAACAAGTTACGAATTGTCTAAGTTAAATGCTTGTAGTTAGTGCTAAGGCAGGTCTAATGCCGCGCTGGACTAGGTGACAAATTGTCCGTACCGGTGGGAATGAACAACTAATTAGATGGTTGTCTTGTAAATGTTCACAACCTTGTCGGAAACATATTCATGACGTGCACGGACTATTTTCCCACTACCTCACTAACAATTAACGCCCTGGTTTCCACATGCCGTTTTAAAATTTTTCATACCAAGTTTGATAGTTGTTGATGGCGTGATAGACATAGTTCCCCCACTTACACATTACCAGCGCCAGGGTTTACAAGCCTTCTTTTGAAATTGTCCACAACTCCATCAGACAATTTGAAAAGAAAATTCGAAAGCCGTGAAGTCTCTAATGTGTAAGTGGGGAGAAATGTGTCCATCATGCCATGAACAACTATCAGAGTGTCGTCCACCGTGCTCTCTGAACGACATTCACAATAATCTCTCATGCTCATATACAAATGTTATAACAAATCTATTCAACAACTTCATCCTCATATGATACAGAGCAGAACCGAAAAAAGGTGGATCCAAAGATCCAAAACAGGTAGATTGACATCCGTTCATGAGAGATCAGCACGACAGAGGTATTCCTGAGATAATTGCTTCGCGGTGGTGAGCTCAACATCGTCCTCCTCGGGCGCTGTACCATTGTCAGGATGACGTCGCTTTGCCGCTCCCCCATGTCGTCAAATTCCACTTCACAGGGCCTGAATCAATTCATCCCCATACAGATAGACGAATTAAATGAAACGAGACAAGTGACACACATAGTTTCCGATGAAGAACTCTTGAACTATTGAAAATGGCTTGTGTTCCTCACCTCATGTTGTCGTTCCCGTCAAGACATAGTTGGCCTTCATTGTCTCATTCATCTTCGCTTCGTCAACATCATCCTCCTCGACAGAATCGCCATGGCCATCTGCTCGGGCTGCTCCTTAAAGGGACCATCCTGAACCATCTTATATTTTTAGCATAACGCACCCGAAGATCCTCACCACATTTTTGGTGCATTGGTCGGGAAACGAACCCGGGCCGCCCGCGTGGCAGGCGAACATTCTACCACTGAACCGCCGAAGCACCAACAATGTGAAGTGGCTCTTCGGGTATTCTATAACCGGTAAAGTGCAAGGTGGTTCAGGAATGTTTATCAAGACAGATAAACAGCACGGAAGGTTGCCGCGTGCAATCAGACCAAGTTCAGACTGACTTATACATGAGCCCGCCAACCCCCCCCCCTATTAGGAGCGAGGTGACCGGGTGGTCCTGACCAACTGCCAGGACAAGAATCATGGACTGTTCGTGCAATAAGAAGAAAGTTTTCATGAGATTGGCTTAGTGGCACATGGGGAGTGATCGATATTGCCAACTAGCCCTCTGCTCAAGATGTAAAAACATTTCTGGAGACGCAGGATGTGCACTTTTGTGATGAATCATGTTATTTGCTTCGAAGTCGATCCTGTCAGGATTCCAGTCAGCCTTGATGCAGATATCGTATATCCTATTTTTCGGCGCCAAACCTATTCTTTCCTTCGAGCGCTTGTGCTGTGCGAGTGCAGAGACAGCGAGAAAGTGTGGGAAATTCTATATCACGCTAATCAAAAGTAACAGCGAAATCACACAGCGGTTAACAGTACTGTCTATTGGACAGCAATATTATTCGGGGGGAAGTGATTACTAATGATTGCAGACTATTCAGGTAAACGATTCTGATAAATCATTGACAAGGATTTCCAACTGGCCGAAATGCAATGAAATATACATGCGAAGTGGGGGTATAAGTGGAATGAGAGCCAGGAGAATAAGGCAGAACATTTGAGACAGTGGAGATAGAAAGCAAAACTAGAAAATGTGACGAAAATGCGGCAGCAGAGGCATCACCACCCCCGCGCTATCGATTTATGCAAGCTGGGGCTCAACTAATCCGCCTTGTTGTTCGTAACAAATGCGCTATTAAGTTTGGGGAACAGTTGTTCAATATGCTGTTTGTAAGTGATCCGTACATCAGGCCGATTTTATGCCCAGCGTAATTTGTTCAATGTTTTTTCGCGGATTCCAATGTAGTTCGGAATATGTCCGTTCCCAAAATTTATTGCCGATTACTTGTTCGTGCCCTCATCCGCGGCACTTTTTCGATTTTCGTCGCACGTTAATTGTCCGTGCGCCGTTGCAACCACCAACAACTAACGTTTGAAATAAGTAATTGAACCGAACGTTGTTCACGCGAAAATATATTGTTCTACAATTGATCGTGGTGTTTTATGTCGTTCTCAAATTGTTCAAAAAGCTCTGAGTAGCTATTGGAATGGGTGTCGCGCGAGCAGAGGAAGGCATGGTAAGACGATGATCAAGCAGACAAATAGAATATCACGGCAGGTGGCAAGTTCTTGAAAAAATATTCGCCCCTGCCACCGTAGGACTCGTTTGGTTGTGTTGAGCTTCGTGGAAATTGAAAGAGCGTTTTAGACTAGCGACCGCACGGACGAGCTCACGAATGAGAATGAGGAATATACAGGTCTAAGATTTAGAAGGTCATTGAGGCAAAATTACTATCTATTTCATACAATGATAACTGGTGGCCAGCAGGACAACCTTTTTTGATTGGACGCGAAGCGCTGTTTGGGGGTAGTATGAACTGAGATATTTTTGAATTTTGTGATGACTCGACATGCGAAATCAATCAGATTCTGATGATTGCTGAAATATTTGAGGGGGATTTCCCATATTTGTTTTCCATGTTTCTTGACGGTCGCATCAACATTTCATGAAAAGGTGCTAGATGATCATTTGAGGGCCAAGCACTAGTGTAAATTAATGGTATGCCAGAACTACAAGCCTATTTCAGCTGGTTCCCTGATAAATTTTCTACAGCTTAGTTTTAATCTTCACCGCATATGATTAGGGTCAATTCCACGTTTGCATTAAAAAAAAGACAGAACTCGAAAACCATTGTAGTCGTGCACACGGTATTTGTGGGTGCTTCCTCTCAGATTACTTCCTGCAGCTCACTCTACTGCTCACAAATTGAAGTACAATACCGCCCGCGACTTTGGGAAAAACGGCGTTTTCGGCGTTTTTTTTCCGCCGCAAACCGCCGCTTTGTCATAACTTCGTTCAAAGTGGTCCGTTTGGGTTGCTAGGGGCATATTTAGAATCAGTATCGAGAGCTCTTCATTTTGAGCTCACACATGTCTCACCCTGCAAACAAGGCATATAGATTAAAAGAATCAATCGAGTGTACGAAAACTGAAGCTAGATATCAAGCTGGTGCTAATACTTGACTCCATATCAACCGTAAAGGTCAAGGACGAGTCATATAGAAGTATGTAAGACTAATTTAGGGAGGTGTTGAAATTGAAAATTAATGTTTTTTAGCCGTTTCCTCGCCCCTGCAGACACAGTCATCGTCCTTCGCTCGGGCTCAAATTGCCCGCGATCTCAATTAAGTGTAGACTCTTCCAAAACAGAAACAACCTGTCTGAAGGCTTTTCCCGCCTAGCGCCACCTCGGTGAATTTGGCTTTGAAAAACGTCCCAGACCACTGACTTCACTTTCTCAGCTCAAACAGGAACAATCGACCTGAGACTCAGCCTACAACTTTACTTTCTGATCCTTAATCGGAAGAACACTGCGGCCGCCCAATCCGGAAAACTCGAATTTTCACAACTCTAAGAACTGACAGCGCTTTTTAGCCGTTCTGCCGCTGCGGCTACACCCTCATCGCCTCCAGCTCGGGGGCAAAAGGTAAGGGATTTCAACTGCGCTCAGGACAGACTTCCTTAAAACAGAAACAACAGGTCTGGAGGCATTTCCCGCTTAGCGGCACTCCGGTGACTTTGGCTGAAAACGATCCCCAAACCTTTTCAATGTGTAAGAGCTTCTGGCAACGCCTTATCCATTTCTCGACTGAAACCGCCCTCATCCCAGATATGAAATTTTCTGCTTTTGGAACCCGGTACGGCACAGCGGTGCAGTGAAACAGGTGGTATCGCGCCCGAATTTTCAAGTTTCTCTGGCCCCTGTTTTAAACTGATTGTTTGTTTCTGGGAACACGTTTAGGTCAATCTTGATCGATTGTTCAGACTGTCCGTTCTCGACTTTTTTTTCGTGGCTACTGCTCATTTTCAGGCCAGTATATTTCAGCAATTCCTGCAGGAATTCTTCTCTTTTGCAACAATGCTTCTCTAAATACAGGTTTTTGGAAACTTGCTCAGATCTCAGCGTTCCACGCAATGCAAGAATCAAATTTCTATCATAAGAAGCTGCCATATTCACTTCTAGATTATTATCAGCCCCATATCAAACTTCGGTTTTTGAGTTGTCGGGACAAGCTATAGCCAGTCAGTGAGTGCACTGAGGCAGTGTTACGTCGAGAGAACACGCACCCTTTTCTTTTCTGTTTCTCGTTCCCAAACGCCACTGAACGGACGCTTCCCAACGCCCCTCACTCGTCGAGTTTCTATTCTCACCCCCAGTGTGGAAACAGGGGCAGAGGGCCATCGATATTTAGCAATAAGACCACCCATAAGGTTTACTCCTCTCCACTCCAGTTCTTGTCCTTCGTAACCTGATTGTAAGGACTATGCATATTGTCAAATCCCTTCTACCCCGCACTCGTTCTTCCTGCTTCCACCGACGCCATCCTCCCGCTAGTACCCCGAGTCCATATCGGCTGCCGGAAATCAATCAATTTCGAGGTACTTCGCTTACTGAGAAATGTATGCGAGACACTGCAGCGCGAAGATTTCGACATCTTCAAAAGAGGGCGCGGGGAAGCAGAGAGCAAAGCGAGGGACCGGCAGTAAATCGCTCCTTTGGATATGAACGAAGCACTCTGAACCTTTTTGTTTGAGTTTGAACCTTAGCAAATATTATACCATTGGAAAGCCCTTATCACGAAGATTCTAAATGTCTTGCGTTGGCTGACCGTGGCTAGCGGAGCCGCAGAAAACGAAGAAAATTTTGTGATAACAACAATCCGGGTTAGAAAGAATGGATCGCAAAAATAACGACTGGTTTTCAAAACTACATATTTATCGTGAGCTGCGAGGAGCTGCAAAGGCTACCAGCTGTAACTCCTGGCTTCCTTGATGAGCTGCAGTCAAACGTCACTCATTGGATATCGCTAGGAACCACTTTTCGCAATCTGAATTTTCTCCGATTTTCTCATTATGGAGAGAATCAGAGACATTCTACGGTAAGCATAGCTTCTGCCCGTCAATCTAAGCAAAAGGAGGCTTGTGGCTCAGGAAATGGCAAAAATATTCGGGTTTAAAAATGCGAAAATCTGAAACTTCGTAGAAAAAGTCGGTCAGCCGCGGACAGCTCGATTACCTGCTGTCTATATCGTTTACACTGTTGAGTTGGACGTGGCATTACGTTGAAAAACAACAATTGACTTGATTTCTCCTTTCGCCAAATCGATTGATTGTATAAGCCCTATATGCCTTGTTTGCCCGTAAGACATGTGTATGCTCAAAAGAAAGAGCTCTCGATGCTGATTCGAAATGTGTCCTCCAGAGCTCAGTTGGAGCACTTTTAGCCAAGTTATAACGAAAAGTCGCGATTTCGCGACTTTTGCGGCTTTTTTGAGAAAATTAGTGTGGGTATTGTAGTGCGTGTATTGTACTTGTATATAACTCGTCCTTGATCTGTGCGGTTGGCATGAATTCAAATATTTACAACAATTTGATACCCAGCTTCAGTTTTCGTTCACTCGATTGATTCTGTAAACCCTATATGCCTTGTTTGCAGGGTAAGACATGTGTGAGCTCAAAATGAAGAGCTCTCGATACTGATCCTAAATATGCCCCTAGCGACCCAAAAGGACCACTTTGAACGAAGTTATGACAAAGCGGCGGTTTGCGGCGAAAAAAAAAACGCCGAAAACGCCGTTTTTCCCAAAGTCGCGGGCGGTATTGTACCTCACGATGCTGATGATGATTTAAAGGCATCGTACGCTCTAAAAATCACTCACCGTTATTTCGGTTCGAATGATTTTCTGAGCCCACCTAAGAACGAAGGGAGAGTTTGTCCGGTTAAAAACGCCTAATTGTGAAGATAAATGAGGTCGAATGTCTGAAATTCCGTCAAAAGAGGCCGGCCGTCCGTCAATCATCTGCAACAATTCGCTGTCAGCCATCATATAAGTAACTGATCAATAATAGATACAGTACATCTGAGGGGAAGTTGATGGAATATACTATACGATTACGTGAAGAATGGCGTTTCTACATACACACATGGGTTAACCTTTCCTTGTCCACAAATCGCTTGGAAGAAAGATGAACTTCATTTGATTGTGAGATTGTTTTTCAAAACAGCGATCTTTAGCAATCGACTCTCACTTTATCAAAATCCGATTGTGATATTTTCAGACTGAAAAAAAAGTTTTCAGTGTTTTTTTTTTGCGTTTTTTTCAACGCAATTGTTTAATAGGGTACCAGAATTCGCATTATATATGAAAACTCAAAAACGAAGTTCATCGTGAACGATGCCATTAAGCTTGGTCTACCGAACATACGGAAGCGGTCCCCTTCTCCGAATCAGTTCGGGCACAGAGTGTCTCTCAACAAATTATTCAAAACCTTGAGAGCGATAGAAATAGAGAAGGAGAAAGAAAGATAGCGGGATAGAAAAAGAGGAGAGAGAGACGTTATCAAGGAAAGAAAAGTATTCACGTCTCAATTGCTTAAAGGCAGGGTTCGCGATAAAAACGACTTTTGAGCTCTTTTCATAAGAATGTAGATTTGGTCATCACAAAAGTAAAAGTAAGTGAGAAAACCCGGAATTTCGTGGAAAAAACGCCAAAAAACAAAGCTTGACGGCTAATTACCGGTGTCGGCCGGCCCCCTAATTAACGCGATTTTCATTAATGCTTGCTTATACGACATTTATTTCGCTATTAAAGTACTCAGTAGTCTCCACTAATGTTCAACAATTACTTTAGAAGCAAAATAAAAGTCGACAAAAGAGGCTTTTACACTAATCTCGATAATTGGGGGCGGGAGGGCACCAAGCCACAATTTGTTCCTGAACAATTTTTTCTGCAATTTTTACTTATTTTCACTTTTGTGATGACCAGATCTACCATTCCATGGGGATAGCCCAACAACCGATTTCATCGAGAACCCTGCCTTTAATGCACCATATTAACCTAGGTACAAGAAGGAGTGTTTATATATCGCGGGATAGAAACCGAGATTTCTTAATAGCTACCTCTAACTATCCATGTGACTGGTATAGAAGTTGGCGTATATTATTAGCTCGGCCCTCTGTTCAATGAAATGTTATTGTTTAGAAAAGTGAGAAAACGGAAGGAGAAGGGAGTGCTGATTACTGGTAACCTTCCAGAAGAGGATGAGTATGAAGAGGTGAAGGTTTGGAATCCCACGGTGGCAAATCTCACGTTGATGGTAGGTTCATGTACTGTAGGTTTTGGATTCTCATAGTGGCGTAGGCAAACAAACGCATTCCAGGCTCTCGGCAGCAGTGCACCAGAAATATTGCTCTCTATAATTGAGATTGTTGGGAACGGATTCCGTTCTGGAGAACTCGGTCCAGGAACCATTGTAGGTGGGTACTGCTAATTAGTAATCCTAGAGCGGGTTTTAGTATTCAACGATTTGGATTTCCCCGAGCGTTATCTTGAAAATTGAAGGTTCGGCTGCGTTCAACTTGTTCTGTATCTCTGCCATATGCGTCTTGTCTGTTGCGTCTCCAGGCGGGAAACGCATTCAGATGTTCACAGTGTTTGTAGTGACGGCATTTTTCGGTACTTTTGCTTATATTTGGCTGCTAGTGGTAAGTCCAATTCTACAATATCCGGAAACGATCCAGTGCATGTCATTCATGTTAAGATTCTGACTCTCATATCTCCGGATGTCGTTGAGGTCTGGGAAGCTGCCCTCACTTTGTTATTCTTCGTTATTCTAGTAGTAGTGGCCTACTGTGCTGACATTCAGGTATAAGACATGTTTTAGCTGTATTGCCAAGTAGTGGGAATCGCGTTGTGAAAAAATCGAATGCAACTCTTGCAGTAGGCAAGTAGATGCAATTTCACTTACAATCAGACTATCGAACTGCGTGCGCATGCCGGAAAAGTTGCTTTTTCTGTATATCATCCCCAGCGCCAGTCAAGCGGTGGAAGTGTTTTGTGGGGTGCGAGAGTTCGGGTGAGCCTCCAGAGGGCACGAGGATCACATTCCGGTCAAGAGTTGGCGTTCTCACCCGCACATTCTAGTCCGTGACTAGCTAAGCAAGTGCCTCACTTTCGATCAAGGAGTGGGAAATCCGTTCCGTCATAGGTCGCCTTTACTTATCCAACAGAATCGAAACCTTGTTCGTCACATACAACGTATTGGGGGAGCACAGTTTTTATTTGCTAATGGGTTGAAAAGAATATTTTTTAGATATGGAAGAGCACCAAGGCAAATCTTGAAGATGAGCTGGAGATGGCAGACTCCAAGAAGCCTACTGAAAATTTGGATGTCAACATTAAGCGGTATGCAAGTCAGCTAAGCCTCCAGCCAGATGGAATGGTTTGTTTCACAAAATACACAAATTTCTTGAGCGGATCATGGGGAGACGTTTATTATAGAAGCTCGCTGGTGAAGTACCGGTACCACCTAAGGACTTCCTACGCTCCCTGTCGCGAGACTTGGGACGAACGTACCCCACGCTATCGCCGGAGGATCAGGCAAAAATTCTTGCTTACAGACTCAGTAGGAGCACGGTGAGGATATTCTCATTTTCTTGTTCAAGCTTCTGCGCTGTCTCCCTCATGTGTGCACATTTAGCCAAAAGATCGTCTTTATTATCGTATTAAAGCAGCCCGGATGATAAGCTCAGCGACGAGAAAAACTGACCTTGAGCGGGAAGTCGAGGACAGTCTTCTCAAGCTTGAAGGTGTTACCACCACTGATGGAAGAAGTAGGTCGACGTTATGGGCGTGTAATGATATTCACTGTCATAAAATTAGTTGACCAGTTTCCTTTTACTCGAGAGCAACCTCAATTCCAGAGAAGCCTCGGGTTGAATTCGCAGCGCGAGTCTATGCCATTGAGCCTACGGAGAAGCGTGTTACTCTTACGGTAGGAGTATTATTCTTGATCACCAACATTTATACATTTATATAAATGTTGCTCAAAGTGTTTAATCATTTACTTCCGTCTACACAGATTGTCCGGCATGGTCCCTGTCCAAATGAGATCACGCTGAACTACTGCACTCAAAGTGGTGTTGCGAAGAAGCACCTACACTTTCTTCCCAAGTCGGAGACAATCAAAATGGCATCGAATGAAAAGACGAGAGAGGTCACCGTCGATCTTGTAGATGGAGCTGATTGGCGTCCGAATCACGTTTTCTACGTTAATCTGAAAATACAGGTGAGGAACAATGCCGAAGTGATTAGAAATGAAACACAGGAAGAAAGTTTTTTAGGATCAGCCCGAAGATGACAAGACAAAGCTCGGGTCGTGCGATGTGGCCCGTGTTCGCTTCCCTGACGACACGTCCTCTCTGATGGGTGGTCCAGCTGTGGAATTCGTACATGCAAATTATGTAAGTTATGAAATTCCTTTAAAAAATTCTCACATTTCTATTCCGTTAAAGCGGAGAGCATAGGGGAAATCGAGCGTTAGTCAAATATGCTTTGCAGGTAGCCAAGGAGAACTGTGGATGGACGCGAGTTTTCGTGACTAGACGCGGTAGGAAGCATAGTGGAGAGAGCACTGTGATCTTTGAAACAATGGAAGGAAGTGCTCAGGCTGGACATGATTATACTCCGGTGAAAAATGGACAGCTTATGTTCACAGGACAGGTAAACCTTCTGGGACTTTGTAGAAATTCATTACTGCTTATTACCCCTTGGACTCGTGCCCTCGTGAAGAGCTCTGCATTTCAAAATGCCGGTAGCTAGTGATCTGGCTGGTTTCAATCTCAGCACTTCATTGGAAGAATTTAAAGGCAGTGGTCGCGATAAGATACGCTTGTCTTCTTTTCTTCTTTATACCCTTTCCTGGATTCGGAGCAGTAGGACTTATGTGAAAAAAAGCGAAAAGGGACCAACATTGGGCCGAATTTTCGGCGTCATCTCTCCGATCTTTTGTTGGCGCACGAGCCCACTGAATATCGTTGGCATCGATGATCTCTAGTATCAAGGACATCAACTGGTTTCAAATTGTAATTCACTGAATGATCGATGGCCTTCGGACTTGCCTTCTCAAACATTTCTATTTTAATATAATCAAAACACTGACTAGAGTGCTTGTCGACGTTGTGCAAAAGTTTCCACTACCTAAATTTGCACTTACATCGGCCTGTGATTGTCAATGAATTTTGACTATACACATACGATATTACGATCTTTTTTGGCGAAGCTGTGCACGTGTGCACCAATTGTCAAGTTAGGAGTTTGATAATTCCAATTTTAGCCCGTTTTGTAACCTTTATGGTCATTTAACCGTTTGCGAACCAAACCATTTTTATGGTTTTCTCAACAACTTTTATTCATCGCGACCACAGCCTTCAATCGTCAGTACAGCGACAGATGACATTGCACATGAGTGCAGGCATTCGTCGACAATTGAAATGTAGAGCTCTTTCAGAATGCATTAGTCTCTCTTTATAGTACGAAAAGTGTTTTCAATTTGGAGAATTTGAGGAGTACGAAAAGTATATCGACATCGAAATACTCGACGATAAACAGGATGAAAAAGACGAAACGTTCAGTATTGAATTGGTGTCTGTGAAAAATCACGGTGGGTTCCATTATGGAGATCGGAGCGTAAATCTCAGCCTAATAGATCCATTTCAGACGTATCGATTGGGCGAAATCGTCGTACGATCGTTACCATCGTATCAGATGACAACGTTCTGATGAATATCGTCAACGTTCACAAGTTGATGGGGCACTATATGACAAAACTCTCGCCGTACAAGTCATCATGGATGGATCAGGTACTGTGCTGGGCCAAATTCCGGTCCGCAATTGCGTCTCGACACTCTTTGCGGCCGTGAACTTGCGAGCCGGAAGAGTTTCCAGCACCGCAGCCGCCGATCTGTTGACTCTAGGTGGGTTTTGGAAATTGGAAACTGAACAAAATTGGAGAAAACTGTATAAAAAAGCCACATCGAGTCGGCTCTGGCGCTGGAAACTCGACTGACTCGAGCGCGTGCTGCCGCAAAACGTGTCGAGACGCAATTGCGGACCGGACCTTGACCTAGAGAAGAACACTATAAAGGCTCCCAGCGTACTGTCGTTCACGGGGCCGAATCTCGTTCCGCATTGGCGGACAGCGGCCGTTGCATCACGCAATAGGATGGCAATAGTGCTGACACCAAGTGGTCCCGACACGATTCACCTTTCTCCTAGCACGATTATCACAGTGTCACGTGATGGAACAGCCGTAGTCTGCAATCGCGGATCGGAATTTAGCTCCGAGAATGATAGTACACGCTTTCGCTCGTTGAAGATTCTGCCCTGCGCTTCTTTAGGAAAGGCTAGGCTAGGTGTTATGCACTAGTGATGCTTGAGACCGCTACCGTCTCTGCTTTTGCCATCGACGCGCCTGCGAGTATCGTCAGCGCCCAGGACGTATCGTCAATTTTCGGATGGGGGAGGCCGCGCTGCTGCTTGGCGGCAAAAATAGCGAGCGGGAAAATAAAGAGAATATGGCTACTGATTGAATGATTTCGCGCTCATTCCTGAGCGCAGCTTGATGCATCATGTGACATCCGTAATCGAAATCTCCTAATTCCAATCAGAATTAGTCGTTCTGAAAGTATTTATAATTAACACCTACAGGAGTTTTTAGGTTACATGCAGCAGTGATCTCTACTTGACCCGCTAAATAATCTAAACGTTTGAGCAAATGAAAAAGTTTTTAGATGCTAGATCGTTAATGAAGAATAAAACTAACTCACGGATCGTGCTGATCTGCATAAGTCGGGCGTTACTTCTTTGATGAAACCTTTCTATCGATTCCACCATTGAGATGCACGCCGTACTTCTGTTTGAGGGGTGAGAGGAGGGATTGGGGTGCTCAGAAATCTTCAAAACGTGGCGCAGTTACGGGTAGCTAAAGTTCCGTCATCGAAGCTTTATTCATACTCCTTAACGCAGGCGCGTCACGCGCGTGGAGCGCTTGCGTTGAGGAGTATGAATAACGCCTCGATGGTGTATTAACAGAGGAAATGATGAGGAAGTTGTTACGGCGAGGGACGTATCAACTTTTTTATCTTTCTCATTACTAATCCCGACGTTAGACTCTCGATGAACCTCGGGAACAGAATATATGTAGCTTGCACGTTGACTTCAGCCGGAACGAGGTAGTATGATGGTTTATTGACAGACTAACGTTTTGGCGGTCTGGCCCTCTTCGGATTCTGAAAAAGGTCGAATGTACATGTGAAAATACTCGGCCAAACGTAGTTTTTCTTAAATTGGAGACAAAATCTCCTAAAAAATAAGTGAGAAAGATAAGATTCAGCGGCATACCTTCTCAAAGTCTGTGGAGCATTAGGTCATCAGTAGAAAACGACGGGGCGCCGAGATGTCAGAAAGCACCACTCAAATCAGAAGGCTGATCTGATGTAGCGCTGCAGTTCTCGCGTGATATTTATGCCCTCGTCCTTCCCGTTGACCTTGGTGTCTGTCGCGCTGATCCAGAATGCCCGGAACGCTTTTCGCTCACTTGTTTTGGCCTCCCGCGCTAGTATCTGCACTCGAAATGGCACACCTCTAAAAACTGATTTTCGTTCTTCTATGTCCATCACACAGCTATCAATGAAGGAAAAATTGTACCAAAATTTGCGCCCATAAAACTTCTTTCAAGAGAAAGAAATTGCTTGAATCCACAACAGGGTTGAGAGGGGATAGTATTTCGCCAACACTTTTCCAGTAATCTGCACTCAGATTAGTTTCTTGGAGTGCGATTTGCGAATCAGGTATCTGATTTAAACTTTTTGTGGTGTAGATTTTGTTATGATGTGTGTGAAAGTTTGGATTTTGAAATATCAATTATCTGGTGCATAATAGGGATCGCAATAGTAGTGCCACGTTTCAGCCAAAAAGATCACGACTCCAGCTATGATTTTCTCTCAAAAACCTGAAAATTGGCAACGGAAGAAAAAAAAATCTTAGCGGGCTTGCAAAATTGTTTTTGCAGCCGTTTTTTTCTATTTTAGTCCGAGCTATTTTCACAAAAAAAAAATCGAAAATCGTGCTATAGTGTGGCTACAGACGCACTACGAAATCTAAAATCGAGTCTAGGAAGGTTAATACATTCGTCACGAGAAGGTTTGAAAAATCATTCTGGTGTGGGGGGGGGAGAAATCAATTCTTGAAACGCGTGTCCTACCGATGGGACACGCGATCCGCCAGTGGCAGTCAACGCGCGTCCCACCGGTGGTACACGTGGTCGTGAGTAGGTTAATCACAAATAATGTGAAAATATCATCTTAGAGAGAAGTGTGGCTCGGGGAGCTTGTCCTAGTTTTTGTTTCTGTAGTTTCCAAGTTAAATTAGTTAGCTAACGAGCGCCAGCTCTGACAAATATGCTTATAGCGTGTCTTGTGGCCACTCGGTTGCGAATATTGAATTCTGCCACGTTAGCGTATTTCCCCAAGCACCAATATTCAAGCTATGATCAAATGATTGCTGAATATTGCTGATGGCCAGATAAAGATCCTCCGGCAAAGGGAGACCAGTGTAGGATACGAATACGGCTTTTGAAAAGCGCTCAGTCAGTGCCGCGTCATGCTAAAATTGGTTAGCTGTCAACTTTTACAATAGACGAGGAATTGCTTGTCGAACCGGTAAGAGATTTGAAGGGGACATCAGGAAGCGTATAAACCTTTCTCGCAGATTCGTGAGGCCATGTCGGTGAATGCAGGCGACACTGCTCATGCGACGCTATGTGAATGTATTCTTCATGGTATCGCGTTCCCGTGGAAGGTAAGCTCTTCGGAAAAGTAATCGTTTGAGCGCAACATATCATGTTGATTAGATTAGATTCCAAATTAGAGGAACGAAACTTTCAGTTTATGTTTTGCTTTGTTCCGCCGCCTACAATACTTGGTGGATGGCTGTGTTTTCTGGCCGGACTGGCAATGATTGGTCTCCTCACTGCCGTAGTTGGTGAGTGAATACCGCAGAAGTTTTGTTCCTGAGTATCGACCTTTTCCAGATAAGACTAAAATTGCAGTTTGCGGTATTTCAGGTGATTTCGCATCAATTTTTGGCTGTATGGTTGGCCTTAAAGACGCTGTTACCGCGATCACTCTCGTTGCATTAGGAACAAGTCTTCCTGACACGTTTGCCTCGAAGATAGCTGCCCAGAACGTAGGGTTTTTCCTCAGTTTCCTCGACTATTTCTATTTAATCCACTTCGTTAACATTCAAGGACGACACTGCTGACAATGCTGTGGGTAACATCACTGGATCAAATTCTGTGAATGTGTTCCTCGGTCTTGGTCTGCCATGGTTGATTGCCTCCATCTATTGGGCAGCGAAAGGTCAAAGCTTTGTTGTACCTGCTGCTGACCTTGGGTTTAGGTACGTTTAATTCTGGCTGAAATGACGCACTTAGGGGTTGTTCCGTGTAGTTTGTGAAGCAGAATAGAAACGATTGAAAAGTCTTTGGTAACACTGAATGCTTAGAACTGAGCTGACAGGTATTCTTTCAGTGTGACAGTGTTCATGTGCTGCTCAGTTGTGTTCCTCGTCCTACTAGTGCTACGACGTACTTCAGTGATTTTTGGTCGTGCTGAGCTCGGCGGACCATTGGGAACAAAACTGGCAACAGGCCTTTTCTTTGTGTTGTTATGGATTGTCTATATAGCTTTGTCAATTTGGAACACCTACTCGAGCTAAGAATCACTTTAATTATAATTTTATTGATACATTTACAAAGCTTTAAGCAACAGTGCTGGGATTCACGTAAAGTTAATCAAGTTGTAACCGCGACTTGCGGCCAACCAATTTGCATGAATGCTGGCTAACCATGTAATGTGAACCCAGCATAAATGACTGAGATTCCCATGTTGGCTCTGCCGTCATTATCACTTATTCTTAAACGTGTCATCTGATGCTTATCTAACCATATGTTTTTTGTTGCTTTTTTGGAGCCAGAGTTTACGAAGGAAGCCGTTGTCGAGGATTCTGTAGGCCGCCAAACTGTTTGCTGCTTGCGCTTACCACTGACTACGTTTTTAGCCTGAGACATTTGAAATCACAAATTATGCATTCCGTGATGTTCTTGTGTACGCGGCAATTACTTGCTATCGTGTCTCACTTCCTTCGAAGTGGCGGCAACAATCGTTAAACCGGCTAAAAACGCTTGGATCCTCAACACAGCGACTTTGCTGTAAAACTAAAAAGCGCTGTCCCATAACTTAGCAATACCGCATACAGTGCTTATTCAGGCAGCGGCTAAATTCTCCTTTTTAGAACTTCGAATGCTAAGTAAGCTATCCTGTACTGTTCCATCGCTTCTAGCATCATAATCCGTCTTCTTGGTCTCATATTCATAATTCGTTATAATTGTGATACTCTTTTTTTCACTGCTTTCACATTTCTCAGAACGTGATTCCAGATTACTCAAACAGAATGTTGTGAATTTTTCTGTTTCGCAAGTAGGTGTTGAGACCACTGAAATTCACACGGGAGTAAAATTTGTAGGTCAAACACCACACCAAAACTGACCTATGCGGCAGACTCGTAACTGAGATCTGACGCGACTGTTACGCTAAAGTTTTGTTTCTTTTGTTCGTTCATTTTATGAGATTCGGGATACTGTTCAAGCACGGTTGTAACCAGTATTAAATATTTCTACTTTGTATGTGAAGACAATCTATTATGTATCTATGTGTTGGCTCGAGTAACCTGACTGTGGTTTTCGTATAAAAAAAGTCAAAATTTATGATTCATGAATAGTTTGATTTTTCACTTTGTCGATCAACGATGATTCGAGTCGTGCGTGCTCCTCAAACGCACCGAATCACAAATGAAACTCAATGCATTCTATTACGAGGGTATCTTGAATGGACACAGACGCCGTTTTCAACAAAATTCATGCCACTTGATGAACTTCCAGTGACGTTTAAACAGTCCTTTCATAGCTTCCGAAAACTCCTCTCAACCTTGTTATGAGCAGAACTGTGCGGAACACTTTCATGGTTTGCGGAAACGGAAACGGAAGAGAAATGGCCAAATAAAGCCGGAAACGGAAATCCGTAAACGGAAACGAAAGAGACCAAACAAAAATTGGGTTTTCTCATTCCCACGTTTCTCTGCTGCTCATTGATCGCAGCTCTCACTCAATAACCGATGATTTCAGTCAGTAAACTAAGATTTATTCTAATTAAAGTCACTACGAGGCATTCAACGATTTCGAAGTCTCGCTTCTGGAATTCGAAAAGGCAACCTTTAAAATTATTTTTAACCTGCAGTCGCCCTTCAGGGATGCCCTATGCCGACTGCAGTTTGCTGGCCGTCTTGGGGTTCAGCGTTGCCGTTTGCCGAAATTTTTATTTTGGTAACTGCGCACCTCTCGTGTACAGCCCTTCCCCCAGAAAGCAGTCCAAGCGACACCAGTTGTCCTTCAAGGCTGATCAGAAGTCAATGTTCGGATAATCAGCGACTACTTTCTCTTCTTTTGAACCATGCTTGCCTATTGGAGTGGATATCAAAGATTGAACTTGAAAAATATAAAAAAACTCCACGGCAACTTGGAAAAATTCTCTTATGATCTGCCTGAAACGAGGCTCACCGTTGCCCGTGGTCACTTCCACCTGTCTTCGAGGAGACTCCTTTCTGGAAGACAGACTGCACGTGCAAAACAAAAGCTATCTAGATTTTTGTTGTTGTCGTGGCGGTAAACAAGCGAAGGAGTGGAATCTACAAGAGAAGCTTTACGAAATCATAGAATTTCTTAGAAAAAGCTACAAATTTTTAAAAAGAAATCCTCAAAAGGCGTTCAGATTTCAGCCACGCCCAATTCGTGTCATCATTTTATAGGGTTCCAATCTCAGGCCCCCAAACTTCGTGAATGGTCTCTTCCAAGCCTAGATATTCGCTGAAACACGAATAGATCGGATGTAATTTCCACGTCTCATGAAACCTTCGAAAATCCTTGTCTAGGCCCACTATCACAGATCGTGTTGCAGTAATTTATTCCGTTTTCGGGCCCAAAAACTCGGAAATGGAAACGGAACGGAACAGTCTAAGAAAAACAGCGGTTTTCGGTCATGAGTGATACGCGATGAAACATATTTCCCTATCCATTGAGCTTCATGATGATCTTTTCAGTTGTGAAATAAAAAGGCAAACTCTCTTCAAAAAACAGTTGAAGTACGGAAACGGAATCGGAAACGGAATAGTTTCGCACAGCCCTGGTTATGAAGGCTTCCTCAGTTGGGCGACGACAAATTTTTGTGACAAAACTTTTGATAATTCCCAAAGCGTTACAACAGATCTGCTTCGAAACTTCTGTGAGGATGGCATTTGGGGTGCTCAGCAGGAATTAGCAATATATCTGCCTTAGGTTATGCCCGCTCTCTCACCTCGTAACCCCATGCACCCCAGGCTCCTGCCATAGTTGGTAGAAAAACGTCGTGGCTAATCCGGTTGATCTTGTCTAGTTACGCAGCTCTGAAGGAAAACAATGTCTGATGAGGTGATGTACAACATCACACTAGCTATTGTTTTCCTATTGAAGTTGAAGTGTTTTTATCGGTCTTGAGAAAAAATACGGCAAGAAAAACAAGAAGCGTTGGGAATAAAGTCAAGATACTCATACGTGGAGACTCCTTGATTTGGATTCTCGTGTTTCATAAACTTCACGACGGAATTTATTTCGGAACGGAAAACTTCTATGGTTCACTACTCGGCGATGCTCAGCAGTCTCCTGCTATTGTCGAGAAATCTTCGATGCCATTTTGCAGGTGTTGATTAACAGATATCGCTCCAGAGTTAGAGCTCTAGAACAGAAGAAAGCATGCCATAATTACTACAAACTTTCCTCACGTCAGTGGTTTTGAAGTTCTCAGAGGATCGCGGGGTCGTAATGGAGCGCAATAGACTTTCATCTCGACGAAGATAGCGAGGGCAGCAGGAGGGGAAGAGCTGCTGCTCGAGCAGCACGTGCTGCCTTTGTGCCGCTCTTAGCAGCACGTGATGCCCTCGTTCTCCATTTGTCGCCTCAGCTGCTGCTCTTTTTTGTGGCAATCGTAGTGTGGTAACATTGCTCGAAGTGGTTCATTTGGACAGCTACGAACATATTTACAATCATCATGGAGAGCTCTTTATTAAAAACTTGCACATACAAGCATCTGGATAGCTATATATCAATTCACCTTTTCTCTTTTTTTCCCAAACAAGGTGTATATAATTGAAGCAATCAAGCATCCTTCATCTCAGACGATGGTAGGCTGTCATGGGGCACAACTAACTCCCACTTCTACTAAAACAGCGAGAGTAGCACAAGGGGAAGAGATGCTGATCGAAGAGCGCGTGCTGCCCTCGTCCTCCATTCGTCGCCTCAGGTGCTGCTCTGTGTTGTGGCCAGCACAGTGTGGTAACACTGCTCAAAGTGGTCCCTCAGGTAACTACGACCATACTCAATCAACATATAGAGTTCTTTCCTTTTGTGAACATGAACATGCCCACTCCCTGAGAAATTGTTCAGAGTTAACACAACCAATCGATCGTCAGCCATATAACGCGGAATACCTGGAAGGCAGTGTCCACGATTAAGCAGTTCGGATTGTCAACGTGAATCGAAAGACCCGGGGCTCACTGCATCAATAATACTGAAAAACGGGTAAGAACGAGCACAAAATAGAAGTGTACGGCCTGAACTTTAAAGGCAGTGTTCACGATGAGAATCGTTTCTCTGCTTTTCTGTCTATCTTGAAAACGGCCCCATGCTGATTCCAATGGTGTCTCTGAAATCATACAAGACCTTCTGTGAACGCAGGTATGGTCCCTCAAAAATTGAGCCATGGAAACATGGTGGACGAGTGGTCCGAGGCTTGTAACCTCCGTCTTTTGCAGCCGATCTATGCGAGCTGACCTGAGTAAAGAGAGAAGCTGAGAATGAAGGGAAGAACGGGGCTAATGATTGAAAATCATCGCTCACCTTACGATCTAGAGCATTCATTTGTTCACGTCGGTGGGCGTGTGATGCGCTTTTGGGGTTTTCAATGCGCTCGAAGTTGCAACTTCGGGCTCTTTTGGGGCTTTTCCTGGCTCGTTTTCATGCGTTCTTTCGACGTTAACGTTACAGAGTGTCCCTCCTCTACCCAATCCTAGTGGAATTTCGAAAACTTTTTTCATCGTGAACACTGCCTTTAATATCCGCGCTTCCTCAGCAGCTACCGATAAAAGTGTCAAACTGGAAACCCGACTATAAGAAGGCAATCGATTATCAAATGGGATAAGTTTTGTTGAGCGGAGTGGGTTGTAGCCTCCTGGATGTATGTTGTAACCCCTAAGGTCGGGTTTTCAGTAATTTACGGATAGGTACCGGTTGAAAGGAGTGGGCGTGGCTTGAGAGGAACACTCAGGTTTAGAGCCGCAGTTTTTTTTGTGATGGTTCGTAGCCGTCTTTTTTCGGCATTGCCTGTTTTCAAAGTTCCGGGTCAGTGAGTGCATCTGAATGGTTTCTCCACACCTTCCCCGCTGTACACTTTTTCGACAGTGTTGTCATCAGGTCGACCGTACCAATATGTGTTGCTCGCAAAAAAAAACAATAGAAGGGGTGTAAGTCAAACGATGCCTTCCCGTGAATCTGTAGCAAGTTTGTCAATTTAATACCAGTTTGTCTTCAGTTTGTCTCCGAGTGAATGCTCAGGCACCGCCCGCTCGCCGTCGACCAAGACACGCTGCCATCCAATCGCCAAATCGCCGCGACCTGACGCTACTAACTGCCAAATGCTCGCAGCCATTTTCCAGCACATCCAGTTCATCTCCAACTGGTCGCCCTTCTATGACTCTATTGCTGGCTAAACGTGCGGTGGGAGCCAACCAATTGCGCGGAGAGCTCACTGTTATCAGCGCGCGACCTCCTCAAACGTGGTACTTTTATGCATGATTCACATTTTCGTTGCATCGAGTCTTCAGAAAAAAACTTTGTTATTTCACTGATTCTAAATCAAATGCAGTTTCACTCTGGAGAAAATGGCAATTTAAAATGGCACCCTCGAGAAAAGTAGTTCTTCCCGAGCAATTTGAAAGGTTCAGCTCAGCTAAAAACTGACGAATTATTTTGGAAAAGGGGATGATTCGTCATTTTCATCAGATGGTGGTTGTCAGAAATTCGAGAGGTGTTCGACTCTCCTAAAATTATTAATGTTCTTCCAGATTTGCAACATATTGTCTTTTTTTAAAATCTGGAAGTGTAAGCCGGAAATTTTGAAAAATCACCTTCTCATTCTGAAATGCGTTTCCATGAACTCAAAGTTAACTCGTATTTTCCATAGAAAAACCAACTGTTTTGGTTTAGGACGAAGACTGGTACTTTTCAAATGCTGAGCGGCGGTCGTTTGTCAAAAATTAAGCAAAATGGGAATATGTACCTTTTCTTCACGAAAAGCTCAATGCTCACAGACTTTAAAGCCGACAATTCTCAAAAACAACTTTCCAATGAAATTAATAATTTGAACCTTTTCGAAAAATTTTCACGATAATAATTTGGAAAGAAGAAAAAATTTCAAGAAATTCTTAAATCGTTGTTTGACTAAATGATGAATACTCTGCCCAGGACATTTCTCTAAACAGTGTAAATTTCAGCACTTAAGAATATTTTGAGGAGAACTTCATTCTTGAAATATGTGGATATAACTTTTTGTACAAAGTAAGTCATAATTCCTCTCTCGAAACGAGAGAAACAGATTATCACGCCCAATTCACATCTCTACAGTCACCGAACCGAGTGAAAATCAATTGTTGTTCAAGGTATAGAAACTTCTGCGTCAAGAAATGTTTTTGGAGACTCACAATTACTACTGACCAAGGCCTGTGTTGAACGGCCCTCGCAAACTCGTGCCAGATACGATGACGTCTAGGGTTGGCATGAAACAGCCCTTAGTGCCAGCGTCATTTCCTTCGACTGTGGCGAAGATGAATGAATTGAATCAAGGATTAATCAGCCGTTGTAGTTGTGAATGAGCCTCAGTGAAGTCTCTATTTTTGATATGTCGGCCCGGCGCTGCTGCTGAGCTCGACATATCACCTGCGGGAGAAGGGTAATGAGACAGAAAAGAAAGATCATAAATGGAGAGCAGCAATTGGAGCCTTGATGAGCAGCAATTGGGGAAAGAACAGCGGCAGTTGGGGCCACAATGGGGAGCAGCAGTTGGGGAGACGACTCGAGCAGCTGGGGCGACTGTAGCAGCACGTGTGGTCACTATACGAGCAGCAGTTGAGGCAGTGAGCGGAGCAAGAGGACACAACGTGCTGCTCTGGGCAGCAGTTGGGGGAACGAAAGGGGCTTACCCCTCGGCGAGTAACTGCGTTAGTAATCCCCTTGTGCTGCCTTACTAAGCCGCGAGTATCTGAGTTGCAGGCAGCATTCACGATGAAAAAGTTGCCCGTATTTTGAACTAAGCGTAAGCTTTAGGTCCTTTTAGAAAGAGTAAGAAAAAATGAGCGACAAAAACGGTCGGGTCCAGCCGGTCCATCGGGCCACTCCGCCCACATCCTATAACAGTTGCCCTAAATTTGTGTTACCGTAGGAACAGACACCGAATTTCCTAATATTCTTCATCTCGAAATGTTCTAAGTGTTTCTGTTCTAAGCATGTACATTGATCCCTCTTACTTTTTTTGAGAATTTTCGGTGCAAGAAACAGAAGACAAAGCCTTCTACCTTAGACTTTTGAAGCGCAAGACCGTTTCCCACACGTGAGGTTCGATGAGCTGTCCGCAGTCTCCCTGCGGACAATGCGTTGAACCTGATACACAAACAGGCATAATTATTTTTTTAAAAGATTCCTTTGAACAGCTTTTCTAAGGTATTTTATTGTTCTGTGGTGACTTAATGCTAATAACCTCCTTCAGTGGACTTACCTATCCAAAAACATCAAAAGCTATAATACGATTTTTTTATCGTGAACACTGTTTTTAACTCCACCTTCACCACGCTCTCAATTTTCGGCGATTTTTGGCAAACATGTACAGTGACGCTGTCTTGCTGGAGGACTTGGTATTCTCGTATTGGTTGTGGCATGAAGGGTGAGAAATAAATTTGTCGTGCTGCCTAGTAGTCAGCTGTCTCAATCTTCGTCAATGGAGACGCTTGGCGCAAAGTGAAGTCGTACGAGACGCGCCATACGGTGACACTTCATTCGTCAGTTTCGCCAACCTAAAAAGATGGTTTCCTGCCTGATATCGTGCCAGTAATAGCTAAAGTCTATCAAAGTGAGACTGTCCGCCCACGAGTGCGTGTCAAGCATCCATCGCATCTTCCATTTCCGGGCGAGCCCCCCCCCCCCTCTCCCGCACAGCTGCAAACATACATATGATCGGGATGTTATTGATTATTCGTTTAATATTCCATTTTACCGGCTCATGGGTCCAATGAATGCCTCCATGCCGGTTGCAGGACAGCAACGTTGCCCGCGTGTGTGAGCACTCTCATTCGAGCGAACCTTAGTGCTTTTCGTTCATTTGATTAAACCTTCTTTCATCAAAAAAAAACTCTACCTAATGATTTTCGCCACTTTAAGTTCCTCTCGTGCACACGGTACATCGTTCTCAAGAACCTTTCTTACTATTAGCGCATTCGAACCGCGCTCTCTTGTTATGTAAAGAATTTGTGGTATGAGCTTTCTTTCAATGAATCGTGACTGGTCACGACTACTTTCTTACCATTTCACTCCAGAAAGTGCCCACGTGCTAATACATTTCCACTGTATACTTTCCTTGTGAGCTCGTCGTCTAGGTTGAAAACGTGCGCCACTTATCGCTAAACACTAGTTACTCAGCGTTTGGTTAAAGGCACAGTCTAAGCTCAGACCCGATTTCTCGTTTTTTTCGCTTATAATTTAATGGAGAAAATGTCACGCTGATCACAATGGTGTCTTCAGTATCGTTCAGAACTCACTAGGAATGGAGTTATGGACCCTCAAAGATTTAATGCCTCTGCATTGTCGAGCGACAAAGGTCGCGCCGCCACGATGAAGGATAGAGGACGGCTTCGCAGCTTCGTGCCTGCCCTTTATTCCCTATCATTGTGGCGCGACTTTAGCCGCCAGACTTTGCAGAGGCCTTTTGAATTCGAACAACGAGAAGTTTGCGGACGTCTCCAGCCTGTTTTTTTTTTCTTGTTATTTACAGCCATCGTTCTGAAGCAAGCCATAGCATAAAGCCAGACCGAAAAGAAAAGGAAGAACATAAATTTTCAAGAGAATTAATCCCGCTTCTCTTCCCTATTGAGGTCGGAAGCCTGTGGGTAGCCGTGACTCATTTTATCCTTCATGAGTGCGTGGTCGACTTTTTCCTCGCTTTTTCTCGCTTTATCAAATTGAGAGTTCGCGCTTAGCGGGGTTGCTACCATACACGGCGACCGGACTGCAATATCATAGTTTACCCCTGAGGTTGGACCGTGCCTTTGACACTTGGCTATGATCTGCGACTTTAAGTAGTTAGATAGTGAACAGCGCGTGGGGGAATCCTCGAAAGCAAACGCAAAATGTCTGACAAAATATTTCTGGCACTTCTCCATTATGGAGGTGAAAAAGCAGAAACGTTTCTAACGAAAAAAAAGGGTGACATTTGCATCGGAGAAGTTTCTCTATTTCTCCCCGCAGAACACGTCATCCGTGGTCTCAGTTCAACAATTCTGGTTTGTTGGCAATTTAGTTTAATATGGCTAGTTGCTTCTGATTGAATTTTGTACATGGAAAATCATGTTCAGTTTTGGTTAAGCTGTGACCCATAATTTCGCCTCCAGAGGAAGCGCCCTCCTCCCTTTTCCACCGATAAACTGACCACAATTACATCTTGCCTCTCTGGGGAAACATTCTAAACTAAACCAAACTAAACTTTGATTTTAGCCAAAAAGTCAACAAGGGTTTTTGTAGTAGTTCTGTTCATTTCTAGCGGAATACATTCCAGTTAGGTATAAATCTAAGAGCGTTCTCAAATCTTAGAATCTAGCTGCTGAAAAGATGGGCTCCCTCAGTTGGTCGAAAAGGTAAGGTTACACATTACGCAATTTCAGGGCTTTCAGAAAACTTGTTTCGAAATTGGCTAACTTTTTTTCTCGGATACTTTCAGGGCCTTGAATGCGAATATGCCTTACGGTTTTCAATTTTTGAGACTTACCGCTGTTTACGGTAGATGTAAAGTAGTATAGCTGGTTTTCTTTTACCTTGATTTTTCAAAAGTTTTCAAATAAACTTCAAATTCGTGTTCAGCACTTCAGATAATCCCGCCCTTCCCCCACAGGTAAGTTTTCAGCTGGATCTGAAAATTTGGCTGAAGTGCCGTCAACGCACCGCAACCTACCATACTCTATTGACAATCGACAAACGGGGTACAGATTCGTATTCAGATCCCCGATTGCCATTTACAAAGTGGCTTCGAGGCAAATCTGTCAAAGCATTCATCGCATTCAGGACCCTGCAGAACCCCCAAGAAAAATTTTGGAGCAAATCCGAAACATTTTTTCTGGGCACCTCAAAAGTGGCAAGATTCTAGTTAAAGGCAAGGTCCGGGCAGAATTTCGATCTTGAGATTTCCCGCTGAATCGGTGCTCTTGCTACAGGTAGTCCCAATGAACATGCGAAAACTGCGTAAAAACCGGTCTCATCAAGTTATTCCAGCAGCTTCCGTCAAGCGCTGTGTCAGAAAAGTGTGGCCATCGTCCATATTTTAGCGGTCGTTCACGTCGTTCTTCAAAACTGCAGTGTAAATATCGGTCATTCCAGCCATGACTATCATGCTGTAAATATCGTAATCCCTGACTTTGAGGCTGTTTTCTCCAAAACTGAGGACTCAGAGTTCGTGAAACATTCAGACGATGTTCATCTAGGCCAGCCCAATCTATTTAACCCAAATTTCGGTAGTGTTGAAATTTGACCGGACCTTGCCTTTAAAGGCAGTGTTCACGATAAATTTCACTTCTGATATCTCCACGGTTTACGAAAGGTCTGGTGCCCTATATAGCGAGGCATGCTTGAAAAGGACGCGAAATACACGTTTTTAAGCCAAAATAGGCCCTCCCTTGTTTACGTTGATTCCTGAGCGTGGAGGAATTGACCGCTAGATGGATGATACCTATCAGTGCAATGAAGCGATCAGCTCACTCATCAGGGGTCGTATTCGCCAACAACCCGCCGAGGGTAGTCGAAGGGAAGCGGAAGGGATGATACCGCGCGCGGCAGAGGAGCAGATCAACCCATCTTACACCATGTAAGATGGAAACGCAAACTGTGTTACGTTTCGATATCACTGCAAAAAGATAAAGATTCCATCGCAAAGCGGTCATTCTTCAGCTATGCGATTCGAAAAATTCCGGCGGTCGCGAGGGAAGCCAAGGGAGGCGAGAGGTGGCCATGGAGCGCGCGTTTTGTACTGAAATTTCACCTCATTTACCTTTCGACTACCCGGCGGGTACCCGACGGGTTATTGGCGAATACGAACCCAGCACTTTCTTCACTTGATCATTCTTGTAATCTGAATCTTCACTTGTTTATTCCGAGGGGGCGGATCTGGGGCACCAGGCGTGTCTGGGGCACCGAAGCGCTTGTTTGCAGCCGTTATTTTGCCGCTCCTGGCTCGTTTCCTACCGTTCTTTCAACACTGGGAGCCTAGGATCCTTCTCGCCTATCATTTAACTGTGGAAAGTTAACAAGGATGATCATCGTGAACGCTGCCTTTAACGTCTCAACCCATTTAAGCGAACCATTACGTAACCCGACTCGACGCTCGCTCCAGCAGCTACAAATTTGAATGCGGAAACAGTTCTCAAAGTACTTTAGATTGAAGTATATTCCGTTGAAAATTTCCAAACCGTGTAGTACAACTTACCCAGTTCAAGGAAGATGGAGTAGGAAAAGCCTGTTCTGCTTTGTGCTACCACGATAGAGAATGATAGGGAGAAAAGTGGGTGGGTTGCCCCCGTCGATTTACCAACATATACGAGATTGTACATGGAGAAGTAGATAATTGATTCAACACCGCTTTAAAGGTAGCGTCCGCGCAGAAAACCATATTTGATTTTTTCTTCTCAATCCAATCTTCTAACTTAGTGAAGATAGTTGGCAAAGCTTGAGACATGAATGCTGCGTATTCATAATGCTATAGCCTCTTGAAAACTGCTCCGTTGTCTGAAAAGGCGTTTTACGGGCCGATCATCTAGCAGGAGGAGTGCCACGACAGGCTTCGACGAGCCGGAAAATCCAGAATTCTATCTTCTTTATTTCAAGAGATCCTCGAGTTTGCATGTATATATGTATTGAAAGCTTCTTCTTTTCAGAGAATTCTTGACCATGGAAAGGCCAAAGGAAATAATCAACCTAACAAGGGAATAACCAGAATTGGTCGCCAGAACTATCCATGAGACCTGGTTTTTCTGATCGACTACCACCCGGGTAGTCATAAAAACCCTATCCTAGCTGCCCGAGTAATGGTAGAAGAAAAAGTTATGGGCGTATAGGTTGCGAGCTCTGTAGGAAAAATAATATTTATATGCCGTAAACTGTCTTTAGCGTTTGAATTATCGAAAACGTGACTCATATTCGTGTTGAGCGCCTCAAATATCCCCTTTTAAAGAGGTTTGAGCAGAATTTTTTTTGAATATTTCATGAAAGAAAAATTTCAAAAATTTATTATTACTCGAGCAGCTAAAATAGGGTTTTGACAATCACCCGGCTGGTGGTCGACCAGAAAAACAAGGCTACATGCGCAGTTCTGCCAGACAGGTCTGCTCACTCCCTAGTAAGAAGTTGAAGGGGCTAAGCCATTTCAGACGTCCCGTTTTTCCACATTTGTATATTACACAAGACACACCGGACAGACGTGAAGGAAAGAAAGCTGAATGCTCCGGGATTTTCGAGCGAGTTTTTCTCCGAAATGTGAGTGTTTCGGATGGCCTCGTTGCAATATATCATAACCGGATAGGTTTACCTGCGCTGAGCAGTAAAAAATTGAACACGATTTTTTGCCCGTACGCTGCCTCTAAAATGTCCAAAATATGTACAGAAAGTTTTCTCGGGTCCACAGTCTTGTAACGTCGAGAAAGGAAGTTGTTTTCCAGGAACTGATTCATTTTCGCGAGACTTTAGTTCGACACTTCTTTTATTTCGGAGAAGATATGTTGTTCAATATTGTCAGTAATATTGCAGTTGACTCATACCCTGACTGCATAAAAATGTCTCCTCCTCTGTAGGTGATAGTCCAGCTGCTGTTGCGATATTTCTTTTTTTACCCCAATCATTGAACTAGCGTGAAGTACAGTCACAGCCAGACCCCAAATTTGAGCCAAGTTCTTCTCAAACAGAACCGTATCCGCTTCCAATTTATCATGAAAAGGAACACTATTCTTTTGCTCTCTGTAGCACAATTTAGACGGTTGGCCAGCCGCGCTTCTCAATCTATGACAAAATAATTTCTTTTTTTTCTTTTTGTTGTTGTTGCAGTGACAGTATCTGTTTCTTCTCAGGTGTTTTTATTGTTATTCAGAGATCAATAATTGTCTAATGTATTTTACGTGTGCCGTTGGCCACGTCTCAAAAAGAAAATAAATAAATAACTGAATGTGTTTGCAGCCAACTTATTTCCTCTTGCAATTTTCTCCAGGGTAAAAGTCTAATAAAAATAACGTATCTAAGGTATATAACAGTCTCAAAAAATGTCTGTTAAAAAAGAATTTTAATAAGTCTCCTTGCAGAAACTGGACTAGCGAATGAAAGGGGCTCCTAAAGTACTCAACCAGTCGGGGGTAGTACGTCGGCACAATAGCGTTAGTACTCCAGGGCAAACATCGAATACTACCCCTCGTTGTGAGCAGGATCTGCTGCTAACGGCAGCATATGCTGCCAGCGTATGCTGGCGTTCTACCCCTCGGTATCGACAGCTTGTTCAGCAAACGAAGAATGAATTTGGACTGCCACCCTCTTTACCGGTGTTGGGTATGATCCTTGTCACGGCCAGCAGCAAGGAGGTCAACTTTGCCGCGGTACGTAACAAGGACATCATCTTTGCCACGGTTCACAACGAGGAGGCTTCTTTAGCGATGGGCCATGGAGACGATCCCCTCAGCGTTCAAAATTGACGTCCGTAAAGTAACACAAGGTCATTTCTCGGAGCGGGCTTAAACGGTCAACTGTCCCCTCAGCGAGAGTGGCCTCCGTCGTACAAGAGGATGCTGCAATATTCATTCGTATCAGACAAATCAATGGGGGAGTGTGTCAGCAGACGCTAAGAGAGGGGGCTAGCGATATCACGCGTGCCACGATTAAGAAAGGGGTAGTATTCCAGCACAAGCAGCAGCAGCTCCTGCTGTTAGCAGTAGCTACAGCAGGGCTGCTGCTAATCCTTTGTGCCTTAGAACTAAAGCTATTGTGCCCACGTACTTCCCCGACTGTCTGAGTAGATCGCTGCGCGCGGTCGAAATTTCACCGGCCGGTAGTGCCTCGGACGACGCACGGACAGCTGCAAATGGTTCCCTCTTATCCGTTCGCTAGACTAGTCTTGGAAACACGAGAAATTTGTTCTTGATTTCTCAATTAAACTATCGTTGTGGCCCTCGGAACTCCGTCAAATTTTGGTGGTTGGCCGGAAAGCAGTATGAGCCCTTTTGGCTCCGGGCTACACCCCTCCCCCCTCCCGTCGATAACCAACCACAAACCATCACTCCGGGTGGTTCATGCGGACACTTTGGTCGTGTTTCCTTGACCCGGTACGAGAGATCAATTTGAACCGGGTTAGCTCTTCATGTTCATTTTCACCCCGTTTTCCATGTTTCCATGACGGGTGTCTTAGAAGGAGAATAACGTTGAAAAACTGATGCAAACGTTTCTTTAGGCGAAAAACGTCTTTAAAAAAATTTCACTGACTAGGGTACGCCTCTTTTGGTAGAGATGTTGTCTCTTTCGAGGACCCCGTCATAGTTAAACGATATTCAGTAGTCCCACCCGGTCGATATGCAAGAGAAGCACTCAAAACGGTGACAGAAGTTTGTCTTTCGATAGTCTCTTTTAGGTCGCCAGTAAATCCTCCTAGGTCCTCCGTGGTCTCATCTAGTTCCCCCGTGTCGATGAGCGAGTAAATCAAGCAAAACGAGGGCAGAAAATTGTCTTTAATAGTACTTTTAGGTTGTCCGTGGTCCCCCTCTGTCCAGCCCCGACCGAGGTTGGGGGGGGGGTGCGGGCTGACCCTAAGCAATAACTTGCTCTTGAGGGTTTTTTCTCCAACTTTCTTTTTACTTTCACTTCTGTGATGGATGCATTCACCTCGTGAAAATAGCATAGCGAACGTTTTTGTCGCGAACCCTGCCTTAAGGCCGGGATCAAACTTCCAGCGACAAGCGGCGCGACGCAATGTTTACCATCCATTCAGACAATCGCCGCATTCAATGCGTGCCGAATATGCATTCAACACGAAGACAAAGCGGTTTCGAGCGCAGTCAGGGAACGTGCTGCTAAAGGAGCACGTGCTCCCATTGTGTTTTTAGTTGCAGCACGTGCACCAACAAGTAAAACGTTCAATGTCCGCATGCTATACATTCAACTCAGGACAAAACGATTTTCTGAAAAAGGAAAGCATACGACGCACTCTCCAGACGGGACTAAGATGTTGGTAGCGTCGTCGGTTTAATTACCCAAGTTTGAGGTACTTGGCTCGCCCAGCCGCTGGAAATCTCGTCCTACCGCTGGGGGCTTCAGATGGTACTCGGCGAGCTGGCCGACTCACGTATCTTTGAGTCAGCCGCGTCTATAGTGCTGCTATAATAGCGCTGGACCACCTTGCAGCACATGTTCCCGCGACTAGGTTTTGTGGCACGTGGTCCTGGGATGAAAATTCGCAGCACGTTGGAGCACGTGCCCCTACGATAGAGCCTTTCAATGCGTGTGGTCATTCGAGTTGAATGCCTATTCGACATGCAAAGAATGCGGCGATTTTCTGAGCATATCGATCAAAAATCGATGTGCCTGATGTGAGCTGTCGCTGTCGCTGGTCGCGGGAAGTATGTTCCCGGCCCTCATGGCATCGTACGCGCTGAGAATCGCTTACTATTTTTCTAGTTTGATTGATCGAGTGGTCCCCTATGAGAACGTAGGGAGAGTTCGATGGGGAATCAGAGTTTGATGGGGAAACATGAGGTCGGAAGTCTTAAATTCCGTCAAAAGATGCCGGCCTTCTCTCAGTCATCTGGCACCATTTGCTGACAGCCATCACATAAGTAACTGATCAACAAGTGGTAAAGTACAAACGTGGGGAAATTGATGAAATATACGCAGAGAGTATCTTTTCTACACATATCGGTTAACCTTTCCTTTCAAATCACCTGAAAGATGAATTTCATGTGATCGAGAGATATGGGTCAACACAGCGATTCCTGGCGATCGACGCTTCCTTTCTCGAAAGTCGATTGAGAAAATTTCGGACGTAAGCAACAATATCAATGATTTCTTTACGTTTTTTTTGAACGTAGCTGTTATATATGGTGCGAGAGCTTTCATCATAAAACGAAAACTTAAAAAAACTCAATCGTGAAGGATGCCTTGAAGTATTGTCACCACTGCAGCATCCCGTCGATAGCGTGCTATGTGGGCGCATGAACGACCCAGCTGGGACTACAGACGACCTAGGGGCACCGGAATATCGTCCAACTATGACAGGGGCCTCACACCGATACAGCTCGATCGCTGCAGCAGTGGTCTTCGATTGAAAAAAAATTAATTGATTAATGGGAGTATTCTCGAGAACTAGTGAAAATCTTCGTCAAGCAAAATTTTATTCAATTCAGGGTCTACTTCGAAGAAAAACGACTGCTGATGATCGCAGATGAAAGCACGGCAGTAATCCAGCCGGGTCTGTGTTGATGGCAACAACTGAATTCAAGGAGGCCGACCCTGATCAGTGTATTATTCTTAAAACCGCTTTCGGCTTCAAAACGGCGTTCGGATCCGCTCTTAAACGCTGTTCTGCTTCTGGGAGCTACCAAGATTGTTTTTCATTGGAAGCTCAGTAACAAATTTTTATCGTGAACAGTGCCTATGACAACTAGACAACTTTAAGGTAAATTTTCGGCTTCTTCATCGTTCAGAAATGATAGGCTCACCCTGCAAAAACAAATATTTTTTGAACAAAACGTGAACAAACAATAAAATCTAATATGATATAGGTACACCACCGTTAGCAATGACCTCAAAAATTCTCTTAGGCATGGAAAGGATCAGATTTGATATGACATTCCCATCAGGGTTGGTGCAGGCTTCGAGAACAGCAGCTCTAAGCTCATCTACAGTGCCATACTGATTGTTGTTCGCATAAACCTGGCGCACAATTATGCCCTAGTTATTCTCTATGCGGTTGCAATCAGGGCCGCACGCAGGCCATTCCATCACAAGATTTCGCTGCTGCTCCAACCAGGATTTTGTAGACCTAGACACATGTACTGCAGCGTTATCCTGCTGGAAAATGAAGCGCTGACGTCGTACTACAGAAAAGAACGGCAGCAGATGTGTCCTCACAGTTTCCTGGTATTCCTCCGAGTTCATCCGACAGACAGTGAAGGCCATCTCCAAAACATTTCCCTGCAAAATGCTCCCCAAAACGGGCCGCCACCAAAATTTCTCCTGCTCAATAACAACGAATCCTTGCGGAGATCCCTCCAGTAGTACCGAGCTCCATCAGGACCAACAAGATTAAATTTTTTCTCGTCGAAGGAAATAACCTGAACAATTTTAAGCCTATTTTTCAAGTTTTCTTGACTCATGGGAGATCGCCTTACAATTGTACAGTCGGTTGCCATGTTCTTTCGTGCAAATTCCAGTCGAGATTCTTTATGGTTGGCAAAAATTAACGGGACCTTCTTCGTAACTTGACGGACGATGTTTTCATTGTCGTTTAAGGTGTTCCACACAGTTGTTTCTGGACATCAAGCAATAATTCAGGCCTGACTTGATTCAGAGACAGCGTGCTGTTGGGACATTGGCAAATGATCCTTCGGGCATTATGACTGGTGACCTTCTTAGGGCGTCCGGTAGACTTCACCTTTCCATAAGGAGCATGATCTCTAAGAAACTGCCCAACACAGTGTTGCGAACGTTCAATTTGGGCCGCATTTCTTCGCTGACTCAGTCCAACAGAGGCGAGGGCACGAATGTGGGCTTGTTCAGAAGTAGTAAGAGCAGTACCACGTCCCATACTAGCAACAACGATGTGCGATGTACCCACGTCAAGTAATGGACTTGTAACGGGAAATTTTTAGGAAGTAAGAAATTTGAATTTTTTCAGGGTGAGCCTATCATTTCTGAACGGTGAAAAATCCGAAAATTTATCTTAAAATTGTTCAAAACCGTGGAGTATTGATAAGATTGAGCATGCACAAGTTTTTTGCACTGCTGAATCCAATAGTGAACAGTATGGATCGCCAAACTGTGAAGCGTTATGAAAACCTCGGTTTTCAAGGGTGAGCCTATCATTTCTGAACGCACTGTATATGAGGCCATTCGCCTAGGAATTGAGATGGATCGTAAGACAAGATCTGTTTCAAGGTTTCTCCCATATCGATCGACAGAGGGTCAAAAATATTCCACTGGCCGTATTCATGAAACCAGGGGCGCAGGAAGAGGGCGGAACTTTCCCATGCTCGGCGTATTTCAACCAATATTGGGCACTCCCAGTCAAAATTTCAATCGCCACCTGTGAGAGCAGAGACAGGCTTGGGTAGCCACGGAGAAGAGGCCGCCTGGTAGAAGGCTGCTGTCTCTCAGCTCCGTTAGCGATGTATTCTGGCAGGCATAGCCTACCTGACCTGAATTGTGCAGGTATACAGGAAGTGCAAGACATTGATCATTCTCTGCCGCGTTAGATCGACGTAGCAGGCAGCCACAGCACTCTCCGTCTACCCGTTTGGTGGCTAGAAACCTTTCTATCTACCCGCTAGGTGGCCGGAAACCTTCCTGTCCACCTGCCGGGTACCCAGGAAGGTGCAACATCGAAGACTCGTCTAACAGCTGGTGGACTACATTCCTTCCCGGAAGGCTTCCATCGCTTCATGAATACGGCCACAGGTAATCACTTTCAGAATATTCGATGAAGCTTTCGTATGAAAATATGAGCCTCCAAAATTGAGCAAGTTTTGACGATTTTTCTTTAGCGGAAACAGTTTTTATTAATATGAAGACGTCACTACAGGATATCAGCTATGGGGAATCGACTGGCGTTATCGATTTTTTCGTATTATCGAACTAAAAGAAGTTCGGAGGATCGTTTCCGCAGACTATAACCATTTCGAAAGATGCGCCGTAATCGTTTCAGCCTAGAAAACTAGAAAATCCTTAAAAAGATTTCGACACGGTTAGACTTGTTTTTTTGAATGGAGGGTTTTGTTTTCGAAAAATGTAAAACTTGCTCTCACATCTGGTCATGCACAAAATGACCACGGTAGTTTTCTACTTTGTCATTTCATTTCACTAAATGGTTATCCAGTTGTCATTCTGCTAGGTAGCATAAGGGCAAGGCAGGGTAATAGGCTTCCGGCTCTTATGAATCTTATCAAGTCTAACATTTCACTTCAATTCCTGATAAACTATGCACAAAAACAGAAACGTGACATGCATGTTCTGCCTTCTTTACAACGTTCTTTCTATTAGATCACCTCTGATCGAACCGTCCAGTGAGATCGAACGGAGACGGCGGGCCGGCTGCAATTTTGGTAGGGCTCCGTCCATAGCAGGCGACGATGTCAGTCAATGCTAGCCATTGTGCGGTTAACCATAATTTACTGATGGGGCGTGTCACCGCACCGGAGCGTCGAAAAGCTAGCGGCATGTCGCCGCATTTTTTTGTGCCTGCCGCGCCAACCTGGGGCCGTGTGCATGATAGACTCACCCGCGAGGTAAGAGTAATTGTTACTCGGAATCTCTGCATTTCCTGCGCTCTATGCGTCTGTCTCGCCTCTCCGCGAATAAGCGAGACGGACGCATAGAGCACAGGAAATGCAACGATTCCTAGTAACACTTACTCTTACCTCGCGAGCAAGCCGTTCGTGCTTACGGGCCCTGTTGCATGCCATTGCTGTGATGAAGACGTTCTTATTGATTTTCGTCTTGGCGCCAGCATCTCTGCAGCGCAGCAGTCGCTTCAATGTAGCGGCGTCCGTAGCTGCGGCTTCCGACGGCGTCGCTGCTCCGACGCCTGGTCAATAACACATCATTAACCCCACACCTGGCGAAGGCATCAGCTACTGAACGGCACCTCGACGCTTGGCGCCTTTTGATAGCTATGGACGGAGCCATAGCACACAAGCAGGAAAGCGTCAAGTCGCTAAGGTGTTGTTGACAGCGCTGAAACTCGACGGCTGGGCATGCAACGTGCCCGAGTATAGCCTCCACCGTCAGCGACCTGCCGGCTGCAGTGGTCGCTGAGGAGTCGCTGGGGAGTGAGATCAATAACATATGTTAAAGACGCGAACCCACAGCGTCACTGGTCGCTAGGATGTTTGATATGGACGAGCCTAACGCCGTCCGATTCCCCGCCAGCCTATGATGACGTTTTAACATTAAGGACACTTCTTTCCGACTTACATAGAAAAACCTTTACAAAATGCTGAATTCTAAAATCGCAGAGTTTTTATACAAAAGTTCTTTTCTCGAAATTCTAGCATTCAGGAACTGACTTATTTTGTACTTTTTGTCGATCGATAGGGAAAAGACCGCACTTTTTTGTGTTCCGACACATCTCGATTATTAGGCGAATGGCCTCATATGTATTTCAAATAGCTGTTTAATGCAAACGTGAAATCAGTTGTTATCGATTTTAGCCCTCACTCACCAAGTATTTTCCTGGACCCACCAGTAAGTATAATCAGACGGTATGTTATCCCTTTCTGCTCCAAACTTGATGCAAATACCAGGGACAGAAAAGATTATTGTTTACCTTGAGATTCTTCAGGAGCTTTTCGTTACTGAATGATGTTGGCTGTTTCTTGCTGTTTAATTGTCCTGCCGCTGGCATACTCCTCCAGGCTCACACACGAGGAGAACGCTCTCCTGAAAATGAGCTGTGGATACCAAAATCATTGTAGGTTCAACGCACCCACACGTAAATCTATTTTAGGCCACAATATGACTTGAAGGTTTATAAGGATGCGCAAGAACCTGCTTTCTCTCCTAGTTTGTCACCATTGTATTTCAGGGAATTCCCGAGCTAAAAGAATGTACGGCGGAAGAAAACTTCAGAAAAATGAGTATCCATGGGTGGCCACATTGACACTCCAAGAAAGTAAGTTCTTTTGGGGCATGAAAAATAGTTTCGGTCTCACAACCAGTCTTGCGAATTTGAACGCCTGACCAGGGAACCACAACCAAAAGAAAACGGCGTTTCCAACGAAGTTCGTGAAAGCTAATGCATCTCAAATGGCGGCAAACAACCCAACAGGCAACTTTCAGGGTGTCGATACAATTATTTCTGATCTGGCTCAAAAATTTTCCCGAAGTTACTGGGGGTAAAGAGTGATTCTACGAGTGGTTGATGCAAAAGTTTCCAGACTTTTCACGACTTTGCATGAAAAACATTTATTTCAAAAACGAACAAGGCTCACCCTACACAATGATTTCCTTCACATTCAAAGATCCTTCGCCACCGATCGGGCAGATCATGATTTCCCGACGCGTAGAACTCTGGCTGCTCCGAGTCGAAGAATTCTTCTAGGGCCACTTTGACATCGTCATGGCTAGTAAGTTGTTTTCCACCCAGGAAGTGCTGAATCGAGTGGAACAGATGGTAGTCGGAAGGGCAAGATCTGGGCTATATGAAGGGTGAGGAAGAACTTCTCAGCCCAGTTCCAGCAGTTTCTATACGCTTTCTTCACTACAATGCTCGGCCACACGTATCTCGGACAACCCGACAGAAACTGCTGGACCTTGGCTGAATAACTCTTCCTTACTCTCCATATAGCCCAGATCTTGCCCTTTCCGGCTATCTGTTCCGCTCGATGCCAAAATCCTGGATAGGAAACAGTTCACTAACGATGGCTAAGTCAAAATGGCTTTAGAAGAACACTTCGACTCGAAACAGCCAGAGTTCCACGCGTCGGGAATTCATGATCTGCCCAATCGGTGGCGAAGGATCCTTGAATGTGATGGCAATTATTCTGTTGTTTGTTTTTGAAATAAATGTTTTTTCATTCGAATTCGTGAAAACTCCGGAAACTTTTGCATCAACCCAATTGTACACGCCGTGATTTAGGGCGTTCCGATTTGTGCGCCCGCTCTGAAATCCCATTCCAAATGGAATATGTATGAAGCCCCTAGGCTACTCAGTTTCTAGAATTGGCAAGGGGAGGAAGCGTTGGGTTGTTGTAAAGTTTGGGGCCGGTGAAACACCGGGTTGTGATGTCGCCGCTGCCTGGCGGGACTGAATTCTCCGGCAACCGTCCTCAGCACGAGTGTCCATTGGTTTTAATGTTATTTCAGCTAGAGTTACCTACCTTCGAGTCTATCTCGGCATTTGATAAATGGACCTCAATATACGGTTCAGAGAAAATTAACTCACAACGAGAAGTTTAGAAGCAAATCTGGGGCTCAAAAACTATTGAATGCCTACTGCGACCTCTCGCCGTTTATCGAGAATTGTCGAGCGGACCTCAACTTCATGTTGAGCCTTCTCAATAACCAACACAGGCAATTTCCGAGACGAATATTTCGCATCGCTTTGAATATCAGGAGAAGTCGCATTTTGCACCTAAAGTTTGTCTTTGGTGGAAGGCTCTTGAGCTAACCTGTTCACGTTTTCGAATACCGACGAATGTACCTTAATTGTGTGTAGAGGGCTCGAATGACACCTGAAAACAGCTCTGCGCTACACAATATTTTTCTGAACGCCCTCAAATTCCAATCGTGGGTGTATCTCCACCTTTTTTCAAAGGTGAGGAGACGCAGATTCAAACATAGGTTTGAGTACATCATTGGTAGCATGATTCTACATAGAATTTTAGCTCTAACGAAAATAAAATAATTTTTAGTGTTTTATACAGTATGCTAAGGCGCTATTCATACTACTCAACACCAGCGCGGCACGCGCATGACGCGCGGACATTTCGTTAGAGTATGAATGGTTTTTACGAGCGTCACGCGCTTCCGGAGGCTATGAATAATCCAGCGGCGACGCTATCACGGAGCGGAATGAAAGAGCCTTAACTTTTCTAAATATGCAAATTCTGTACACCCCTCCACCCTCACGACAGCATAGGATAGAAATAAAAGTAATTATCCTGATACCCATTGAAACTGATGGCGGATTAAGAGTGAAAATGCTGAAAAAGTCATTACGGCAGTCGCCGCCAAGGCGGAGCGGACGTCACGCGAGTGCCGCGCGGGAGTGGCGTCAACCCATTCATACTCAGACGCCACGCCCGCGCATCGCGCTGGTGCCGCGCTAGCGTTGAGTAGTATGAATAGCGCTCAATAGAGTGTGCAGCTGCACAGCGCCATGTGTACTGTATAGCGATATGGAAATAGAATATGAAACCTTTTTATTCAAACTCAACCCTTATACTGTTGGACAGCTCTTTCCGACAAAACTATAAATCTGTTGTCAGATAAAAAAAAAGAATTTGAAGCAAGTCATCAAAAATAGGGAGCTAAAACACGGGAAAGCGCCTCTGCATGCATTCTGACTAAAACCTTCGAGCGATATTCTCAGACATTGGTAGGAAGGCTTCCGAGAACGACGAGGGAATTTCCCTCGATACAATGAGGGAACATTTCCCAAATCGGGGGGAGGCGTTGGGGACCTCATGGTGGCAGGTCTTCCCTTGTCCACGCTAGTGCTGGTTTGCCTTATGGAGTCGCAACCCAACACACATACATAGTTCACTGATTGATCACAAATCGGTTTGCCAAAACTAGCTGCCTTTGGCAGTTTCCTGTCCTCAAAGGCACAGTCCAAGCTGAAGAAAGAAGACTTGAATTCCCAACATGATTGTGAAGTCGATTTCCTATCATTAGCCTCGTTCTTCTCTTCATTTTCGGCCTCTCTCTTTATTCAGGTGGGCTCGCATACATCGGTTGCAAGTGAGGGAAGGAACAAGCCTTGATCAACTTGTCCACCATGCTTCCGAGGCTCAATTCCGGAGGGACCATAATTTTGTTCATAGGGGACTTGCACCATTTCAGAGACATTTGAATCAGCGAGTAACCGTTTTCAAGATAGCCGGAGAAAACAGAAAAACGATTTTGAGGTTGAACTGTGCCTTTAAAGGAATGGACTAGGGTCAAAATCATTACCTTTGACGACAGGTTATAGAGAAGCCGTTAATCTTCCCTGGAATCCGGGCAGAGATACCTTACACAGTCCTCAGAAGTCAGATGTGCTATCAAAAATAGTAAAGTGCGCGATCACATCGAGAGTGCCCAGTTTGCATCATCGTTTACATATACGGCTTTGTTTTCGCGTTCATCAAGCTCCGGGGAGGCCGAGGAAACAACCGTGAAGCGAACTTCCCTTGTTCTCTACAGGAATAAACTGCTCCAAACGCCCTTTGTTGTGATTCACTCGAGGGGGCGTTTCACTGTTCTGCCCTCGACCGAGTGATAACAACAAACAATAAAGTCTACTCTTCTCGGTAACTTTCCCACCATTGTCTGAGTTGTTGTTTAAAGGCACAGTCCAAGCTCAGGGGTAATTTTTGATATTATATTCCGGCCGCCGTGTATAGCAACCCTGCCAAGCGCGAAATCTCAATTCGCTCAATGACTCAGATAGAGACATCACACACTTCCCGCGGTACCACTATCCGACGTCCCTTAACCCCTCCCGCGGAAGGCCAGTAGATCGATCGCAGGCAGTCGGCAGCGCTGTTTCATTGACGGCCCGTGCACGGTGAACACGCACTCTGCGGCCCTTCTGCCACCACCTTACGGCTAATCTGATGACGGACAGAAGACAGTCCTAAGACAGTTTGCGGCACATTTAAAAATCACCCTTTAAGTAAAGGTCTCTCCTAACAAAATTCGAAAAATCCGCTCCTGGGGATTTCACCTTGAACTGTTCTTGACAAGTAAGGAGTGAGCTTCTACGGGGAAGCTTCCTACACGCACTGCTTCATGCAGCATTCCCATTTGCAGATGCCATTAACGGACAGTGGTTCACCTGCCCAAGGCCAGCGTCGCACACAGCGCGGGTTTTGGAAAGAGTCTCAACACAGCGTTCGCTGCTCAGCAATCATTCACTGGCTCCACTTTAGTGGGTGGTGCAATGATGATATCAAAGTTGGAATCGATGATTGAGTGTTCGATGATCCCCAGGAATAGCTGACTGCCCGCCGACACTCCGCGGAAAGACGGGAAATCCTCTCTTTCCGTGGGAAGTGGGGCCCACGAATTCGAGGCCGCGCGAAGTCGACTAGCCCGACTTGACCGGCAGGAAGTGGGCTGTTTTTATCAGAGGAAGCGAGAAAGAGTGAGGAAAAAGTCGGCCGCGCCCCCTTGGAAGAAAAAATGGGTAACGCCCCCCGACAAGCTTCCGATCTCAACAGGGAAGAGAAACGCGATGGAATTTTATTCAAAATCTATGTTCTTCCATTTGTTCTCGGTCTGGCTTTATACTGGGACCTGTTTCAGAACTATGGCTGCGAAGAACGAGAAAATACAGGCTCGAGACAGCTCGTCCGCGAACTTCTCGCCGTTCAAATTCAAAATCTTTGAGGGGCCATAACTCCGTTTGTAGTGAGTTCTCAGCGATTTCGAAGACACCATTGTGATCAGCGTAAAATTTTCTCTAATATAAGCAAGAAAACAAAATTTCGATACTGAGGTTGGACTGTGTCTCTAAAGCCACAGTCCAAGCTCAGAATCGATTTTTATGTATTTCAGCCTATCTTGGAGAAAATTTCATGCTGATCACAATGGTGTCTCCAGAATCGCTCTGAACTCACTACAAACTGAGTTACGGCTCCTCAAAAATTTTGAATTTGAACTGGTAGAAGTTCGCGGACGAGTTGTCTCGAGCCTGTATTTTCTCGTTATTCGCAGCCATCATTCTGAATAAGGTCACAATATAAAGCCAGACCGAAAACAAAAGGAAGAACATAGATTCTGAAAAAAATCATTCGCGCGTCTCTTCCCAATTGAGATCGGAAACCTGCCAGTGGGCGTTACCCATTTTTTCTTTCAAGGGGGCTTGGCCGACTTTTTTCTGGCTTTTTCTCGCTTATTTGAGCGAACTGAGATTTTACGCTTGGCAGGGTTGCTATAGACGGCGACCAGACCAAAATATCAAAAATTACCTCTGAGGTTGGTCTGTGCCTGCAAAGGCAGTGTTCACGGTAGAAAATGTGTTTCAGTTTCCACTAGGAATGGGTAGTTGAGGGGGTAACTGCAACGTTGACGTCGAAAGAACGCATGAAAATGAGCCAGGAAAAGCTCCAGAAGAGCCCGAAGTTGCCTATTCGAGCGTAAGGCAAACCCCGAAAGCGCAACGCACGCCCACCGATGTGAACAATTGAATGCTCGAGATCGTGAGATGAGAGATGATTCCCAATCATTAGCCCCGTCCTTCCCTTCATTCTCAACTTCTCTCTTCACTCAGGTCAGCTCGCATAGATCGGCTTCAAAAGACGGAAGTTACAAGCCTCGGAAAACTCGTCCACATGTTTCCTTAGCTCAATTTTTGAGAGACCATAACTCCGTTACCAGAAGGTCTTGTACGATTTCAGATACATCATTGGAATCAGCATGGGGCCGTTTTCAAGAAATAAGGGCGAAAAAATGGAAAAACGATTTTCATCGTGAACACTGCCTTTAAAGACACAGTCCAACCTCCCAATCGGTGTTTTCGTTTTTGTGCCTATCATGAGAGCGGCCTCACGCTAATTCCCAAGATGTCTCTGAAATCGATCAAGACTGCCTGAAAACGGAGATATGGCCCCTCAAAAATTCAGCATGGTGGACGAGTTGTCCGAGGCTTGTAACTTCCGTCCTTTGGGTGGTGGCCATCGTGTATCAACACTCCTGAGGCGGGAAAAACGGGGGAGGAACGAGGTTCCTGATTGGGCACAATAACCGGGAGCCGGGGCTAGCGCGTGTTGCATCCAATCAGGAACCTCGCTCCTCCAGCGTTTCTCCCGCCTCCTCAGGAGTGTTGATACACGATGGCCATTCCCCCCGTCCTTTGCAACCGCTGTATGCGAGCTGACTTAAATGGTGAGAGAGGCTGAGAATGAAGGGATGAACGGGGCTATTCTTCGGAGAGCATCGCTTATCTCGCCACTGTTGAGCTCGAAAGATCGTAAAAGGGTCGTGCCAAAGTGGCTTCCCGGGGTGGGCGCCCCAGTGTGGCTTCCTCTTATAACTCACTTATTCGGAGGAATTGAGAGCTGGAACTTGGTTAGTGGTATACGGGGTAGGTCTATTTCACAATTATGTGGAAATCTCAGATTTTGTCCCTAAGCTTAGACTGTGCCTTTAAAGGCAGTGGTCGCGATCAAGTGTGCTCGTCTTCTCTTCTTCCCAAATTTCAACCATGAACTTTCTTGTCTTTTGATGGTGGACGAGCCCACTCCACGTCATCGACATCAATGAACTCTAATATCAAGAACATCAGCTGACTTGAAATTGAATTTCAAATATATTTATGTACTCCTCTAGTCAAAAACATTGACCGAAGTGCTTGCTTTCTTTGTTGAACTGTTTTTATTAGGTGATTTGCATCTATTTCGTCCTCTGAATGATTTTTGACTGTTTAGCATGAGACTGCAATCTTTTTGAGCGGCGCTGTGCATGTGTGCACGAACTGACATCCTTGGGTCTTAGAAACTCCAATTCTAGCCCGTTTTCCACCGCGCTACCTTCATAGTTTTTCAGCTGTTTCGATCTAAACTGATTTTTGTAGTTTTCTCGATAACGTTTTCCATAGTGACCACTGCCTTTAAAGGCAGCATACACGCTCACAAACATGGTTGAGATAACAGCACAAATAGGACCGCCTGGTCCCTACCATCTCCTCAACGGCGTAGAACTATCCAGGTTGACAGAATCCGAGCATTCCCGTCTCGAAAGCATATGGAACCCCACCCCTACGAAGAACAGAATGAAGAGTGGAGCATGTGAAAGCATTTAATAGCTTAGAGTGATAGCTTTATCAATTGAGAGTCTACGACAGAAACGACTTGATTTACCTGAATATCACATGTCTGTTTACTGATGAAATGCTCCATTTTATAAGCCAGCCGGAGTTGAGTGGTTGGAAATTAATCGGTATGTAAACAAGTTGTAATCAGGGAAATCAAGCTGTTTCTCTCGTAGGCTCTCATTTGATAGTGCTATCACTCTAAATTACCAAATTCTTCCACATGCCTCACTCTTCATTTTGTTATTCGTAGGGGTGGGGTTCCACATGCTTCCGAGACGGGAATGCTCGAATTATGTCAACCTGGATGGTTTTCAGCGCTTCAAACGCCGTTGACGACATGGTAGGGGCCAGGCAGTCCTTTTTATGCTGTTATCTCAACCATGTTTGTGAGCGTGTATGCTGCCTTTAACTGAAACAAATTCCGTTGATAACGGATTTTTCACCAGTTGTGAGGCGTAGTGCATATTCGTGGAGTATAATATTATGAGGCTACTCAACAACTCGTGGATGAAATGCTTATTATCAAAAGAGGCTCGAAATCCGCAAAAGTTCGCGAAAGTTCGTCGAGAAAGAGTGTTCTCGACGACAAAACACTTTTCTCGACGAACTTTCGCGAACTTTTGCAGATTTAGAGCCTCTTTTGATAATGAAAATTTCAAGCAGCAAGGAGGCTCCGCGATAGCAGTATTCTGTCAAACTTGCGGATGCTTAAGAGTGGTTTTGAAGTGCTCTTGTCATGTGTTTTAATACTTATTTTTCTCCAACTCGTAGCGGAGTTTTGATAGAAGGCCTTCATAGCAACGTGAACTGGAGGACCATAGTCACCCATGATTTCAGCCCACAGTTACTTGTGAAGCGTACCTAGTCTTCCTTTTTTCACGTTTTCGCAACGTTCTGCTAAGCTACTGAAGAAAAAAGGTAGTTTCACAGAAGGATGGCAATGCAGTGGTGTTCTTATCTCTTCCCGCCACGTTCTAACCGCTGCTCATTGTTTGTTCGTGTACGAAGCAGAAAATCAAGACATGGACAACTGTCAGGAAAATAGACTGAGGTGATATTCCTGCCTCGGATTTTTGCGCTTGCGATCGATCCTTCCGTTGAAGATACGGTGATTTTCCTGCCCACGAGAATTCTTGGTCAGCTTCTGTTGGAACCCGATGTCCAAGTTCAGAAGACTGTTCGTATACGTGGATTGAAGTTGATCAGGTAAGGCTAGCAAGATATCTACTAGCAAAGGTAACAACCTCACCTCACACGTTCAGGTGCATTATCATGATGAATTTGACCCGTGTACCTTTGACAATGATCTGGCAATATTTGAACTCAGCCAAGATTTGACAACAGACTGGTCGACTCCGATATGTATGCCTGTGTGGAACGCAGAGCTGATGGGTACACTGACGGCTGCAGGATCTGGATCAACTATCCGTAAGATTTGCTGTCAAGTTGAACATCACCTGGCGAGATGGAGGGAATTTTTTTTACGAAGAATGCCATGAACTCAAATATCGAAACACTTGCGACGCTTCGTTTGGGACTCTGAGTACTGCGGTACGTTTTGGTGGAGGATAGATGAAAGAATGTGTGATAGTGACACGTTTCGATGGTTCATTATCTTAGATATAGTAGCCGAAAAGGATCAATAGCGTCATATAGCAGAGAAACTAGGAAACAATGATTGACCCGATAGAAGCGAAAAAAAGAGTTAGTGACGTTGAAGCCCTCATAAATGCTGAAAAGAACCGTGCTATGACAGGAATTCAGTCTATATAGTCAAATATAATACTTCGCACTACTATATAGAGAAAATTAGAGGTGGGACTCCGCCCTGCAGTCGAACAATGTTGATTTCATCTCGCACGACCAGAATGGATCGAATATGGGAGCCATACTTTCCACAAAGGACCACGCGATGAAGTGTTTAACAATCCATATCGATTTTGGGTTCAAACACTACGTCACACTATCTCAAAATGAAATCGTTGTATAACAGAAGAATTCTAGCGGACCTTGTATTGGCTTTTAAAATTTTGAAAGGAGAGCTCAGGATAAAACCGTCGAAGTATTGGATTTTCCGTACTTCCAATGGTCGTCGTGGTGGACTTTTTGCTCTATCCCATAAATTGGGAGTGTGTAAACGCTCAGTTTGTTTTCAAAGCTTTTTTCCAGAACAACTAATTGGCTGAATCAATTACCGAGGAATATTATGGCTTGTGATAATTCCAGAACGTTCAAGGCAGCTCTGAAGAGAATTGATGTTCTTCAATGTATCGGCGTCACCGACATTGTTTAATGCTATTCTATACTTCTCATGGCGACCTGCTCAACTACCAGTGTCTACTATCTAGCACTAAACGATCTTCTCTTCTTGTATTGCCTTCTCGCGGTTTATTAACGTCCCACAGCAACGTATTTAACTATGTCGATCACTGACCAAGGTCCCATCTCATATCTCATAAGGTTGTCGTAACCTGGGTCTTTCGAGCCATATATTTATTTCTTCCTTCAGCATCCAAGTTTCCCTCCATCTCAAGTTTAGTGCTATAGGCCTGCAGCTGGAACCTGAATTATCTTTCACCTGTCATCTACACTTATCAGCCCCTGACATTTGGAGATTTTCTTAAGATACATCACCCAGATACCTAACAGCGGTCGGAGGACCATATTCATCCTAGGGAAGCCGTAGGGTCGCTTTCATCATGCAGTTACTTGTATATGAGACGGATTACTATGAATTTATTTCCCCGTACCGAGAAACACTGGTCAGTTTCATGCTTCTAGCACTACTCGGTTTTTTTGTTTCTTTCTGCCCCACAACCTTTCATGGCTCTTGACTTTATCCAGTGTGTGCCTTTTCAATTATTCTATAATTTCAACAATGGTTTTGTGGTCGGCGGTTAAATCGTTGCGCCAAGTTTTTGATTTGCTTTTGTATTCATTTCCACGGTTCCAACTCCCTACTCTGTAGCTTATGAGCACGTCGGCAACGGCGTATAATAAATAAAATAAATAAATAAAACATCACCCCCCCCCCCTCGGTAGCACGGTCAAACAAAGTTGGAATTTCTACAGACTGTGGGTCGCAACTTCACCTAGAAATACGGAGGGAGGTCGCATCCTCGGACTTTTCCGATTTGGCCACATTTTTTTTTTGTTTCGAACACAAAGCACCTGATCATCCTTCTTTACACATCTATGAATTATTCGGACTTGCTTGCGAGCCGCTGGCCATCAACACGCTGCTGGAAAATTGTCTTCTGAAATCTTCGAGTGTCATCGACAAGGCTCTGTTGGGCGTATCCCAGCGATTTCCACTGAAGTTCCGAGTTACGACACTCAGCGGCAGGGTCAATAAAAGTAGAAGGCCCTCAAAAACCTCTTCCGACTATTTCTAAAGTTGCGATTGTCACGAACATTTGTCCCTAGCGAAATGCGCGGGAAGTAAGGCGTATTCTGCGGATCCATTGTTAAAAAGGGGTCGCGAACCTCGGTCACGAGTAGGGCGCGGGTGGGGGTCGCAACAACGAAAGCGCTTTGTCCAACGAGTTGCTTGACCCTGCCTGGCAGGAATGGTTTCGGTCCAACTAGAACGCTCAAAAATGATATTAATTTTATGGAATGAATTGAAGATTTGAAGCTTTAGTATTGAGAAATGACGAAAAAACTCGATTGAAATGAAGGTATAACAGTTCTTTCTGTATTCGCCCGAAAGTGGACGAGCTATACTGCATTGGCTCAAATAGCGAAGCTAGCGACAAATTGGTTTGGATGACAAAGCTAATACACTCGTACGGCCTTTACTGGAACGCTTCCGGCCTCCGAAGCTTAAAAATGGGCCAAACTAACCGTAACCGAGCACTGAATATTTGTACTGAGGTGCGAAGTCCGTATCGATGGCCGGAGGAAAGATTACTTGGTGACTCAGATAGGGTAATTTCAAGTCATCTTTAACGCTTGCAACTTCGTGCACGTACTATTAGAGCCGGTGCGAACCCATTGAAGTTGTTATCTCAACAATTTTTGCGAGCTTGTATGATGCCTTTAACCCGTTCACGACCGCGTGTCCCACCGGTGGGACACGCTTTGACTACCACTTCAGACCGCGTGTCCCACCGGTGGAACACTGTTTTCAAAAATCGATTTCTCGACCGCATGATGAAATTTTTGAACCTATTTATGGTAAATGTATTTACCTTTTCTGGACTCGACTATAAACTTCGTTGTCCGCTGGTAGCTTGAACACTACAATATATTTGACCCTTCGAATGCAGCAAGGGCGAAACCGCAATTATGAGAACAGATCGCATTTTTACAAGCAAGTGATGGCTAATTTTTTTTCTTTTTCCCCTTACTCGAGTAACTATCCCTACTTCTAAGAGTGGTCAGATTGTATAACACTATTTAGTATATCACATAAATATGATTACTGATACTGCGCACCACTCCCGCGTAGAGAATCGACCTTTCCTTCGCCCGCATTTTGTTTACAGAAATTATTATATGCAACGATCACTAATGTTGAGATCATTAGGGCTTTTTTCGAAAGTCCTGCTTGGTTACGGTTGGTGTAACATCGTAGGCCGGGGCTCCAACTTCGGAGGGGTGGACGAGAAAAACGGGGGCGTGCCAGAGCAGAAAACGAGTGAAAACTTATAAAACGGGTATTACACTGATCATTTCTAGTCAATTTTTTAAAATAGAACTATTTTCTACGTCTGAATTTGAAAAAAAAAGGTTTTTCACAGAAAATCTCTTCCTAGAAGGTGCCGAGCCGGAGGCGTGAGGGGGTGGCCGAGGAAAAAATGGCCAAGATCTAAAAAAATCATTTCCATCAGCATTACCAGCTAATATGAAAATTGAGGAGTATGTTCTACGTCTGGATGTCTAAAGAATGCTAAGAATGTTTACTGCAAAAAAAAACTCGCGTCAGAATGCGATAGAACACAAGAGCGAGGGAGTAGCTAAAGCAAATTTAGTGCAAATCTGAAAAATATCATTTCACTAAGCATTTCCTGTCAATTGAAGAACAGAATATCATGGTAATCTACGATACTTAATGTTTCAAACCGCTAGAATTCAACGAGATCACGTGATTTTGTGGATGGTCTTATCTACACAGTTGAAAATTTAGGCCATTTCTCTGGAAGGAAAGAGTTAAGGAAGCTGAAACTTGGCATCATGATTTTGACGTCGACAGTCGTACGATGAAAAAAAAAAGAAAATCGACTTTTTGGTGGCGTGCCATTCGAGCAAAAGTGGCCCACCGGTGGGACACTGAATACGGTGACGCAATATTGCACGCGGTCCGAACGTGCAGCCACACAAAATAAGGCGTGGTCGCGAATGGGTTAACATCTCGGGATGACGATGAGTGAGGGAATGAATGAATGAATTGATGGATGGAAGGAAGTGCAATGTTTCCTGACTCGATTAGTTTTTTTCTCTTCAGCAAATGCAGTACATTCAATTGGACATCAAGCAATGAACGTCGGGATATTTGGAAGTCTATACAGAAAACTGCTCACTGTTACTGTCAATGGAGCAGGCCTATGTGACGTGAGAGCATAATCCTTCCATGAATGCATTCAAAGTGTTGTGGTGCATTATCAAACTCTATGATTTTAAAGTCCTTACTCGAAACCAAATTCGCAGCACGGGTGGTATCATCTTAGGCAACGGAGCGGACTTATCGCGCACAGAAATCGTCGAATAGTACTTAACGCGCTCAGGAACCGTTTCTACCGCGAACGAATATTCTAAGTAGAACTGATCGCGGACAAGTTGCGGTTACTCGATATCTTCGCGCTGTGTCTCTGACGGAAGTGCGGACCTATCGCGCGCAGCTACTGGAAAGTAGAACTTACCGCGGTCATAAATCGTTGCTATCGCATACAAAAATGTGATTCGGACTGATCGCGAACGACCTGCGTCGTATTCCGGCTGATGGCGAGCAACGACAAATATCGGACTGACCGTGACGGACTTCGCCTCGACTACGATGCGCTGTCCTGTGTGAATTACCCAAGCTTGAGGTATGTACATCTAGTATCTCCTTGGTTCCACTAGCGGCAGTACACTCTGTCTCTACCTGATAGAGGATATAATTAATAGCTAATTCAGACAGATTTTCTGAAGTCGGTCCTTTTTTTCTCCAGGCGTACTTATCGCGAGCCCATTTAGAGCTGATCGCGAGCTGACCGCGCTCAAATACAGCGGGCTTATCGCCGTTGACCTCGCGTTCGTTCCTATTCGGCGTCGCGACTAGTCCACCCCATTGTCTGATATTTTGAACAAGATTTAACACCACGCGCTTCTGGGAAAGAAGGGTTGAACCTTAGTCATCGGTGTTTCGTGGCTGCTGTGGCACGCCAATTGGTGATATTCCGAAATCGGCCAACAGCAGAGGTGCCACTCAAGGCAGCGGCAGCGAAACGCTGATGTATAAAAAACTAGGGCCTTAGAAGAAACCATCACGATTCGACTTTTAAAGAATCGAAAAATCCTAATCTTTTCTCCTGAATCTAGATTTGTAGCTGCTACAGAGATCCTCGGACCGAGTTACGGAAGGGTTTTCTCATACAAGTCAGGTCATTAGGGATCAGGCGAAAAAAATTGGTCAGAAAGGAGATCAGAAAAAAATGTATTTGCACAAAACTTCTTTCTGGGGGTTAATCGGGGTTCTGAAGACGAAATTTTTGTCGAAGCTCCTCACCAGGGCAAGTTTCGGGGCGAGATGCGAGTTTCGATGATTTCCTGAACGCTATGATGGATTCGCCTCGAAAGTTCTACGTAGAGGTACATAGGTTACTTGGAAGTGCTGAAAACCAATCTGAAATCTGTTTATCAACTTCCGGTGGATGAAGGTAGGTCACAGGGGTACACAGTTGTTGGATAGAAGTTTCATATTCAGCTCAAAACCTCTGCGAGGTGGGATTATATGAGATGCTGAACACGAGTTTTAGGCCTTTGGATCAATTTTCGAAACACATGCATAAGATGGATTTTACCTACTAAATGCATTTCATGTAACGTAACCCACAGTGATCTCCATGAGCGGCTTGGGATCTTGGCAATTTCAATGCACTTCTATTACTTCTGTGCTAGCAAGGTTTTGCATGATGGTACGAATTTATTTGGCCGACGTCTCAAGCGAATTCTCGTTTTCAAGGCCTTAAATTGAGCGAAGCGATTTGAGTGGGTATGCTTCGAGTTAACGTTTCGCACAATTTCAGGCCATGAAAACAATGATTTGATCAAAATGTCGGCCAAATAAATCCGTAGCATCATACAAAACCGTGCTGGCACAGAAGTAATAGAAACGTAACCGCAAAAGAATATCGAAAAATTGGCCGCAGATTCGTATTTAGGCCACCGAATTACCCGTTGAGCAAAGTATAAAATAGTTGCTTGATGGGTGGTACCCTTTCTTACCTTTTCGCCTGATTGAGAAAAGCGCATTAACCCGTTCGGAAAACTTTGAAGCAGCTACTATCTGGAAATACTCTTAGAAGTACACGAACATGGAACATATTTCGTTACAACAGGTCGAGTGATCCAAAAAGGCATGCTTAGTTAGTCATCCAGCTCATTGCGATTACTTGAAATGTAACATTCAGGGTGACAGTGGAGGCCCACTTTTCCAGACCGATCAATTCGGTAAAAGCACAGCCATTGGAGTGCTCTCCGTGGGGAATTCATGCGCTTACGGTAAATTTCTGAAGAATAACCCGTGAACCTAAAAATCAATGAAGGCATATTTGCGTCAACTTAGATGGAACAATGGATTCATTCACCGACTTGCGTTTCTATGTGGACTGGATCTGTGGAAAATCTGGTAGTGCGAATACATTTGTTGTCGCATATACGTATCACGTGTTGGACGAAACTGGATATTTTTTTCAGGAGTTTGCAATTGATAAGCGATGTCAGATCCTGATTCAGTCTTGATTAGCCACAACAAAAGTTCCCTTGTATGATGTTAGTAAAAAATGGTGCAGTGGCTCGATCATTGTTGGTATGTCAGCAAACAGATCACAGTTTTACACGAGCCTAGACATATGTACCCCAGTGGGAACGTGTGTGAGTGTCCACACAACTGTCATTATCGGGCACCTCCACAGTGTCTCGAAAGAAGGGGTTTTTGCGTAGCTAAATCGTACTGCTACACTTGACGCGATACCGTACACTGGATCTAAACCAGTTGACTTTGCCAACTTCGGCAGAGTTCCTTCTTGAAGTAGAACTAGTCAAAGGCTACACAAGTGGAAAAACATGCTGCACCTACAGAGAGAAATGAAAGGTTTAAGAGAACTGCAGGACATTGATGAAGGCAAATGAATAAATCGGCCTGATGCGACCTCTTTTTCTGGTCTGCAATATGGCGTCGTACGCATAACTGCGTATGTCTCCAAAACGCGCAACTAGCTGCTTCGATGCCTCAATTAGTGCGTCCAACCGCCGGAGTGTTACAAGATTCAGCATACAAAGGGAGCGTTTTGTGCACAGCAAGGTTGGTGCCCGACTTTGAGTCAAGTACTGCGTCATTTTCAGTCCGAACCATTTTTACAAGATAGGAAAATTATTGTGCGTCCCTAACCAAGCTGACATTTTTCTATCTGCAACTTTATAACAATTCCGAATCTTCAAACAGTTCTGCGTTACGCATCTTTCTCAGGTAGTAACTCCGGCTGAGGGGGCAGACAATACCGGCTGACTAAACATTGTACCCGGGCATGCCCCGGTATTCACTGCCCCCTCAGCCGGTAAATGGTGGAGCGCTCAGCCGGCAAGTGGTGGCCCCCTCAGCCCGCATTCACTGTCCACTCAGCCGGTAAATGGCTGCCCCCTCAGCCCGTGTTCACTGCCCCCTCACCCGGTATTCACTGTCCCCTCAGCCGGTAAATGGCTGCCCCCTCAGCCCGTGTTCACTGCCCCCTCACACGGTCTTCACTACCCCTTCACCCGGTATTCACTACCCCTTCACCCGGTATCCACTACCCCTTCACCCGGTATTCACTACCCCTTCACCCGGTATTCACTACCTCTTCATCCGGCAAACGGTGGTCCGTTCATCCGGTATTCACTACCCGCTCACAACTCAGATTTGAGCCCGTCAATAGACACAAATTATCTACACTTTATTAATAAACAGAACAATTCATTCACACATAGTGGGCATATACAGGCAAAAAGTATTTCTTGGTAGAAAGGAGAACAATTCAAGAAGCACTCCGAGGGGAACATAACAATTCAAGAAACACTTTAGGGAGAACAGAACAATTCAATTTGCAATTAGTATGCACAAGCATACATTTAGTATTCACAAGTAGGCGAAATGTGTTTCATGGTAAAAACTAGAGAAATTTAAGAAACATTTCAGGAAGAACAAAACAATTCAATTTACATGTAGTATGCAACCGCAGGAGAAAAGTGTTTGGTGCAAAACAAGTTTGCAAAACAAGTTTCTTTCAAAACAGGTGCAAAACAAGTCAAAACAAAACAAGTTTTGGTTTTCTTTGCTAAAAAAAGTTTTTTGGTAAAGACATGGCAGGTTAAAATCAAAACCCGGGTTCCCCGCAAATGACACAAGGAAAGAACATGAACCGGTAAAAAAACAACACGCTAGAGAAGATCAGTTAAATTAATATGAGAACAAACACGTCTTTTGTACAGAAAAAACAACGACAAACAAACTATTGACATGGGCTTTTCGCAGGGACTGCTTTTATACATTTCCCGTCTTGTGCTTAGCGAAACTTGATGACACTTTAGCACGTTATAGTGCATTACAAACCGGCTTTACACATACAAAAGCTTAAGTTTTGCATGCGCGGATTTTTGAATATGAGATTTGATTGCGATTTCGTGGTAATATTTCGAGTGGGAAATGTTCCCTCAAAACATGGCTATTACAATTCCAATCACGCAGCAGTTTTTCGCCGTAAAAAGATCTTCTGAGCCGTAGTATAGCCCTGTGAAAAAATAATTTCAACCAGAAATTTCCTTGAATGGAATTCGAAATGAAATGATGCAATTTCGTACCTATCAAGTATCTCTCTTCGATGTAAACGCGGAAGAGCAAAGTTCATGTAGCAGTTGTACGTCGTCAAAGTCCAACAAGTACGTATTGCCTTGATTCGTTCTCGAGCGAATAGTTTTATAGGGGTGAATTTTCCCTCTTTCGCGTTAACGTCGAAGAGAGATACGTTATAGGTGCCAAATTGCATCATTTCATTTCGAATTCAATTTAAGAAAAATTCTGGTACAGATTATTTTCTCATAAGGCTATATACGGTTCAAACATTCTTTCAATGGCAAATAATTGCAACAGGTCTGTAATGGTTATAGCCATTATTTTGAGGGAATATTTTCCAATTGAAATATTACCACGAAATGGCAATCAAATCTCATATTCAAAAACCTGCACATGCAGAACTTAAGCTTGTTATCTGTAAAGCCAGGTTTGTATTTCACTATAACATACTCAAGTTTCACCAAGTTTCGCTGAGCCTAGGCCGAGGATTGTGTGAAAACAGTATACCTAAAGGGGGCATGTCAATATATTTATTACCACAACAGTAACAAAAAATGATCGCCATTCAGTCGGAATCATCGGGGACTATTTTCTTTGACTTCCTCTGGAAATAGTACGGTTACGGTTCGCTCTTGAGATACGGCGCGATTCTTTGTAAATGATGTGTACCCGCGAAAATGTAATTGGGCAAGGTTCAATTTCATGTGAAAGGTTGAGATACTTCCCAGCTCCCTGGAAAAGGATCCTTCGTAAAATTTGCTAAATGTGGAGGAACGAAAGAATTAGCGACCCATCCCAGCCACTAGTCACTATACTTAGTATCCGAATCACTCCTTTTCAGATATCCGACAGGACATCCGAGATTCGGATAATCCGATATCCGAAAATTTGAAAAAACGCATTATCTGAAACGAACCAATATCTGGGAAATTCAAAATCGGCATTATTTGAACCGAACCATTATCCGGAGAGTCAAAAATTCGGACATATCCGGATAAATTTCGGATAAAATCAGATAAAATTCGGGTTAAATTTCAGATAAAAGCGGATGATTTTCGCATAAAATCGGATAATTTTTGGATAAAATCGGATAAATTTGCAAAAGGCCACGCTGATTTTCCGTACCGCCTTCTATTTAGTACATCAACCCAGAATTTTCCTCCTCCTTCCGAAGTCGGAAGTCGTTGCGGCGCCGAAAAATGGGCGTGGTCAAGTGAGAAGACCAAGTAAGTGGCTAGTTATTCAGTGTAGATTTTTGTATAGTTGCTTTGCATACTTTTTACTTGCTAGTTGTACTGAAAAAAACTGTGTATGGATAATTGAATATTTGTTTTCATATTTTTATTAATATGCAAATTCGAAGACTGAAGTTTGTATGTGAACATGTTGCACGTGCAATGGAAACTACTGTTTGCTCAGTTATGGATGTTTTCAAAGGCTTGCCTGGAGTACCTGGTTTATTTTCCCCCGTTTTGCTTCAACTTTGTTCCAAAAATATCCGAAGTTATCCGAAATTATCCGACCGGATATCCGTATCCGAATCATTGGAAAAATGGCATTATCTGAATCGAGCCATTATCCGGAAATTTTAAAAAGCGCATTATCTGAATCGAAGCAATATCCGGAAAATTCAAAATCGGCATTATCCGAACCGATCCTTTATCCGAAACATTATCTTCGGATAACAAGTATACTATTTACACACATCTAAGCATCAGGTAATCGTCAAATTTGTCGTTCCCTCACATTGAGAAATTTGATCAGAAAAGCCCTTCCCAGATTTGTTATGGAACAAACAGTTGATTTTACCTCACTTAATACGTGAAGACCGCGGCATTCCAGCTCCCGAACGAGCTTTTACTGCTTTCCTTATCACGTGTGATTTTGCTTCGATATGTTCTACGGATAAGCTTATGCAATGCGATCTCTCATTTTGCACAACTCTTATCAATAGTTGGTTCAAACTCGACTGCCAAATCATACTTTCAACTATTTCACTACATTTCCCAAAAACGAATTATTCTACGCCAAATCGTTCTCAGGAATATTTCAAAACTTTTTTTCATTTTTCTTTACCTTCCCCTTTTAACTGAAGATATTTCTAATTTTTCGAAAAAATGGCCATGCCAAATCTTCACTTTTGCCAGGAACCTAAACTTTCAGGAATTTCATTTATTTTTCCTAAAGGTTTCCTTTCCAACATGGTTTATGCCTGGTGGTGTTAATTCAAAGCAAACCCACTGATGCCCTGCCTTCATCCCCCCCATCTATGACGTCCTGCACACTCCCACTAACGACCTTCACACTCCAACTGATGGCCTGCGCAGATTTTGTGACATCCTGCACACTCCCACTGATGTCCTGCACACTTTCTGTGACATCCTGCACACTCCCACTGATGTCCTGCACACTTTCTATGACGTCCTGCACACTCCCACTGATGTCCTGCACACTTTGTATGAAGTCCTGCACGCTCCCACTAATGTCCTGCGCAGATTCTGTGACATCCTGCACACTCCCACTGATGTCCTGCACACTTTCTGTGACATCCTGCACACTCCCACTGATGTCCTGCACACTTTCTGTGACATCCTGCACACTCCCACTGATGTCCTGCACACTTTCTGTGACATCCTGCACACTCCCACTGATGTCCTGCACACTTTCTGTGACATCCTGCACACTCCCACTGATGTCCTGCACACTTTCTACGGCGTTCTGCGCACAACCATTTGGGTTAAAAGCAAGCTCATGCCGATCACTTTGTCCGCAGGGCTACCGTAACCCTCCTTCGAAAAAATTCCAAGTGTCAGCCTAAATATGAGCACATCGTAATAGCCAACAATCGTGTTTGCTCAATTTCGACCTCCTAAGCCACTTCCCAGCAGCTTCTAGAAGAGAGTGGTGTGTGAATGAATGCATACCGCTCCTCTGCCCTTTTATACCCCGCATGTTATGAGCGTATGTTATCGTTCGTTATCATACTTTGTTCAAGAATGTTTATGGTAGCCCTGCGGAAAAAATGATCGGCATGGGCGTGCTTGTATTTTGGTCCCGAAAACTTTCTACGGCGTCTTGCGCACTCCACTCTGGTCACCTCACGTTTCTACGGCGTCCAACGTACTTTCTTTTGGGTCCCACACACTTTCTACGGCGTACTGCGCACACCCATTAGGGTCCCGCACACTTTCTAGGCGCCCGGCGCGCTCCCATTTAGGTCCCACACATTTTCTCCGACGTTCTGCGCCCTCTCATTTGTGTCCCGCACACTTTCAACGGCGTCCGGCGCACTCCTACTTTGATCACACACATGTTCTACGGCGTCTTGCGCACTCCTACTGGGGTTCCGCGCACTATCTACGGCGTTCTGTGGCGCACTTCTGATTCACACCGTGCGGCGTTCCAAAAAGTACTTCCAAGATCCCACCGCATTGATTGAAGCGTTGCCCCGACTCAGGGAGCGTCCAATCCTGAGAAAAAGCCTATCAGTAACGGTGTTTATTTCATTAGTTCATTTTTACGAATGAGTAAACGTCGGATGGTTTATAATAACATGTTTACGTGTTTTTGTGTTTCTTGACCCTCAATTTTGAGGTTTTACAAAAATTGAGCTACAAACTTCAAATTTTGACAGGAGCTAGGTGCAATCATAACCAACTTTCTGGCCAAAAATGAGCTTTCTAGCTCAACGATAAGTGTTCCAACAAGATCGTGAACGCCAACTGAAAAAAAAGGAAATGAACTGTATTTCGACCGAAATCACGTGGTTTTGATAATTTTTCTCGAATCTCAGGTAACCATTCCAGACCATTTTTTGAAGAGTTATTCAACGTTCTAAAGTATATTGAACGCAAAAAGAACGGACTTTCTACGTTCACTCTGGACCCTGATACTGAGATCAGGGGTGGCGCGATGGCAAATCAAAGCCAAATCTGGTGAGCGCTTCGCGCTCACCACAATAGCGCAGTATCAGGCCTCTTTTATCAGAGTTTTTCATCATTTCTATGAGTAAATCTTGGGTGGCCCCACCACGTCTAGGATAGACCCAAGGTCAGCCGCTCTAGCCAAACTTCACCGGTTCATGCTGATGTGGCTCGTCTGCGCCGGGCCATATGTCTGATTCGGAACAAGAACGATAGTTAAAGGCAGTGTTCACGATGAATATCGAACTCGAGTTCGACCCAAAAATGGGATTGTTTGGTCGTGAGGTAACTAATAGTGAAGAAACAGCGAAGAAAAACGTCCAGAATAAGTCAAAATAACGGTTTCTTAATTCAGGGCGTGGACGAGAATCATGGGCCCTGCTGATTTCGTCAAGCGCGCGCTAATCGCGAAATCTGCGCGAATCGGTAATGCCAACTGCGGCAGTTGCTTGGCAATTTGGCAGCGGAACGCGTGCGGCGCCACAAGCTCGTCCGATTGGGGGCGGACCGGGATAGGTAGGCGCATCGGGAGAGCTTTCAAAGCCGTTTGTATTTATTTCTGGCCAGTTTACGTAGCTTTCTTCGACCCTATCCTCTACAGCACCTGCCTACTGGGCAGGGTTGAGCAGACCGTTGCGACCGGTGACCAAAATTTTACGACCCCCCACTGGTGACTAAAACTTTCACGAACACCCCCCCCCCGGATGGAGAAATCGTCCCGATGCAATTAACGGCGCTATTGGTAAACTGTTCAAAATTCTTACGCAACTTACAACTCTTGCCTCACTATACCTTTTCTGATGGTTTGGAGACCATTTTTTCCCCCAGAAAAATCTTTTTTTAATCCGACATTTTACGACCCCCCGTTGCGACCGGTCGCAAGCCTGCCCAACCCTGCTACCGGGGTCCCATACAGGTCCCATGATGTCCTGCACGCTCCTACTAAGGTTTTGCACACGTTCCATAATGTCCTGCACACTCCTACTGAGGTCCTGCACAGGTCCCATGATGTCCTGCTCACTCCTACGAAGGTCCTGCACACTCCTACTGAGGTCCTGCACACATTCTACGACGTCCTGCACACCCTACTGGGGTCCTGCACACATTCGACGGCGTCCTGCACACCCCTACTGAGGGGTTGCTGTAGTTCCACGACGTCCTGCATACTCCTACTGCGGTCTCGCATAGTCAACCGACACTTCAGCACACCCTGCGACGACTTCTCGTCTTTGGTGCGCATGGTACAAACACGCGCCACGCTCAAAAACAACCCTTCCGCACAGCGTCCTCTTCCAAGCCGGACGTTTAGAGTAAAGTTCACGCAATCATTTTAGTCTGATTAATGGACGGGGCTGCGATGGTAGATCACCCCGCGCGAATCGAAACCCCATTCCCCACTGAGGCCGCCAACCCCGCACGGCCAGCCGCTTGGTCCATGCGTCAGACTAAAATGAAAACGGAAACTGTACACCACCCTAGAGAGCAAGCTATTTATATGGAGTCTCTAAGAAAACAATGACTGATAACGAAAAAACCCGTCATTTTCATAAGCTAATCTTGAGAGGCCGGTTTGCGAGTTTGAACCGCCGGTTACGGGCCCAGAAGTCATTATGGTGAGTTCCTACAATTATTTTCGGCATTCCCGTGAACGATTACCTCTAGTCACAAATCTTCGAGCGATTTGGTCCACGCCTTCTGAAAAAATGGTTTTCGACGGACGGAGGTGGAGGCGGTGGTGGAGAACGTTTTTGCGTACTTTGAGAGGTCATAACTTTAGAAAGCGGGGACCAGTTGGGATGAAAAGTTGCACACATATGTAATTTCTTGCAGCGCATCGAATGGTGTACAGCTCATACCTCTGGTGACGGTATGAATAGGTGATCTCACACGAGGGTTTGTCGATATTTGTGGCTAACTGAAGTATGGACTAAAACTTTACTTTCGAGATCGGCGACGCGTAACTATAGATCAAAAATCGATATCTTAGCCACGGCGCAGCAGCTCGTATAGTGAAATATGGCTCTGGCACATAGTCGCACATGCATGTCTTCATCTTTCGGTTTTCAGAGCTCAAACTTCTTCGCGAATTTGTGAGGGGCTACTCGAGCTGCTAAACACTGTTTCGAAAACTGCTTTCAATTTTCTGAGAAATTACTGTGCTTATCTGGGTCAAATTCCGGTCCGCAATAGCCAATGGTACTGGGATTCCACCAAGATCGCCGAAGGTCAGCCCAGCAAAAAAAATACATCAGAGAACTACCAAAAACTCGGTTAAAAAGGTTAAAGGCAGTGTTCACGATAAATTTCACTTCCGATATCTTCACGGTTCACGGAAGGTCTGGTGCCCTATATAGCAAGGTATGCTTAAAAAGGACACGGAAGACGCGTTTTCGAGCCAAAATGGGCCCTCTCTTATTTACTTTGATTTTTGAGCGTAGAGGAATTGACCGCTAGAAGGATGATACCTATCAGAGCAACGAAGCGATTATATCACTTATCAGCACTTCCTTCGCTTTATCATTCCTGTAATCTGAGTCTTCATTTGTTCCTTTCAAGGGGCGGATCTGGGGCACGGGGCGTGTCTGGGGCACCAAAACGCTTGTTTGCAGCCGTTGTTTTGCCGCTCCTGGCTCGTTTTCTACCGCTCTTTCGACACTGGGAGCCTAGGATCCTTCTCGCCTATCATTGCACTGTGGAGGGTCAACGAGGATGATCATCGTGAACGCTGCCTTTAAAATTGCCAGATCTGAGCCTAAATCAGCTAATTAATTCGAGAATAGGAGCGATTTTGTTCTCCAGGAATTGAACGTCTACGAAATTTAACCCAAAACGTCGAAAATTACAGTAGAATTCCCGAATTCCATCCGAGTAACAGGAACTACGAACCCGGTCGACAAAATTGACCGGCCATGACAAAAAATCAGAAAAAATGAAGACATATTTTAACCAAAATTTTTAAAAAATTGACCCATGAATTCACATATTACTGTGCTTCTCTGAGCCAAATTCCGGTCCGCAATTGCGTCTCGACACGCTTTGCGGCCGCACGCGCTCGAATCAGTCGGGTTACCAGCGCCGAAGCCGACTCGATGTGGCTTTTTTACACAATTTTCTCCAATTTTTCTTAGTTTGCAGTTTACAAAACCCACCTAGAGTCAGTAGGTCGGCGGCTGTGGCGCTGGAAGCTCTTCCGACTCGGGAGCGTGCGGCCGCAAAGCGTGTCGAACATTGCGGACCGGAAAGCACAGTATGCCGATGTAAATGCCTTGTGACTTATCTTAGGCTAACTAAGCTATAGTGGAATCCACCAAGAGTGTCTCATTTACTTATCAATGAGAAGCGGTCGATTGGAGATCAATGAACATGGAACTCGTTGCAGCACAACCGCTCTCGCTCAATCGGTATCGAGAGTGCTGGTATGGGATTCATGCACATTGATCCCCAGCCGACCGCTTCTTATTGATAAGTAAATGAGACACTCTTGGTGAACCCCACAATACATGCAACATATCGGCGGGATGCCGCTTGCAGCACGTTTCCAATATGTTGGATGTAGCTTGTATGGCCCAAGGTAACGCGCAGGTAACTTAAATCGGCCAAGATATGTTACAAATGACTTGTTTAGAGAAGTTTTCAAGTTAGCGCGAACTGACTGAAGGTAGTTCCAAGGTAATTCTTCTGAGAATATGACCACTTCTCTACAAAATTCAACTTAGGAGACAGAAGTCTCCCGCCAAAGCTGAAGTTCATCAACGTTTGAGTTCTGAATTTCAGTCCATCATTCAAGGAAAAAGAGCTCCATAAGCGATGACTCAATGTCTGACTCAGCTAAGCAAAAAACTTCTGGCTTTATAGAGAGCATAGGCAAAGCCATCGATTTGAAATCCCATATTATACATCAAACATATATATTTAAACAATGTAAATACTAAACAAATCGTAGAAACTGACCATGACAGACGGACAAACGCCTCGGTTATTTCAGGAAATACAAAATCATCGCTGGCAATATTCCATTTACGCCCGAATGCTACTAGTGAGGGCATTTAGACATACATATTCCTGAAACGCGTACCTTACACCGGTAAATCAATCATTTACTGATAATTTCAATCAACAGACAAGAACACGATGAGGTCAGTGAATGAAAAGTAATGCATTCAAAACAGTTTGCCCCCACCCACAGCCCGCGCGGCACATCTGACTCACCACTGGGGATGTTCTGAAATCGGAATCTGCGAGGACTCATTCAAGAAGAAAATTTCAAGCGAGAAAAATTGAAAGTCAACATTTTAACGGGTTGAAAAAAAAGCCCAGCTCGAAATTCGAAGGAAAATACTGAGAACGTTAAAAATCACCGATACATCCTGCAGCGCATGTTGCCGACATCTAGCCAGGCGGAAGTATTCTGTGCTTCTCTGGGCCAATATCCGGTCCGCAATTGCGTCTCGGCACGCTTTACGGCCGCACGCGCCCGAGCCGGTCGAGTTTCCAGCGGCATAGATGACTCGATGTGGCTTTTCTTACAGTTTTCTCGGATTTTTTTTTGGTTTCCAGTTTCCAAAATCCACTTACAGTCAAAGAATAGGCGCCTGCGGCGCTGGGAACTCCTCCGACTCGGAAGCCTGCGGCCGCAAAGCGTGTCGATACGCAATTGCGGAGCGGAATTTGGTCCAGAGGAGCCCAGTACTCTGTCCCAAACGGCACGGCTAGCGAAGAGTCCGAAGAAGCAGCGCCCCCACTGCTTCTCTGACGTTTTTGGATTACGGTAAGACGTCGCGTACGCAAATCACGTACACGACACAGCACCTGTGAGGGACGCAGAGAGAGCGCTGCTTCTTTGGACTCTTTGCTAGCCATCTCGTTTAGGACATAGTATAATAGAACGAAGGGTATGTAACACAATAATTTCACTTACTAGAGAAACCTTTAAGCGTAGTCCAAAAAGAACAGAATGAAGTATCCTCTGTTCCCTGGCGCGCTTGTGCGGAGCGAGGGTAGAGACAGCGAGAAAGTGTGGAGAGAAGGAGACACAGCGTAGGCGCGCAGACGCACGCGATGACGGAAATAAATTTCCCTCGGAAACAGAGGATACCTTGCAAGGGTGCTCTAAACTATAGGAGCAAAAACTGTGAGTCAAAAAAAACACGTCATGAAATTTCCAGTCTCTCCCCCATTTTGAATCCGATTCAAAATCTATATGTAACCAGGGAAAATACTTCAATTTTTCAAATTTTTTAAATTATATTTATTTGAAACCATTCCACTTTTTGTCTTTTGTCCAAAAAAACTTTCCGCATCAGCTCCATACAAGAGAGGTTTTAGAATGTGTTGAACACGATTATGAGATTTTTTCAGTTCTCGGCAGACTATGGCAGGTACTGTGCTTCTCTGGGCCGAATTCCGGTCCGCAATTGTATCTCGACACGCTTTCCGGCCGCACGCGCTCGAGTCAGTCGAGTTTCCTACGCCAAAGCCGACTCGATATGGTTTTTTTATTGTTTCCTTCAATTTCGTTTAGCTTGCACTTTCTAAAACCCACCTAGAGTTGACAGATCGGCGGCTGCGGCGCAGGAAACTCTTCCAACTCGAAAGCGCGCGGCCGCAAAGCGTGTCGAGACGCAATTGCGGACCGGAATTCGGCCCAGAGAAGCACAGTTAATGGTGTTTTTGGTCAGTCTCAGATTTTGCCCGCAGTATTTAAATCACACAAGGAGGCGTAAATAAATGTTTAGGTTTCATCCAACTGTTTTCCCCGAAATTCGAGAGTTTCATGGGGGCTTTTCCCTATTATAGACTCACCACTATTATAGAAAACTAGAACATATTTTTTATCGTGAACACTGCCTTCGAATAAAAAATCGAATCGAGTTGGGTTTTCGTTTCAAAGGCAGCATACACGCTAGTAAAGTAATTGAGATAAATACGGAATTAGAATGGTATGGCACCGAACACAACGCTCACGCATTTTGAAGCTTCAAAAACGACCCACAACGACGCTACACGAGTGAGAAGTTGGCCCCGCCCCTGTATCTGCCCGCCCCCTGTATTTGCCGTCTCCTCCAAAACAGGGATGCGGGGCCATTTCCAACGTCATCGATGTGTGTGGTTTACTTATTGTACCTATTCCACCACCTACAAACGTCGCCGACGGTGGGAATAGCCCAGCAGTAAAACCACTAAAGAAAGAATTTTCTGCAAACCACTTGTTATACTAAAATGAGGTAGAAATAGTAAGCCGCATGTGAGATTTATGCATTTTTAGTTTTATTTTTTTTGATTTTTGTGTAATTTTTAGCGTAATTTTTGAAATTAGAGCGACGCCCCCCATCAAAACATTTTATTTCCGAATCTCGAAATTTCCCCCCCCCCCCGACTCCCAACTTCTGGCAAGTATATATTTGATTACTAGAACTGTCGGACGCCGAAAACTCATTCAGTAGTCGGTCACAAGCGTCTACAACCTGAGCGATGCTACGATCCTTCCCTTTGGTGACCAAGGATATCAAAAAATTTTGGAATTTCTTCACCAAATCTTCATTTTTGGTCAGAAATTTTCGGGATCCCCCTCAAATTTCATTTTCGGACCAAAGTTTTTTGCGACCCTCCCCCGTTGCGAAGTTTCGCAGCCCCGCTTGACCCTGGGGCGAATTTTCTTGGCAAGAAACGACGAGCCAAAAACTCCCTAACGGAGCTCATTCACAAAATGAGTCATATGCTACCTTTCCAGTGGTATGCTCAAAATATATAAATTGCTACGACTCGAATATTCACGATAGACTCTTCGAGTATATCCGATTTGGGCAGTCGAAAATCGAAGTAGAAAAGTTAACTGTCGAATATATTCGAAATCGATTCACAAAGGAAAAGTGTAGAGTGGTAAACGCAACACGCGGCTACATCTACGCCTGACATCCGACGTCAATTATGATGTTTTGCTTGCGCCACTGCAGACGACACACCATAAATGACGGCGGCCTTCAAAATTGCGCTCCGCCGCAGTACTTTGGTGAAATCTATCGGAAAACTCTGTTTTACGTTGACGTGTGTTCCTTAGAAAGTGTAAAAAGGATGAAAGCAGAAATTTTAAGGTGAAATATGAGAAGCTACAAATGTCGTGGAGAGATGAAGTTTTCTATGGGAGTGAATCTGGGAATGGGAGAAAATTATACGAATTTCTTCCTTGCGTCGAAGAACGCTCCAGCAGGGAATCGGCTGAAGTGATTTGGTTCTACTTTGGCCTTGTCATCAATTCAATTTCATAAATTTCACTGACAAGGAAAAAACTCTTACTCAGCCGAGCAATTTCTGATGAAATAGACTTCTCTAGAACCGTTTTTGGTGTAGAATCCGATTAAGGTCTTCGCTAAAAAAACCTTAAACCACTCAGAAAAGCGTTATAGACATTTTTCGTCACATTTCCGCATCTGTTGTACCTTTTAAATGCACATTATTCCTTGGGAAATTCGGAAAATGCCCCCCCCCCAGCGTCGAAAACTACCCCACTGACCGAATTTTGGGTGAAGCTATATTTTCCAAACTCTGCGCAGACAGACAGCGTTTTGGACTTGTACGGATTGTTGGTTGGTCGTTTATCCATACCAATGAGAGGGCTCTGAAAGCGTTTTGAAAAATTGATTCAGAATTGAATTTAATTCCTGCGAAGTAGGTTATTTGAGGCGCTGATCACGAATCTGGTGTTAATTTCTCAATTTTCCCCTCATTTGCCTAAAGCTCCACATCGAGGAAAAATTTGATGGCAAATCGACGATTTCCGGAGTGCTACGACAGATAAGGCTCAAATTGTTTCTCTGAGGGTTGCTCAAATTGTTTCTCTGAGGGTTGTTTGGAGTGCAGAGCATGAATCTGAGGTCCGTTTATCGATCTAATTTGTATGCCGGGATAATTCGGAGTGGTAAAAACGGATTTAACGTCAATTTGTCTATTCTCGAAATTCTAAGGTGGGCTTTGCCCCTATATGGAATCGTGACGCGCACTGAACCTCAGAATTCCGAGAAACGAACTCCAGCTTGGCGTTTAGTGGACTAGATTACCCCTGCACATAAGTTTTCAGCCGAATCCGGATTTTTTCGAAACAACCTAAAAATTTCGTGAGGGTACCCTCACCTTCGTGCCAGCCTTTGAAAAACACGTATCTTTTTTCAGAGTTGTTTTGGGCAGTTGCGAAGACCGTAATCGGATTGCGAGTCGTAAAACAATAGCAAATTTTTTAAAAAAAGAAAAACGACCGAATTTTAAACAACAAGAACAAGAAAAAACAACAAGAATCAACCCACCTGTTAATAAATGAATGCATCAAAATGATTAGCAAATGGTGATGGCCGTGCGGCTGGCTGGAAACGCTAGCACTGTGCGTGGACGCCACTGCAAAGAAAATCGATGCGCATCACGAAAACACGTTGCGTCGCGTTCGTCAACAGCCGCAACCGACGCCGGCTGCCTGATTGGCCAACGCGATTGGCCGCTGTCAGGGTCGGTCCCGCCCATTTTGCCGGTCGTTTTCGTGTTCGCTCAGGTTACAGCAGGTCCACGACTTTTTGGGAGACGAAAGTGGCCCGATATATGTGCAAAGAAGGGAACATACCGCAAGGGGTTCATAATCACTGAAAAGTATTTTTGCAGCCGAATATTTCATTCATTTTCAATAACAGAGCACTTACGACAAGATTTATGAGGCGACATAACACTTTACAAGTTATTTTCTGGGGCACTCGAAACCCACGTGCTGCAGGAGCCTAATGACTTAATGGTTGACCGGGAAAGGAAATGACAGCTGCCTCTTGCTCTCCAAAAAAGCATATTAATGCGCATTGATCGAAATTCGGCACCTACAACGCATCCACATACATAGTGTCTGCCCGAGAGGCACTGTCAGCTCACGCGGTCGGCGTGCGCACCGAGCGCCTGACGAGGAGGCATTGTGCGGACTTTAGAATCGCTTAGCAGGAATCTTGGACGCATAGTAAATAACATCACAGTCAGCCGTTTGCAGCCGTAGGAGAGCTCGTCGGGAAAACCTCCTCGCGATGGTCGCGCCCTACGCACCTCGACCGCGTGAGCAGACAGTCTCATTCGGACAGACTCTACCATGGTGTCGAGATCCCAGAGCGAAATTCTGTTCGAGATCTCAGGTTTTACTATGATGGACAATTAAATTTGATTGAGCATATCAAAATCGAGTGTGAGTCGGCTCACAGGTGGACTGCTCAGATAACTAAGGCGACATCCACTAAATATAAACTGGTTTGATTCAAACGCACAAGACTTGCGTAAGACCGAACACTCAAAAAATATATCGGTGCGCTCGAAAAAGTCATGGCAAATCTCAAATTTTCAACTGCTGCAGATTTGGACGGGTTTCCAGTAATTTAGTCCATATTAGCGCTTGCGAGAAATCGAAGAGCATAATAGGTTTTAAGAGACGGGAGCGACTAGATTCAACCGAGTGCGCGCGCAGAGCGTTATTTGGCTCAGCGTTGTGAAATCGAATCGGCTCAACCACCGGACTATCCACGCTTTCGTGCCCCATCGGCAATGTCTATTGCATACTTACGTGGCGGCGACGGGGTGGCGGAGTAGGGACTGGCACAAATTGTCGCGCATGGCGCAGCAATCAGTCGCGCCAAGTTTTGACAGCCGTCGCGCGCGACGAAACTAGTGGGGCTGCTACGTGCGACGTTTTCGTGCCTGTTTCGCGGCTAATCTACACTTTTTCGTAATCTGCCCACTGTTTAGCGTCAGCTGGATGGTGTGCCGCATCGTCGTGCACTGCACTGAGACACCGCGACACTGACGGCACACATCCGTCGTCGGACACAATACTTTCGCTGTTTTAGAAGTTTTCGATGAGTGGATGCTCTCGAATTATTTTTTTTTCATGTTCACGTAGATTCGAGGCCACCGGCGGCTCCGCGAAATCTTCGTTTCTGCGAACCCCTTTATTTTTTCGTGATTTCTTTTATCACATATTTTCCTTTCTCTTCATGATTTTATTCAATGGATTGCATTAATCGTTGTCAAAGTCAGAAATCCAGAATCGCCAAAAAATAATGAAATAATGAGGTGGTAAAGGTAGTTCTCCTACAAAATTTTCCCCTCGATTGAAGGCACGGGACATTTATAGATACTGACATGGATGTCAAAAATTTGCCGTCAGTGCAAGATTTTCACCCGCCCCCTCCCAATATTGGAAACAACTCCGATGTTCGCTCTGTCTTTCATCGGTGGCCCTTTTGTTTTTGAAGAAAAAATAACGAAATGGGAGAAATAGCTTGAATTCCGTTTATCTAGATGATCTTTGCACAGGAACAGGCTTTATTCCACTTTTCGGAATCAGTAAGTTGGTCAGAAAATTGCGGTATGTCAAGACATGACGTAAATCTGAACACGTAATCCTATATTACTTACTTGGCTGCAATCTTGTCATGGAGGGTTATTTCTTGGTGCCTGTCATTAATTGTACATCGATTCGCAGATTTTTAGTGAATCATATACAACGTCACTTGGCCACCTTCAGAGATCAGCACACGCAAGTGTCTCCATAGACAAGTTATCAGCCAAATCTGAGACTGTTCAAAACTAACTCATGCATCGTGTAATCAAAGTAGGAGAAAATGGAAACGAATCAAGGTCAAAATTCCATTCTCATGCGTGAATGTTAATAGTGGATGCGATATTGCGTCACTCCCATTCGTGAACGACCGGGCAATGACTAATCGTATCGTCGAGTACTGTCTGCAGCAGCGACGCCGTCGCGCCCGCTACTAAGTATGCACTAGACTAAGTCCCATGCCTCTCATCTGGTAATCTGCTTCGTTAAGGAATTATGTCCGCCCGCTCAGCCGGTGAGCCTCATGCTCCTTACCTGGTGATTTTATGTCTGCCCGCTCAGCCGGTGACATGCTCAGCCGTGGATTTATGTCCGCCCGCTCAGCCGGTGAGCCTCATGCTCCTTACCTGGTGATTTTATGTCTGCCCGCTCAGCCGGTGACATGCTCAGCCGTGGATTTATGTCTGCCCGCTCAGCCGGTAAAGCCGTGCCCCTCAGCCGGTAAAATGCATGCTCGGCCGGCCGGTGTTATTATCTGAGCTGTTTTGATTACGTGTCTTCCGTTGTTGACAGTTATATGAAGCAACTAGAGTGTGTTGATATTTGTATGCACAATTAAATGTTTGACGAGCCTCCGATTCAATTATGTTTACCGCCGATGTTGTCACTGATAGTGTCTGTGAATGCTTGTCGGCGTTATTGCTTTCACGTCAATGAAATTGTTCCTGTTTCCTAGGATCAGGAAACAGCAGGCTGATCATCGCGCTTCACGCCGATGTGGAAATAGCGGAGAGCCGTCGTGATTGCAAATAAAATAACTAGTTTATTTTGGAAGATGATGACGAGAAAACGCGAAAGTTGGAAGTGGTATGAGGCTATTTGCTATGGCTCGAATGCGAAATGGATGCGGTCACAACCTACCGACTTTAGTGCTGAACCCACATGCATCAGTGGAGAAATTTTCTCACTGGCTGACCTGGTGGGACCGGATTGAATTGAAAGTTAACAATAGGGCTAGATTAAAATAGGGCGATGATTATATTCACTGTCTATCCCAGGATGGGAAGTGTGACAACTGTTACGCCTAACTTTCATGTAGTAAAACTACCGAACAGAATGATCGGTATTCCAATAAGAATTAAGGGCCTCCGACAGATCTGGCCGGAAAATCGACTGTGTCGCGAGGCGTGGGTCCGCCAAAGTCTCGTTTCGACGGTGTGAGTGACAGACACAACACTTCACGTAGGGGACATCTACGACAGGATGCATGCTACGCTCGCTATATATAATACATATCGACCTCGGCGCAACTGGGTACCTAGTCCAGTGTCAATAGTGACCTCACAACAAAAACGCTCGAATACGGCTCGTCGCCTGTGAATCCATATCGCTCCAACTGTCTGGAGATATGGACATAACAGAACAAAACATAGGATTATGCGTTTAGCCAATCTCAGAGTATAATAAGACCTACCTTAGGGGCGGATCCTTCCTCAGTCACTAGGGATCGGACCTAAGGGTGCTTTCGGACTGCTGCGGGACTCCGCGCCACATCGGTTGGACCTGCGTCACAGCACTAGGCCTGCGGGCAGAAGCAACACCCCCCCCCCCGAATCGCCCTCTCCCCTCGGACGTCCACTTCATAGGCAGTACGGTTTAGCCCACCTGGTGACTTCGGGCTTCCCGGCCGGATGATGACTGCGGCCTCATACTGCTTGGGCAGTCAGCTACGGCTCACTGCGGTGAAGATGACGATCCACACGTGGAGGCAGGAGCTCGGACCCAATTGCAATGATGTTGACGGGCAGCCAGCCGCACGATGATCCACACGACGAGGTCACTAGCGATGATCGAAGCGCGTGGCACTGGTTGCCTGCCTCCTCTGCGTTTCTGCCTGCTTACGAAATTCTACAGTACTAGCACAACGCCAGGCTCCAGCGCCTGTGCACTCTGCCGCCTCTTTAATAAGGGATGACGTCAGCAATGGAAAAGTCGGACAGAGGTCACGACAGACCGAGTGCGACTGAGTACGGGGCGGAAAAACCGATCTGGAGTGCATTGCCCTTGCCCATGTGCGAGCGTACAACACCAGTATCGACAGCGTGGATTGTGGACGCAAGCAGACGGACTCGGGTGAACTTTCTAAACCCGTCTGTCACAATTTGGATGCGTATATACCGGGTGGGGCACAGTCGATCGACCAGGTCTGACGGAGGCCTAATACAGTTTTTTTACAAAGACTACACAAAGGGTACTTTGTGATTCGATATTCCACACAGTTACCACCGCATGGCCATCATAATAATTCAAGCCGTACATCATTCAATGTTCCACCCGCTTAGAATCATGACGGTAGCATTGGAGATCACAGCGTGTCTGACACTCACGTCTAAAGAGTTCTGCAGTGTTGCAGACACCGGCGAGCGGTCACCGAGCGTCAGCCTTGACACTGCGAGAAAAATGGTCTCAAGCATTATCGACGAGGCGCGGTCGCCACTCGCTGGCAGTGATGCCAATGGTATAATTTTGCGACGGTCACGTCGCTCTTCACAGCGACAATGACCGCCTGTCGCGGGCTCCCGCCCTTTGAATGTGTCGCTGTCGCAGTGCGTTGCACAGCGACAGCGACAGTGGCAACGACAGACTTCGGCACATTTGCAGTATGTCAGCCCTGCGAGACACGTCGCAGAGACGGACACGCGACAACTGTCACCACGACGGCCAGTTGGTCCCGCCACGATTTTTGCAAAATATGATAACTGCCGCTCATGACAGCGACAAAGTACACCATTGACCTGACGCAGACCGAAGCCGCGCCAAAACACTTTCCAGAGCCCCCTCGTCATCGATCGCCCCCGTCGCCGAATGAATTGGATATTGCACCAAGCACTGAACGCCGCTACGAGCAACGCTGCGACTTAAACTCCGCAGATTTCTTAATGCCAGGTCTGAGTTCTTTAGAGCTGTCACCTTTTCTAACTATTTAGAAAATGGTTGTATTACTGAGAAAACATGAGCTACCCGTTAAAGATTACAGGCAGTTGAAAGGGTTTAGTACTGTCATGTATCCATTCTCGGAGACAATGAAATGCATGATAAATTGAGCGTCAAATTTCATCTGAATAAGTAAACATATCGTATATTAGGCAGTTCGCCTATAATTGGGTACGGTTTGGAACACAATAATTTCCCGGCGTTTTCGTCATAGAGGGTACGAAAAAATTAAGGTCCTCCCGTCTTAAATTTCCCTATGAATTTGCGTGTGAAAGCTGTGAGCTCCCAGATTAGAGCAGTTTTCGAAATATTTCTTGCAAAGACCTATAACAGAAACAATATTTCTTGATATCAAAATGTCATTATAGGTTATGCTCTTCTGGAAATACTTAGAAAGTATCAGAATTAGGAGACTACCGCCCAAAGAAATCGTGATTTCGAAATATTTTGGAAGTCGTGCTGTTTATCGCGATGCTCGAAAGAAGCGCCGCAGTAGTTTCTGTCTGACAAAAACGGAGAATCTGAATGAAATCTACCCAATCACTCTAGTTTTCCGATCAAATGTGATGCGATAGGAGAAGACCGTTGCGCAACAGGCAGATCATGCAATCATAGTAAAAAAAGTCTAAGACATATGCAAGAACAAAAAACAGTGGCTCAAGTTGCTTCAAAATGGCGAATTCCACTCACATCGAAATAGCGATCTCCGCTCCGTGGCATACTGCCAGGCGGAGAGCAAAATCTCTTTTGGTCGATATGGATGGTGAACATTGCGTCACGTCGCTCGTCGTTGGAAGTATGATCCCGGCCTAACCGCGATGCAGCTCCCGCGCGACACGTCACGGTCGTCGCCCGCTGCGTGGCGTACCCCATTGGCCTGCCGCTGAGAGACTCGCCGCGTTGCCAATCCGCAGAGGTCTTAAAAAAGGCCTCACATCGGTCTCATGATCTGTGGTCTTACCCTGACCCGTCTCACGCTGATCTCCTAGTGCAACTAATGGTATAGGGCAAGATGCGATAGAATCAGAGGCATATGATCCTCGCAAAGAGGGAAGTGTGAATAGTTGATCTTTAAGGAACGAAAAATCGATTCGACTTTGTTTACCATACTTTTACCACTATACAGTGGTGACATAAGGCAGGGCAATAAACATTCTACACTTCAAAAATCTAGCCCCATGGGAAGTAATGCATCGCTCCCAACGGAACTATACGCAAATTCGCACTCTAGGGAAATTTATAATTAACCTGATTTCTCAGAGAAATCCTAGTGCGGAGAAAAGTGTGTGCAGCCAAAACATATAGACGCCGTTGAGGTGGATAACAATTACTACATCAGAAAACACTTGGTATCAGTGGGTCTACTTATCAACACTCAAGTTGTAGGGTGACACAATTTGTTTTCTAGGCTGTCGTGATTCTCATGTTCCCAGACAGACATGGGGAAGTTCGCAGTGCTTTAAATAGATTTTTTAAGGACTTAGTGGCTTCATTTGATTCTTTAGTTCAGCTCTTTGCTGTGAGCTTGTCGTTGTTATGATTATACGACTAATTGTTAAGGTTCTCTGAACTCTCTCTGTCTACACCTCAAAACTCAAAAACCTTACCCTGACAACTGGATTGGTGAACAAACCAAGCGTGACTGATCTACTAACTGCTAGTGCTGGGTGATCTGTGAAGAATAAAAATGCATACAAATCTGTTTGGTGTGGACTTTCGCGTCTCATGTTGGGCACCGACTGTTACCGTGCTACTGAAAGCCTCCCTTTTTAGGTACTTGGCAGATAAAAATACCTCTCATAGAACAACAAATTAATCTGTTCTAACCTTGAGATTACAAAATCTATGTTTCTCCTTTTTGCGCTCCAATACTCTCTGTGACTAACGTGAATTACCTACACTGCTGCGACGAGACGATCCAAGGAATATAGTTAATTATTTCAATACCAAGTAGAACACTAGATCCAGACAATACGTGGAGAGCGGGTAAAGGGACTAGGCTAACATGTCCCCGTCCCTTTTCAGAATTCTTTCTTGTAGCCCTTTTTCCGCTAGATCACTCATCCGATCTGCTCAACGGTAGGCGTACTTTAAGGCACAGCTCAAGCTAAAGGACGAAAAATGAGATTTCCACATAATTGTGATGTAGACCCACCCCATACAACGCCTACCAAGTGCGAGCTCCCGATTCTTCCGAATAAGCGAGATATGGGAGGAAGCCACCTTGGGGCGCCCACCTCGAGCTTTCAAGTTCCACAGTGGCGAGATGAGCAATTGTTTCTCATCAATTACTCCGTTCTTCAATTCATTCTCTACTTCTCTCTTTGCTCAGTTCAGCTCGCATACATCGGTCGCAAATGAAGGAAGGTGAAGCCTCGGTCAACTCGTCCAACATGTTTCCTAGCTCAATTTTGAGGGACCATAACTCCGTTTCCAGAAGGTCTTGTACGCTTCCAGAAACATCATTCGAATCAGCCTGGGACCTTGTTAAAGATACGCAGGGAAACGGAAGACGGATTCCGGTGTTGGACTGTGCCCTCAAAGGCAGTGTGCACGATAAATTCCGTTCTCGCGATGTCAGCTTTAAACACTAAGTCTGCAGATGCTGGAGAGGATAGGATCGAAGAAAGCAGCGGAAACGAGCCAGAAATCGATGAAAACAGCTTTGAAAGTTACTCTCGCTCTAGTAGGCTGCTTATCCCTGTCCATCCCTCCCCATTCGGACGAGCTTGTGGCGCCGTGCACGTTTTCAATGGCGATTTGCCAAGCAACTCCGCCACGTAAAAAGCCTGATTGAAATCGCGAACATTTCGTTCCAAACTCGCCAACCACGTGCTCTTTCTTCGAATTTAATCTTGATCGGTCAGTCATACCACAGAGCATTTCGAAAACTTAACTTTTCCTCAGAATAATCTCAGAAAATCCATGCACAAAACCTTACAGCGAATACTCAGAACTGCGTAGCGAAAATTGCTACGAAAACTGTCCAATGTCTCCTCTTGTTGACCCTGGTCACTTTCGAAATCTTCGACTCCCCCGATAAGAAGAGCTCCACCATTCAGCCGTTCTGGAGTCGTCAGTATCACCATCAGCGGCTTAGGAAGGCAAGGAATTAGTTTTAACATTGTAAGAGAACTGGGTGGCCATCGGTGCGATCCACATGTGAGACACACATGCTTGGTCTTATATGCCGTTTACCTCGGCGACTCGACTAATTTTTTTAACGAGTTTTCGACTAAGTTGACTTTTTAAAATTTCGAACAATCGAGTTTTTGACTAACTCGTTTTTCGAGAATCTCGAATATTTCATTTTTCGACTAAATCGGATTTGTAAAATTTTGAATAACCGAGTTTTCGACTAACTTGATTTTTCAAAATATCGAATAATCGAGTTTTCGACTAATTCTATTTTTTGAAATTTCGAATAGTCAAGTAGTCGAATTGAATCGACTTCAAATAAACGAATGCTCACGTTCGACTAACTCCATATTTTTTCAGAATGTGTGTTTCTGAAACACCTTATCTCGAGTGTTTCAGCCCCTTTCTACTGCTCCGAGTAGAAAGGGGCTGACACGACGGAAACGAAACGCCAAACCACTTTCTACTACTTCAAGTCTTCCACTGAAAGTATATCTCGCGTCATTTTCAGAGTGATAGTCGCAGCTTATTACACTACCTCATGAAGTGTAGAGGAACCTTTCAGTTAACCAATACGCTACCCACCCCCGAATCTGTGAGGTCTGACTTACGCGAATCTTCACAGTTTGGGTGAAGGCCTCTCAAATTACAAACATCTCAATTCAGTCTCTTTTTTCCATTGCCAACGGGTGATGGAGCGTCTGCATTCTGCGTCGTAAACTGCAACAGAAAGATTCTATAGGCTATCACCTAGGCAATTTCCTTTATTTTCGATTCATTAGTTTCAAAACTGCGCACAACAAGTTTTGCGGACTTTGGTGTAATAATAGGTAGTAAGCCACAAGGAAAACCCCGTAACAAAAGGAACCTACGTTCTATACTTCTCATACTGACAAGCACGCCCATGCCGATCATTTTTTTCCGCAGGGCTACCGTAATCCTGCGCATAAATTAAATAGCGCCGGCTGCATGGCTGCAGACTTTGTCACATATCTTACGACAGCCACCACTTTTTGGCGTGTGACTTCCCACCAAATTAAATTTCGACCGGGAGACGATGTATCACCCCAGAAATGTTGAGTATTGGTTTTTTTCGGCTAATTCAAAAATAAGCAGACTGGGTTGATTCTTGTTGTGCAGCTGTAAAAGAATAACTGTTGAAATGTGAAGATGGGATTTTACCGAAAATACTTTTGACTTGCCGTTAGATAAAGGATGTCTGTCTACTAAGATTTTGGGAATGTATGAATGGAATCATCTTTTTTTGAAGGGAATTTTCATAACTTCCAAGAGAATCTCTTTGTTTCGCGGATAATTTTTCGATCTTATGCGACTCGGGTTACTTTCTTTATCGCCACCGAGTCATACTTCTTTACAAGTGCTATGTAAAATAGTCCTATAATCAACTGTTATCTCTACGCGACCGTTTGCGAGCCAGGCTAATGGTTAAAAGGGAGATTAACAGCTTCTGTTGATGTTTTCGGATCATAAGTACAGAAAATAGGAGGATCGCCGTAAGATATTTGGCAAAGTCCGCAGCCATGCTGCCGGCGCTATATATAGTTTACGCCCAGGATTACGTTAGCCCTGCGGAAAAAATGATCTGCGTGGACGTGCTTCTCTCATAGTGCGTTCTTTATACATTTACCGCAACTTCTGCGCAGGATGCTGTCGTCGTCGCACAGAAGGCTGAAAGTTACGTTTTTTTTCTGCCTAGCGGCAGCACTAATAGTTGTCTTTTGCATCCTGTTAGCCAACATTTTCTGTTCAGCTTCTAGAACATTCATATGCCTTTGCCGTTTACGATGTGTAAGGTAGCCAGTTCGCGCAAAAAATATGCCTTTGCCGTTCACGATGTGTAAGGTAGCCAGTTCGCGCAAAAAAGCTAATCTGATGGAGGTGATAAGACTGGACGCAGAAGCGGCAAGTATTCAAGTCTATGACAATTAGCCTTTTGCTTCATGGACGGTCACTCTCAGAGCCAAATTCCGGTCTGCATTGGCGGACAACGGCTGTTGCATCACGCAACGGGATGATAATCATGCTCGGACCACCTGGTCCGCACGTGCGGATCGATATTCGGCTCCGAGTACGATAGAACTCCTCTATTACGGGACGAAAATTTTTCGAAGAATTCTCAAATTATGGCGCAAGAAGAGCACTGAATAGACTAACACACGAAAACGCTTTTCTCCCGAAGTCGAATTGGCTGGGGTACTTCCGGGTGGTATCCACAAACTACATTTTTCGCGCTCTGTCCATGTGATCTTTCGTGCCAACAAAACGCGAGAATGGCAAAAATCGAAGGTTTGGAGTTGCTAGTATGGGAACTAGCAAAAGACCTACGAAAACTGTATGCAAATAGAGGAATAACGGTTGCTTTTGTTAGAAGGGTGAAAGTGGACGAGTTACACGGCGCGCGTTTGAAACAGCGATTATTACCTACTAAATGGTTGAGGTAGCGAAACCTATAGACTGTTACAGCCAGTACTACAAAGCTCACTTCTTTGGAAGCATCAAATCTAGCCGGAAGTACCGTATTCGAAAGATCCATTTGGACGAGACTGTTTTTGGGCGGCGGAGGTGTCGACGCTCATGGGCGGGGTCTTCAAATTTTCTCGGCTTGCATTGCTCAAACTTAGTAGTTGTGATTCATTTTTGAAGCTTCCTACCACGCAAGGCTTCTACTTCGGGTCATATGACCCTAGTGACGTAGTTATTCCAACATCTTTTTCGAGCGTGTCTGCTGCTCTGAATCCACAGAACACACTCAGATATGAAATTGGTAAATTTCATGTAATTGTGTAGAGGACCTTTCCTATATTACAAGATCTCTGGAAGTGCAAAGTCTAATTTCATACAGATAAACGAGATCATTGCGATTACCATGGGCCCGATCCCCTTCAATTACCGCAAAGGGCCACGTCTTCTTCCTTGATTTGCAAAAGTTTCCGAACTTTTCACGACTTTGGATAAAAGCATTTATTTCGAAAACAAGGAAGTCTCACCCAACAAAATAGTTTCCATCGCATCCAAGGATCCTTCGCCCCCGATTGGGCGTATCGTAAATTCCCGACGCCTAGAACTCTGGCTGTTTCGAGTCGAAGTATTCTTCTGAGACTTCGTCATCGTTAGTGCACTGTTTTCCATCCAGGAAGTGCTGCATCGAGCGGAAAAAATGGTAGTCGGGAGGGGGAAGATCTGAGCTATACGGATGGTGAGGAACAACTCCCCAGCCCAGGTCCAGCAGTTTCTGTCGGGTTATCCGAAATACGTGTGGCCGAGCATTTTTGTGAAGGAGGCGATCAGTGTTCATCCCAGGGCGATTAATGTGTATCGCTTTGGCCAAACCCGCCAGCTGTGAGAAGGAGACCTCGGCGGTCCCTGCGGAGTTCAGTGGAGGCAGCTCTCAGTGAATTGGTCCACGAATGTCGCACCAACCGCAGAGCATCAGCTTCCGCTGGTGCTTTTACGGCTTCGGCGTAATCCATAATCCGCGCTTCTTGCTCGAAGTCAATCCACGTTCTTTTACGCGATATGTGAACTACAGACACCATTTTCTGTTTCCCGTGACAATGTCGTCGAGCCAAGCAAAAGTGCGCTCTCTAGGGAGCGATCCAGTGCTTTCTGCTATCTCCTCACGGCAAACTTTGTGGCTCACGCTCAAAGAGTGGGGACCCAAACATTGAGCTTGGAAACCTTTCCTATTGCAGCCAAAAGACGAACGACCCTTGATTGAGCGCAGGCAAGACTGCTGCTTATCTCCAGTGTGGTTTGGCTCGAATCGTTTTCCACCTGCTCGCGCAGCTCGTGGTTGTTGAGCTTGAATGGCCTTTGTGATCGCTCCTTGTCTTCGCATTCGTAAGGTCCAACTCTGAACTAGCTGAACCAATCGTGTACTGTAGTTTTGAGAACAACACCCTCGCCCAACGCCTGCACCATGCGGCGATAGAAATCCGTAGGTTTCATATCGGATTGCCAGTCGTAAAGGAGGCAGGTGCGAATTTGATCGCGTGACAGCATTGGGAAACTTGACATGTCGACGATTGTGCCGAAGGAATGGACAAGCTTGTTGGTTTTAAATATAAGCACTGATATGCTCTATATATGTATATACAAATAATGAAACCGGAAATTTTTCTTAAACATATCGAAGATAGCTCGAAAGCTCTCGAAGTGCTCCGAAGACTCCGGAAACTTTTGCATCAACCTACTAGATGTATGAATAATTTTCAACGGCGTCCTTTTCTCATGCACCAACTACGAATAATGAGAAATATAAGCCTAAAGCCTAGTTTTGACTGCATCGCTGCTGCTTTTCATCGCAGCGATTTTACACCCGCTGCTGCAGCGATTTAGAAGCGGCAGCGATTCTATTCATAGTGCATAGCCTCACGGATGATCGAAGAAATTCAATCAATCAGTGAAATTAATGGCTGCGTGTCATCAATAACGTGTTTCGACACGTAAACACGGATCTTGTCATGTGGAAGGGTCAACTTTCACTAGATGAAACGTGTCACTCGCTGACAACCCCTCCAGCGCTGCCATTTTGGCCGCGATGGAGCGATGGTCAGCGACCATTGAGAATCGTTCTTCAAGCAGCGATGCAGTAAAACATAGGGTTTAGTCGCCGCGACCCAGCGATGTAGGATGTTCGCCACGAAGCGATCACAATTGGAGCGGCTTTCCATTACGCGCGATGAAAAAGGAATAGTTGTCCATCGCATGACCGCAGCGACCACCTGCAGTCAAAACTAGGCTTAAGACAACTCATTCACCAATGGTTGGCCACTAAAATATGGAAATATTGAAGGAGTCATAACTCCGTTCGTAAGCGGCTGTGAACAATTTGTGGGACACCGTTGTGATCATCGCGTGATTCTCTTTAATACTAGCATAAAACCTTTCTGTTTCGCTACCTATCTTGAGAACGGTCTCACGCTCATTAGACTGATGTCTCTGGAATCGTGCAACACCCACTGGGAGCGGAGTTACGGCTCCTCCCAAGTTGAGCGGCGAAAGCATGGTGGACGAGTCGTCCGAGGCTTGTAACTTTCGTCATTTGCAACTGATACATGCGAGAGGACCTGAATGGATAGAAAGGCTGAGAATGAAAGGAAGAACGTCGATCTTGATTGAAAACCATCGCTTATTTCGCCACTGTTCATCTCGAAAGATCGTAAAAAAGACATTCCCAAGTAGCTTCTGAATAGGTGCGCCCGAGCTTGGCTTCCTTCTCTATCTCGCTTATCCTCAAGATTCGAGAGCTCGCGCTTGGCAGGTGTTGTATAGGGTAGGTCTACTTTCAAACTATGGAAATCCCAATTTCATCTCCCAGGTTGGACTGTCCCTTCAAGAGAATCTTGTCCGGCATAATTTTTGCACACTCTTCTCCTACATGATTGTGACCGCTCACGCAAGTTTAACACTTTGTCAGACGGCTGGATTCATACAGCCAAAGAAAGCATAACATATGGGAGTGATTCAGCAATCGGTTTCAGTCCGTCCTAGAGCCTCTTAATTACTGACCTCTAATTAAACCCTCAAAGCCTATTTTTGCCCCTCACATGCATGCCAATTGGAGATCAGAGTAGCTTTACATGACCACGCACTAGTTATTGTGCATGTAGAAAAGAACGGAATTATTGTAAATAGCGTCTAGTATTATTCAACCATTGTAGATCTCGCGACCCGAGTACTATAACAAGGTTCCACTTACTTCTGAGTGATGAGGAGGTCAAAACAACGCGATTATCGCATCAATGTCGGAAATCTCTTCTTCCTAGTCTTTAGATACGCGATTGCCATAGAACACAGGTTTTGATCACCCATTAGGTTGAACTTTGCTTTCGTGAGGCTGACATTACGCTTATAAAGAGCCAAGTAAAGACCAGGTCTAAAGCGTCGACCCTTTCCGTTAGGCATCTTGTGGCCTGACGTAGCCCTATTAATTCCGAGGACGGACCTTAAAGGCACAGGACACCCAAAAAATTAATTTTCAGATTTCATACTTATCTTGGAGAGAGTCACACGCTAATCACAGTGGTTTCTCTAAAATCGTCCGAACTTTACTTTGAACAAGGTTACGGCTCTTCAAAGATGCCTACATTTTGAGGGTGGAAAATTGGTGGACGAGTTGTCTCAGGCCTGTATTTCTCCTCATTCGCAATCGTTGAGCGAGAGCAAGCCAGGATGAGGAGATAGCCCAGCAATGGACTGAAGAACGACGACTTATTGGAATTCATCCATCCATCCAGCTGCTATCGAATCCGAAAATCTGTTAGGGGGTCGGGCCTGTGGTGGTCGTTTATATCTCGCTTATTTGGAGGAATTGAGATCTTGCATTTGGCACGTGTAATACAGGAGGGGTCTTCTATCGTCCATCACTGGATGAGGGATCGCCGCGACGCTGCTTGGCGGGAAAAAATGCGCGATCAATAGCCCCTCTCCCTTCGTTTTCCCGCGCGCCATTTTTCCCCCCCAGCAGCGTCGCGGCGATCCCTCTTCCAGTGATGGACGATACACAGTTACATCAAAATCTCAAAATTCATATCTGAGGGTGTACTGTGGCTTTAAACTTGAAACCGGCCTCAGACCACCACGGTACGAAAAGTGAAGTTAAGTGTTCCGCTAGAGTTAAGAAATAAAATTTATTAGGTGAGCCTGGTGCTCCGGAAAAGCCCCAGTGTGAATGACTGCTCTGCAATTATAACAGGAAATCATGCAGGTAGAAATTGGCGAAACCGCTGACAAAAAACGACGATATCTTACCTTGATACCTTGATGGTCCATCCTCATCGGCGGTCTTCTCGATATGGACCTCATTCTCTCCAGGTTTCCCTAGAAAGAGCAACAGTCATCCAGTATGGTGAGCCTTTTTCTTGAATAACTCGTTGAAATTATCCACCGAACGCGTCGCAGGTCGTCCTAGAGTTGTTTTGACGTCGCGCGGGTACCAGTATGTGATCCTTGTACTCCATCTATCGTCGACTCTTCGCAGCACATGTCCTGCTCATCTGTGCTTAACAGACTCAATATGGGATACTGCGTCTCGTATGTCTGACTGCTTCCGGATTTCGCAGCTGCTCAGTCGTTCCTGACATTGTTTTCGACCATTTGTTCCCAATAGGCACCTCTCTAATGTCCTGTGTGTTGTTCCCAGGGCAACAGAAGTCTCCTTGGTGTGGGCCCACGTCTTGGAACCATAGCACAATGCAGGTAGTACCGTAGAGTCAAACAGGTGAGCACCTGTTTGACTATCCTCAATCTCGTTTGCCACTTTTCGGATTGTGCTCATCGCTGCCCACGCTGCTTTTCTTCGTCGGTCAATCTCCTTAGACAGGTTGTTTTACATATTGAGTTCTTGTCCTAGGTAGACATCGCTATCAACTCGATCCGCTTCGTTTCCTTCCAGGTAGATTCGTCCGCCGTCACACTATCGGTTGCCCATCGTCTGAGTCTTCCCCATGTTCATTGTCAAACCAATCGCGCTGCCCACGCTATTCAACTCATCCAGCATTTCGTTCATCTCTTGAGTGCTGCCACTGATAAGCACAATATCGTCCGCGGACCTTAGATTGGACAGCTTCTTCCCATCGATGTTTGAACCTTTCTCTTCTCAATCAAGTTTGCTCATCGCATGCTGTAGGGCAGTCGTGAACAGCTTCGGCGAAATTGTGTCACCTTGACGGACTCCATTCTCAATTGGAATGCGTAGCTCATTCTCAAATAGCTGCACCGTTGTTGATGCTCCTGTATTGCACAGCTCCAGAACGTTCACGTATGCAGAATCCACTCCGGCATGCAACGAGGCGTTTAGAACAGCGTTTTTCTACACCGAGTCGAGTGCGTTTTTGTAATCAACGAACGTCAGGCACAACGGCAGTTTGTATTCACGCACAACGGCAGTTTGTTCGATTAATCGAGACAAGGTGTGGATGTAATCCATTTGTTGTTGCTGCATCCGACGATAGCGCACAAAAAAAGATTTTGAAGGTAACCCCAAAAATTAAATACGTTACATCAAAACGTCGCACACACCTTCGTTGTTCAGGCCCTAGTTCCATTGCTTTAAAATATGGTGGAAATGATAGGACATTCCCACAGTCAAGCCTTACCTTTATGGTGCTTTTCGTAATTATATGCGATTCCCTGAAAAGCGATACTTATTTGGACTAACTTGAGTCGCTGTTATTATCATTCCAATTAGCGTGCCTAAAACCATACGATCTGTAGTGACAACGGGAAACAGATCAATCAAGATGAAAAGTAGAAATTATCCAGAAAAATTACAGTTACAAAAGTATATTGAGAAATCGGGAAAACCACAATCGTTCTCGGGGAGGTTTTCTGGCTCAAGTGTTCATCGAATACGTATGGTTGCTTCCAACTCACAGTCCAGATGCTTGATGGTCTTCACTCCTCCAAGTCCGAGCAGGCCCAATTATCGCACAAGTATGACCAACTCGAGAATCGGTGAGCATTTCTGCCCTTCTTCAACTATTATAAGCTCTATTCTAACCGCTAGGAAAACAAGACGAAGCAAGAAAGGCCGAAAATGGTGGTTGCATTGGAAGTATGTAGTCCTGATCGACCTGTTCCCAACTCAATGCCTGCAACCAATGAGATCCGAGCCGATTTTCTGATCTCTAAAATAAAAGCCACGGTAGCTAGGCAGCGTCCATACGTCGCGAGAGCTGGCTTTCCCGCTGTTGTGCGCCTTTCAACGCTCCTCAAAGCTGGAGCAGCCCGTGCCCGCAAATTAAAACAGGTCAACACCCCCTACCTCGTATTGATTCGATTGAAAACATTTGATCGGGTGATCAATCGCTCGAGTCGGCCCAACGGCTGATGATTTCCCACGGTTTTTGACTTACATGGTGGGATTGTGGAGAACAAGGGCAGTAGTTTTCCTACAGGTTTAATGCCACTTGCTTTGATGATGGAGCCGTAAGCTTGAAACTTGCTGCTTGCCTCATGGTGCGGGCGTGAGCGCACGAGAGCGAGCTGGCGAGGGCGCGCGAGAAGGAGCGCCTTTGAGCGGCTAGCGAATCGTGTGCCCACGATGACCATCGATTTAGCGTAATCGCACGCTCTCGCCACGTATGGGGGAGCCTTAGGGCCAATCGATAGGAAAAATATGGCCCGTTGTCGACTTTAACCTCTTGCACATCTCGCGAACCCACAGAAAGGAGGTTGAGACTTGGCTTTATGAAGATCATTAAAGTGGATTGGGCTGAAATGGGCACCATTTCCTCAGTTCATCGTGAAACATTTTCAATGAACGCTCGTGAGTCAGATCAACTTCTCAAATAGGCGGAGAGCCCCTACTTAGTAGAAAAACTGACCTGACCCACGAACGTTCATTGACGGTGCCACAGGATAACCTAAGAAAATGGTGCCTTCTCGAAATAAATTCATCTCCATGGCTTTCATTGACCCAAACTCTCGACTTCCTTTCTATGGGTTAGTCGAGTGTGTAGTTGGCCAGAATAGACAACGACCGATGCTTCTCCCCTGTTGATTGACCGTACACACAATGGTCTTTGCCTGTTCGGGGGTGTGCACATGATTATGGACCGCACTGAGGGCAATTCCATATACATATTATCTCAGTAGTTCGACTTGTGGAAGTTAACCAATTCATTTCACTATTTTTCTCATTTTATCATCACAAAGGAAAGGAAGGAAAACGAAATAAACAGAAGCAGAAAGAAAATTCGTCAAGACCGCAGCGAGTAGAAAGTATAGTTGTGCCATTCAAATAGATTCGCATCAACACATTCAAATAATTGCCTTTCGAATAATTTATTCATTATCGGAATTTCTAAAATCTCAAAAATTCATTCGAATACTATTTAAAAACCTGACTTCAAGAAAAAGAGGCCATTCGAATCTATTCAGAAATCGGACCTAAAAAAAACAGGGTTATTCGAATCTATTCAATACTCGAAGTCTCCTACTGGAATGTTCATTCTAATTATTGTAATTTTGAATAGTTTCAAATAAATCTGCACCGTCAACGCTATTTAAGGTGGACGGAAGCTGGAAGTGTATACCATTGGCAGGCATGACCACGTTAGGTAAATGATTTCGAAATCAATGTGGTAAAACTACAAGTTTGGTGTGCGTCCTGACCGCAGTTTCTGTGTCCGTAAGCGTTGCAACAAATGAATGTTTTGACTGGTTACACCTCATTTAATGTGTCATTGTACGCAGTGAATCTGTAACTAATGATATGTTGACTAGGAAATCAGAGGATGGCGCTCGAGTTTTAAGTTGTTCGAGAACCTCAAAAAGCTTTTTGATCATAAACTTCCTAACCCCTTAAAAAAGCCAAGATTGCAAAAAAAAATCCTTCCAGGGGCATACCGATTTCTGCAAGTTCCAAGATTACAAAACCATATGATACAAAGTTGTAGCGTGAACGCAGCCTTTTTTAGACATGTGAACCAGATGAGAACTCATGTAAATCGGTCCGATGATCCTCGGATGTTGGGCTGGTGGTATTAATTTTGATAGGAAGCTGGCCAATTCTGCAGAAACCTTGACCGGCTTCTTTTATAGTTGAAAAATGTTTACACCGGGCATTGAAGGCAGTATTCAATAATGATTTCTATGTCGATATCATTAGCTGAAACGAAGGGTTGCTTACCTGGCAGAGCTGAAATAGTTAAGATATTGTGTAGAGATGAAAAAATGAAAATTCTTTGAATTTAACGATTGAAACCACCTTCAACTTATCACCCGAGATTTTAAGGTCCGTGGCCCATTGCCACAACAGTGTGGGAAACCGGCCTAAAACGAACAACCAATAGCTATATGCAACCCCGAAACTTTGAATATGGTGTGCTCGCCCTACCCACTTCTTCGGTAGCCACAGGAAAGCGGGTGGAGTGGGCACACCACATTCAGGTTCTGGGACCGCGGGAAGTGTGAGGCAAACGGGGCGTAAAATACGCGCGCACACGCTCACGATCATTGGCAATAAGATCCGCTCCGAAATAGAGGATACACTGACTGCCCATCTGGGTTGTTTTCACTTTGTCGGTTTGAAATTATTCGAAAAATTATTCGAATACATTCGAACCTAATCTAAATTCGGAACTTGGAAAAAAGGGGTCATTCGAATATTCTTGAAATTCGGACCTCAAAAAAGGTGCCAGTCGAATGTATTCAAAAATCGGGCTTCAAAAAGGGGGTATTCGAATCTATTAAAAAATCGGATGTAAAAAAAGGGGTCACACGAACCTATTCGATTTCCGGTCTTTTCGTCCATCCAGGGCACAATTTCAATAAAAAGGAAGGAGAGAAAAAAGATGGGATTCAGTAAGCAGGCGCGAGCCGATTTCGTGCCCCATGGCCACACACACGCGATTCTTGCTGGCTCTGCGTGTCTGAGAGATGGGGGGTATCTTCTTTTTCTTCCAATCTCTCCGAGAACCCTCCCCTCTCGTGTGATAGCGCGGTCAGTTGTTGAAGAGATTTTCAGACGGTTTGGGCGCAAGAATGGAGGGAAACACGACGCTCCGAAGACTGTACCACCGCAGAAGTGTTAGAGCCGTCATTTGAAACGAAGGCAAGAAGTCACTTTATAAATTTATAAGTAATCACAAGGCCTAGGCAAAACTAAACCTCTCCGGCCGCAAAGGTAAGTTTCCTCATAAAGCCAGAAAATGAGTTCAATAAATTAGAAGTGAACAATGGTTGAATTTTTTCTCTTCCTCAGAAGTATTATAACCGTATCTTTCCGATATTTTCATGCTTCCATTTTTATCTCCTCTCCAAAGTTTAAACAAAAGACATTTACTAAATTCGCGCTGAAGAGTACGAACTTTTGCCAGCGGCCATGTCTGACTGTTTTGCTTTGACCTTGTGCTTAGCACATACCTGTACAAGTTCGGAGCTGCGGATCTCGGGATCGTAGATTTATGTCAAATTTTGCCTTCAACGCCGTCGGGGTTGCATTTGTTGTGATTCTTGATTAAATTCATTGAAGTCAAACTGATTTCTGTTTAGCGTCAATTCGTACAAATCTAATTTATGCCGGCGCAACTCGTCCACCGTCAAAATTTGACTATATGTATAGAGGGAAACAATTCCAGCAAGCGTTCCAGCACATTTTCTAAGTTTCGTCAAGCAGGCTCAACTTAAAGGCTGTGGTCACGATGAAAAACGTTATAGAAAAAACTACAAAAATCAGCTCAGATCAAAAACAGCTGAAAAACTATGAAGGTAGAGCGGTGAAAAACGGGCTAGAATTAGAGTTTTTAGGGCCCAAAGAAGCTGTTTCGTGCACACGTGCACAGCGATGACGAAAAAGATCGCCGTCTCATGCCGAGCAGTCGAAAATCATCGACATTCAGAGGACGAAATAAATGCAAATTTAACGAAGAAAAACAGTTGAACAATGAAAGCATCACTTCAGTCAATGTTTTTGACTAGATGTGCACATAAATCCAAAGCTTCATTGATTAAAATTCAATTTCAAGCCAGCTGATGTTCTTGATATAAGAGGTCACCGATGCCGATAATGTGGAGTGGGCTCGTCCACCATCAAAAGACAAGAAAGTTCAGGCTTTAAATTTGGCCCAAAACAGTGGTAAACTTTTCGCGATTTTTCTTATAGGTCCTACTACTCGAGACCCAGAAAAGGGTTTAGAGAAAAAAAGACGACAAGCATGTTTGATCGCGACCACTGCCTTAAAAAAAACAAAAACGAAAATCATCGTGATCACATATTTAGAGTCTGTTTTGTTAGCCATCTTCTTTGCATTTCTTGCGTTCTGTTTTCGGACATTCATAACGAATGCTCTTTTTATTCAGGCTCGGTGGAGTGGAGTAACAGTTCTTTGTTCTTTCCTAAAGCCGAAAGTTATTTGTAAGAGAAGAAATGTACCTTGGTTCACAATGCGAAGTGTAGACGATGTCCTTTTGTAGAGGAAAACATTTAGAGCTTCTTGGCGACTAAATAGACGTCTACAGCCTACTTAAGTAAACACGAAGTGCTCCCTGTGAGTAGCAATTGTAGCACTGTCCTGAAATTACCTACGTACCGCTTGGACTTTGTGTTTTTGGCATCCACCCGAGCACATCGGCGAAAACAAGTGTTCTGCGACAATTCGTCTTCAATAAGGTGTGACGAATTTCTTTACATCGCTTACACATTGCGCTTAACCTCATATGATGAGAAGGCACTCCTTTTCTGAATTGAACTTGATTTTTTTTTTGAGTGAACGGCTCCGATTCTGTGAGAGTGCTCATTAACCTTTGCAGAAGGCTAGGCTAGTTCCCTGCAGTTCTTGTTTGATTGTGAGATGGAAAAATTTCAGTGACAGTAACAGCACCACGTGCCACAGCTACGAGAGTCAGAATTCAAGTTTTGAATGATTTGCAGGAAGTGTTTTGGCCGGAGAAAAAAAACGACATGGTTTTCGGTTTCTCTCTGAAACGGAAATTGTATCTTCGCTCCTTCATCGAGTACGCCCACATAGATTGTGTGAGGCAGTAGATGTATACGGTATGGAGACCTACTTCCTCATCAATGTAAGGAACTTTCCATTCGGAATGTTCTGTGACATCTGTATGCTTCCTCATTCAAGAGTTCCTATTCAATCACTGCTTGTGCCCACCAATAGTTTCGGACTGCGGAGAACTACAGTAGTATGGTCGACACGTGATCTTTCCTCGGATCGGTGTTTTCTGCCAGAGACAAAGTTTGCGCGCTGCTAACACAAATGAGCCGAGACACTGACTGCTCAGGCCGGACACCGACCCGACGAACGAATGCGCGTCAACTGTAGTTGCGCTTATTGCATCATTCCTTTTCCCATCTCTTCATGTTCTTTAGGATACTCAACTGTGAGTTAGAGTTTTTTTCGCAAAATTGTAAATCAACTCAGAAACAGCTAATGGATTTGGAGTGAGGCCGTCTACATACTAGGGTGATGCCAAAGCTAACCAAAGGTTGATCTACATGAAGCAAAAGTACTATGCTAGCGTCATCCAATATATCTTTTCCCTTGAAAAATGACAATCCTCACGATAATGTTTTGAGCCGAGATTTCTCGATTAATATATGGGATATTTTTCTAGTCGGAGCGCGCACACAAATCTGTTGGTGCCTTCTCGTGGTGCCCTTCTTCTCTTGAACCAGCAGTCGTTGGAGTGCGCTGGTATCATAGGTGCGCAATTTCGCTTCTCAGTCGTGGACGACTGCTATTGCAGCACCACGCATGATGGTAATCGGGCCGCGTGCTGCAGCAGCGGTTGTCCGCAGCTTTCTCACAGCATAATTGTGATGGTTCTGCGTGCAACCGCGGTTGTACGCGACTGCGGACCGAATTTGCGCTCTGATAAGGACAGTAAGCAGGGAACGATCGAGTGGCAAATCGTACTGTGAAAGTATGCCAAACATCGAGTAAAAAGTGTTGCCGTGCGGCACTCCGAGACTAACGGTGCATAACACATTAGATGTTGGTTGAGCAGAGTAGCATCGCAGCTATAAGGACTGCTGTGCTGAGAGATCGCCGAGATCTACCACTTTTGAAGCCCTTCATGTGATGGCGTTTCGCCGCGACCCACATTGCTCTGCTCCTCAGATACTCTATTCATCAAGCTCCTGAAGCCCGCGGCGAAAAGACGAAGCCAACCTGAATTGCTGGTCACTGTCGAGTAGTCATCAACAATCCATGCTGTCAAGGCGTCTGAGTTATTTCAGTGCATAGTTTGCCTTATTGCAAGAAACTCTTCGAGGATAGGCCAGTCATCGATGTTAAGCTGTACACCATATTTCATGGGAATGATAGGAATAGAAGAGTTGAAAGTTGCGCGATAGCCTTATCTTTTATCTTTTCTTTTCTTTTAAAGAAAGAAATTCAGAGATTTGGCTCAACGTTCTGTATAAAAAATTTTCTAGAGGATTCGAAATATAGAGGGTTCCAACTGTGGAGAACAAAAATAAAACAAAATAAATAAAACCAATAGAACGAAATCCCGCGAGACAACACATCGAAGAATGCTTTCTGTGAGAGGATGTTTGTCAGCATGCTGTTATCGTGGGAGTTGACGCAAGCTCGGGTGTGGAACTTCATCGGGAATCCGAAAAGCTCAGTGGATGGTTTTACACAGTAGAGCAAAGAGATTGGTTACCGCCTTGTCGGTCTGAGTTAACGGACGGGTCTGATTATTGCATCGACATTCTAGAGAAATCGTCGCTGTCATCAGTTTACGCGGCAGCGACCTGCTCAGCTATCTCCGTAGGAGGTGCAGAACAGAAAGACGTCGGCCATGTTCTGACAATGAGTATTCCAGTATCGGACAACTGAAGATCCAGAGCTGAGCCGATCGTAGCGTTTGATTCAGATTACCATTCTGCTGTGAATACTTTCATTGTGAGCATTAAAAAAAGGGAGCGAGGGAATCAATCTCTCTAGACTATTGACATGAGAAGTCCCAGAGATGTGAAATGCAGAAGGGTTTCCGCCAAGTCGTTCCTGTTCATAACGGAGAACGGACAAGAAAGTATTTTCGTAACGCGGATTCTTCCGCCCAGGGCTAGAGTGTTTCACCGAATAATATCGATTTTCCAATTAACTCTTTTTTTTCTCAGAGACGAGATGGTTTTAACTGCCTCTGGTATCAAACATTACGTGAGGGGCAAGGTTTCCATAAATGACGAAAAAGTAAATTTCTGTCTATTCACAGAATTGCTATAACCATCTATTCGATTATTCGAATGTTCGAATAAAAATTCAATAAATTGGATTTGGCTGATTAATTAACTGCCGAAATCCCACTTTTTTATCAAATATGAGAACCTTTCACCTACCCTAATGTGTGATAACAAGTGCTGTTAAAGCCATTCTGATCATGAAGAGAAAACTAGATTTATTCGAAAAAATCGATATTATTCGTTTGATATACTCTATCCAGGGCGCTTTGGAGGAGCCATTTCCGACTGCGTCGCCAAATAATGAGTTCGCCTAGGACCCAGCGGAAACGAGAAGTACCTAGAACTAAGCATGAGTTTACCGGATTGCATAGACTTCGTGGAGGACAAGCTTATAGGGAAGAGGTTCGGGCGTCAGTTTCAAAGCGACAGCAACTAAAAGCGGATGTGTGAAAAAGCGGAGCTATAAAGCTTAAGTATTCAGAGAAGAATCCCAGGAAAGCCTTCATGTTGTTATGACAAAATAGCGGCAATATGAATAGTTATTTCCCTGTCTTGAACTCTACTAATTGAGTTGAAGTTTGAGACGCGACGCCGTCAATATGGAAGTATTACTTTAGTTCACTACTGAATCGCTCTGCGCTATTAGTACCTGAGCTCCCCTGTGTGTTCAGAGAACGCATTACTGTTGTAGTAAGGAACAGCCGACAGGGTCTGAAGTTTCGAATGGTGACTGGAAAGTGAAGGAAGGAATGACATGTGGATATGGAGACGTCACTGCCTGAATCCTTAAAGCTACTAATCAGTCTGGGATTGATGGAATGGCCATAACCACCGTTGCATATGGATCAGCAGGTGTGAGAAGGAGCTATAACACGACCTCTTCCCATCAACTGCGTCCTTGATGACATAATGCGTAGAGTTGCGGAGCAGCTTCCTGAAAACGGAACACGTTACACTTAGGAATTACCCTCTTCGAACTGGAGTGCGCCGACAACATGGAAACAGCAAACCGGAGATCGACAAAAGTTCTGGATGGGCCTGCTGGCCGATATAGGCGAGTGAGTTTTCGAGAAGAGTAGATACAAAGAAGATATGGGGAGAAATCACCACAATCACACCCAAATCGTGGTCAACAAAATTCTCAATTTGTGTACCCCTTTGACATCATAGTATCTTTGCTGAAAATATGACGAGGTTCTTCACCCATCAAAAAATTCCTACAGTGTGCATGTTTTTCTGGTAGCTTCTGCTGTTTTTGAGCATACAATGAACCCTACTAGCTAGGGAACACAGTATGCCATTCACCAATGTTTCAGAACTGGCTTACTTTTTGCCATTTTTTGCAATTTCTGCTTCAGCACACTTCGTGAACCCCAAATTAGATTTGACAAAAAGCTTTTTAGATGCCGGTCATAAACTGTGTACCCTATAAGTAGTTTTCGGTATGCTGAACGCGATGTTTTTGAATTTTAGATAAATGTTGTTCAAAAATGCTCTTAAAATCTATTTGGCGAGCATAATGCAAAATTTAGGTCAGTTTTTCGATTTGCGAAGAAACCGCAGCAGTAGTCGACGAAGTACAGTCTAGAAGAGATAGAGCAGAACTGGGCTCTCCATGCAGTAAAAGGACGCGTGTGAACCGATTGGGGCAACGCCCTGATTTAGCGGAATCCTCAAAGGCGTCGCGCACGCTGAAAACCAAACTCCGGTTTTTGTGTTATATCATTCGAGTGGGCCTTGATAAGGCCATTCACCAAGCTTGCAGTCAAAATTCAACCAAAATGGAGCTTTTTACAGTTGAAAACGTCTTTCTGGGTTCGAGGGTTGGCCTTTGGGTGGTTCATCTGTTACGTCCGTCCACCAAATGAGAAATGAAAGTAATTGATCAACAATTCATATAGCACAAATGCGTGGAATTTGATGAAACATATCATATGACTACGTCATGAATGCCTTTTCTGCACATATTGGTCAACCTTTTCTCCCTTGAAAATCAGCTGGAAGAAAGTTTAACGCGTTTTGATCGAGAGATCACGGGTCAACAAAGCTATACATAGCGATCAACTCTTCCCCTTTCATTCGATTGGTTGAATGGAGCCTGAACACGAAGAAAAAGGGGTCAGTAAAGCAGTTTTTAGTATCTTTTTTCGCGAATCTTTACACGTGTCTGTAGTGTAGGGTACTAGGTCACCCATTATATAGTGAAAATTCAGAGACGAATTTCATCGCGGACGATGTCTTTGAAGGAAGTGTTCACGATGATTTTCGTCCCCGAGTTTTCCACATAAAACAATGCGTCGGCGTCCAAGTGCTTCCAAAATTACGAAGAAACGGCGAGAAACTCATTTAAACGTCGTTTTTAAGTGACATTATTCTATAACATGGACTAGTTGTCCGGCTGGATGAACATGCTCATGGTGGTTGTCACCGGTGAAAAAGTGGGTCAATCGAAAATAGGAGAAAATTTCATGCAAAGCAGGATTAGTTAGGCCCCTAAAGAAAGAACGGAGCAATAGAGAGTAGAGAATTGCAAAGGGCGGGTCCACAAAAGATTTCATGGTCACAACAAACACTTCCTGAGGGGGGGTGATACTTAAGGATTTCGTGAGCTTCTGATGCGTTTTTTTAAATTTCTACGTCATTTTAGTTCTACCCTGGGCCATTTAATCATTATAGCGAATAATCTAAAAATTAAAGATCATCGGTAATACTGCCTTTGAGTCATCCTTGGCAAGGAACGACCTCTGAGCCGGGTTCTGCATCCTCTAGCAGATTGCTTTTATCAATATTCATTTGATGCTCCAGCAGTTTCCACATCTCAAATTTCCTTCCTCCAATGAGGGGTGTCATTTGTAGGTAATTTTTTTATCAAGGTTAGCAGACAACTGTTGAGCATTCTGATTTGGAGGCACACGCGATACTCATTATATTCGATGTTTTTCTCCTCTCGGGATTAATGTTTTCGTGTTAATGTTATTGCTGCAAATGTAGGGAGGGGGCGGAATCTGATGCTCCAATCCGGCACCCACGTTTTTTATAACTAGCCCAGCCTACTGTTCCAAATACTGTATGAGTTATCGGTATAGCATCCGTTTCTCTCTGCTTGTAATTATATTCCTTGTCCCGTGGTTGAAGCCATAAGAAGTGATCCTCGAAGTCTCTGAAACAACTGTGCAAAACGTTGGTGTTTACACTGTAGAAGCATCTCTCTTTCTTTTGCACTTTCCTGCCCACGCGACCATACTGAGATAAGAGTGCAGTCTGTAATCGTGGTTTATGCTTGTTGCTAGTTTTGAGAAAATTTTTATCAAGGGATATAACTGTAACAAACTCTCTAAGAGTGTGTAATGAGTATGTTACATGAAGCCATCTTGCTAGTAAAATACCCATATCGTAGAAGTAGCAAACAAACACTTGCGCAGCAACAAGCACACTCATATCATACCTGCAATCTAATTATCTGGCGTATGACAGAATACTGTTGTCCCGGGGCGAAAATGCTGCTTGAAACATTTGTTGTCGAAAGAGGCCTCAGAACTGTGCAAGAGTTCGCGGAAGCTTTTTGAGAAAACGTGTCTTCCGAAAACTCGCGAAACTTCCTGCTCGAACTTTTGCTCTCTATAGTAAGCTTTCGGTGCATATCACCTTCCTCAGACCTGATTTGTCGTTGTCACTTAGAGCAGCGACAATCAATGAACCATGGACCGACAAACCAGGTCTGAGGAAGCTGCTATCCTCTTAAACCCCATCGGGAAAAAAGTTCAGGAATAAAGTTTTGCGAGTTTTCGAATGACATTTTCAGGGTTTCGAAGCCTCGTCCGACAATAAACATCACCTATCTGAGTTTATAAGCAACTAATGACTCCAGAAATCTGTAAGGCCACTAGTTCATTTCTGAAGCAACAAGTTCAGACCTAACTGCTTCATATTTGGAGCAGTTGCTCGAAAAAGCTCGAAAGTTCAAAAACTCCGCTTCGACAATTGGTGTGCTCCAACCCTGTCAGCAACCACATGGGATAATAGAGCCCAGGTAGGTCCGTTTAAAGGTTAATCGAATAGACAAGTAAGAGTCGGTGGAGATTTGGCTGTGTAGTTAGTGTTGTTGGTTTGAGGGCCCTGTACGGGATGGAGGCGTGTTATTCCATCTTACTTGCTAGCGTCAGGAGTCGCAAGTAATCTACTCATTCCTGTAGAAGACACTTGATAAGTCAGACTTGCTGCTAAATTATCTGAGTCGAGTAACATGATTCGGATGTGATAACCCAAAACTAAATTGATTGAGAACATCTGAGTAGAATAAATGTATTCTGTTGTTTTCGTTTGTTATCGGCAGCTTACTCCTTGACCGTACCGATTGTAGACTCGTGTTCTCTAGGAGATAAATGGCATTTAGCGATTCTAGATATGGTAAGCCTTCCTGTCGGGCACATGGTTATCATGGCATATTCATGGTTTTCCATGATAATTTATTGCTTCATGATCTACGCCATAATCCGGTGGCGAAATGAAGCGACCTTTCTGAAATCATCGTACTACGCATTGTTCATTCTACAAGCGATATCCGATATGTATATGTTCATCACAGTTGAAATTCTGATGCGTCCGAGAAAATACAATTTCTTCAAATTGTTCACAGATGGCATGCCCGTCTTCGCGACTTTTACATATATGAATCTGTTTGTTGCGCACACCCAACTGAGCACTTGTCAGATATTTATTGCATTCAATCGCTTTACTGCGCTCTGCCTGCCTCATTCACAGAAGAGGGTAGGTTTGATACCCCTCTTACTGAATTTCTTATCAGTTCTGATCATTTCTACTTATCTAGTACTCTACTCTATACCAATCTCGCGTAGGTTTCCAGGAAACACCAGATCCCTGAATCTGAGTAATTTTATTCGAGGAATGACGAATTCGAACCCAATCTTTTGAATCGCACCTTTCGAATGATAAGCGATGAATATTTGCGCCTGGGAAAATTACAGCATTCGAGACTATTTATTTCACAACTGGTCTAGAAATCTGAAAGCGTTTTGATCAGTTAGACACACTTTACCTGCTTCGGTTAAGAAGTAACAGCCAGCTTTAATCCCTTTGCAGCCATTTTTGACAAGCCGTAGGGATGACCAATCAAAAATTTTTGTTTCCTTACTCATCCTTCACAACTTCCATTACGACTTGATAAGAAACGTCGCGGGCATCGAAAGACCACTAGAAATCTTGCGTAAAAACGTAATTAGCATTATAATGAAAACTAATTATACCTAATTTCTCAGATATGGGGCAACAAATTCATCTGTGCATGCGCGATTGGTATCTGGACACTTGCTATACTTTCAGCATGCCCGCTCTTCTTTATTGATGTGGGCACAATCAGGTTCAATATCGTAGCCAGTGGAATTGTTCAACTGTGGGCTGGTAACGACGTTTTTATGGTAAGAATCATTCCTGTCAATCGGTGTCAGAAACTTGTGCTAACTGCAGAAGCTAGTTTTTTTTTTCAAATAATGTCAATCCTGTACCGGCCCAATAGCTGTCGATTCGCTAGAGAAAAGGCGAACGCATACGTATTCAGTGCAATGGCTTATGGCAGAACGGCAAGCGAATGGTAACCTACACTCATGACGAAGTGTTTGGGTACCTAGCAATGCAACATAACTACTGGGGCGGCATGCACGTACGCGGCGGGTTACGTTGGGGTTAGGCAGGGCTCGGGGAATCGGCACGTTTGATGATAGCAGCGCGAGGGCTGAAAGGGGGTCAGGTTAGCACTGAGAAATCTTAACTCGCAAACCCTATGTAGGAAAGTGGGGCAGCCGAAACCCTGCTGAGACACAAACTATTGATTATCCCCAGCACTCGCTCAGCAATCATCGAATGCGGCGGCGCCCCGAACCCTGCCCAGCCCCAACCTGACCCGCCGCGTACGTGTACCCCGCCACTGCATTCGTAAGGGGTATGGTATACTTTTGCGACACACGGTCGCGTTGCTCTGCACGGCGACAGCGACATCCTCCCGCCCTTTAAATCTGTCGCTGTCGCAGTGCACTGCACAGCGACAGTGACAGTGGTAGCGGCACGCTATGGCAAATTTGCAGTATGTCAGCCCTCCGCGATACGTCGCTGCGACCCACACGCGACATCTGTTCCTATAACAGCCGTTGCCGTTGCTCCGATGCGGGTCCCGCCGCGATTTGTGTTACACTGCATGCCTGTCGCTCATTACAGCGACAAAGTATACCATACCCCTAACTCATCAATACATATTAGAGGCGGTGATCATAAACGCGTGTGGTTGGGATAAGCCCTCAGCAGAGTGCCATCGGGGCGCGGCGCGACCCAAAAGGTTGCTGCCGTATTGATAGATCGCCGCGATCAATCAATACGGCAGCCCGCCATTAGGTCGCGCAGCGCCCTGGGGCGGCATGCACGTACGCGGCGGGTTAGGTTGGGGTTAGGCAGGGTTTGAAGCGTCGGCGCGTTTGATGATAGCGGCGCGAGGGCTGAAAGGGGGTTAGGCCAGCACTGAAAAATCTTTCCCTCGCAAACCCTACCTAGGAGGGTGGGGCAGCCGAAACCCCGTTGAGACCCAAACTATTGATTATCTTCAGCACTCGCACCACAATGATGAAACGCGCCGACGCCCCAAACCCTGCCTAAACCCAACCTAACCCGCCGCGTACGTGCATGCCGCCCCTGATGGAACTCTGCTCAGCCCCATAGTGATGAAAGCGTCGGCACTCTTGCTGATCGCCCGCGAGAGCGATTTTACCAGCGGTCGATAGAACAGCCGTACCCACGTCGAACTGAGTCACAGTTCGGCAATGCGATCATTTGCCGCCCACTGGTAATCATCAAGGGTGCCGAAGCCTTTACGGCTACCCCATACGCTACCATAATTTTGGCCCCAGGAAACTACCGCTTTCCCTTGTCCACCAGCACCCGCACTCTTTCAGCTATCAGGTTGATGCAAAAGTTTCCGGAAGTTTCACGATTCTGATTAAAAAACATTTATTTCGAAAACTATCGAGGCTCACTTAACAAAATAATTTAAATAACATCCAAGGATCCTTCGCCACCGATTGAGCAGATTATGAATTCCCGACGCGTAGAACTCTGGCTGTTTCGAGTCGAAGTTTTTTTCTAAGACCATTTTGACTTCGTCATCGTAAGTGAACTGTTTTCCATACAGGAAAAGCTGTATCGAGCGGAACAGATGGTAGTTGGAAGGCGCAAAATGTGGGCTATATGGAGGATGAATAAGACTTTTCCAGCCCAGGTCCAGCAGTTTATGTCGGGTTATACGAGATAAGTGCGGCCGAGCATTGTTGTGAAGAAGGCGAACAGTGCTCATGCCAGAGCGATAAATGCGTATCGCCCCGGCCAGTCGTGCCAGCTGTGAGCAGCAGAACTCGACGGTCACTGTGGTGTTCTGAAGAAACAGATCCCAGTGATGTGGTTCACGAATGTCCCACCAGACGCAGAAAATCATCTTCCGCTTGTGCTTTTCCGCGCTACTTGATCAACGTCTGTTCACGTCCTTTTACGCGATATGTTGACGTACGGACATCACTTTTTGTCTACTGTTAAATGTCGTCGAGCCAAGCAAAGTGCGCTTTCTAGAGAGCGGTTCAGTGCATGTCTCCACACGGCGAGGTTTTTCGCTCACATTCAAAGAGTGGGAATCCCAAACCTTAAAGGCAGTGGTCGCGCTCAAATATGCTCGTCTTCTTTTCCTCTCTAAACCATTTTCTGGGTATAGATTAGTAGAACCTATAAGAAAAAATCGCGAAAAAAAATAGCTGTTCTGGGCATAATTCGAAGCCTTACCTTTCTTGACTCTTGATGGTGGACGAGTCCACCCCCATCAGCTGGCTTGATATTGAATTTCAATCAATGAACTTTTGGATTTATGTACACATCTAGTCAAAAACATTGGTTGAAGTGCTTGCTTTCATTGTTCAACTGTTTTATTAGGTAAATTTGCATTTATTTCTTCCTCTGAGTGTCGATGATTTCTGAATGCTTGGCATGAGACTGTGATCTTTCTGTGCACGTGTGCACAAACTGGAAATTTAGGGTCTTCATAACTCTAATTCTAGCCCGTTTTTCGCCGCGCTACCTTCATAGTTTTTGAGCTGTTTTATATCTAAGCCGATTTTTGTAGTTTTTTCGATAACGTTTTTCATCGTGACCACTGCCTTTAAGCTTGGAAACCTTTCCAGTTGCAGCCAGGTGACGAACGACAGTTGATTGAGCGCAGCCAAGCTAACCTCCCGTGTTGTTTGGTGCGGATCGCCCTACAACTGCTCGCGCAGCTCGTCGTTGTTGAGCATCAATGGCCTTCCCTGTATTCGACCCCGTACTGCTCAGCTCTAGTTTTGCTGAACCAATCCTGTACTGTGTTTTTCAAAAACAACACCCTCGCCGAACGACTGCACCATGCGTCGATAGAAAAATGCTGAAAACTGAAAATCGCTCCAGCCGCAAAGCGGCTGGAGAGGCTTGGCTTCGCCTAGGCCTTGTGATCACTTAGAATTCTATAAAATAGTTTATAGAATCTTTGAAACAAAATTTCTGAAAATTTCCTTCTGGATATAAGCGAAGGGGTCCAGAATACACCTGCTTTTCGAATTTCAACAAAATCGGTTCACAAATAACAAAGTTGTGAGCCCGAAAGCTTAAGAAAATTTCATGGTGTGCGCCGTAGGCCGTGGGCCGTAGGCCGTCACGCTTTTCAGTCCTCACTGCTAATAGCCACTGCCAATGGTTGTAGGCAATCAACTTGGCAGACAGGTAAGTTGGTTGGGGGTGCGTAGGCTGGTAAGTGATCGATTCGTAAGTGAGTGGGGATTCTGATGTCATCGTCGGGACGTCGTCAAAAGTGCTTCGGGCTCCTGATGACGTCATCGGGACATCGTGAAAAATACTTCGGGATTCTGATGACGTCATCGGGACGTCGTGAAAAGCGCTTCGGGCTCCTGATGACGTCATCAGGACGTAGTCAGAAGTGCTTCGGGCTCCTGATGACGTCATCGGGACATCGTGAAAAATACTTCGGGATTCTGATGACGTCATCTGGACATCGTGAAAAATGCTTCGGGATTCTGATGACGTCATCTGGACATCGTGAAAAGTGCTTCGGGATTCTGATGACGTCATCTGGACATCGTGAAAAATGCTTCGGGATTCTGATGACGTCATCTGGACATCGTGAAAAGTGCTTCCGAATTCTGATGACGTCATCTGGACATCGTGAAAAGTGCTTCGGGATTCTGATGACGTCATCTGGACATCGTGAAAAGTGCTTGGGGATTCTGATGACGTCATCTGGACATCGTGAAAAGTGCTTTGGGATTCTGATGACGTCATCTGGACGTCGTGAAAAGTGCTTCGGGATTCTGATGACGTCATCTGTACAACGTGAAAAGTGCTTCCGAATTCTGATGACGTCATCTGGACATCGTGAAAGTGCTTCGGGCTTCTGATGACGTCATAGGGACGTCGTGAAAAGTGCTTCGGGCTTCTGATGACGTGATCGAGACATCGTGAAAAGTGCTTCTGGCTCCTGATGACGTCATCAGGCCGTCGTCAGAAGTTCTTCCGGCTCCTCATGACGTCATCTGGGCATCGTCAAAAGTGCTTCGGGCTTCTGGTGATGTCATCGGGACATCGTGAAAAGTGCTTCTGGCTCCTGATGACGTCATCGGGACATCGTGAAAAGTGCTTCGGGCTCTTGATGACGTCATCAGGACGTCGTCAGAAATGCTTCGGGCTCCTCATGACGTCATCGGGACATCGTGAAAAGTGCTTCAGGCTTTTGATGACGTCATCGGGACGTCGTGAAAGAAAGTGCTTCGGGCTTCTGACGACGTCATCGGGACATCGCGAAAGTGCTTCCTAGCTCCTGATGACGTCATCAGAGCGTCGTCAGAAGTGCTTCGTGCTCCTGATGACGTCATCGGGACGTCGTGAAAAGTGCTTCCGGGATTCTGATGACGTCATCTGGACATCGTGAAAAATACTTCGGGATTCTGATGACGTCATCTGGATATCGTGAAAAGTGCTTCCGAATTCTGATGACGTCATCTGGACATCGTGAAGAAAAGTGCTTCGGGATTCTGATGACGTCATCTGGACATCGTGAAAAGTGCTCCGGGATTCTGATGACGTCATCTGGACATCGTGAAAAGTGCTTTGGGATTCTGATGACGTCATCTGGACATCGTGAAAAGTGCTTCGGGATTCTGATGACGTCATCTGGACATCGTGAAAAATACTTCGGGATTCTGATGACGTCATCTGGATATCGTGAAAAGTGCTTCCGAATTCTGATGACGTCATCTGGACATCGTGAAAAGTGCTTCGGGATTCTGATGACGTCATCTGGACATCGTGAAAAGTGCTCCGGGATTCTGATGACGTCATCTGGACATCGTGAAAAGTGCTTTGGGATTCTGATGACGTCATCTGGACATCGTGAAAAGTGCTTCGGGATTCTGATGACGTCATCTGTACAACGTGAAAAGTGCTTCCGAATTCTGATGACGTCATCTGGACATCGTGAAAAGTGCTTCGGGCTTCTGATGACGTCATAGGGACGTCGTGAAAAGTGCTTCGGGCTTCTGATGACGTGATCGAGACATTGTGAAAAGTGCTTCTGGCTCCTGATGACGTCATCGGGACGTCGTCAAAAGTGCTTCGGGCTTCTGATGACGTCATCAGGACGTAGTCAGAAGTGCTTCGGGCTCCTGATGACGTCATCGGGACGTCGTGAAAAGTGCTTCGGGATTCTGATGACGTCATTTGGACATCGTGAAAAATACTTCGGGATTCTGATGACGTCATCTGGACATCGTGAAAAATGCTTCGGGATTCTGATGACGTCATCTGGACATCGTGAAAAGTGCTTCGGGATTCTGATGACGTCATCTGGACATCGTGAAAAATACTTCGGGATTCTGATGACGTCATCTGGACATCGTGAAAAGTGCTTCCGAATTCTGATGACGTCATCTGGACATCGTGAAAAGTGCTTCGGGATTCTGATGACGTCATCTGGACATCGTGAAAAGTGCTTCGGGATTCTGATGACGTCATCTGGACATCGTGAAAAGTGCTTTGGGATTCTGATGACGTCATCTGGACATCGTGAAAAGTGCTTCGGGATTCTGATGACGTCATCTGTACAACGTGAAAAGTGCTTCCGAATTCTGATGACGTCATCTGGACATCGTGAAAAGTGCTTCGGGCTTCTGATGACGTCATAGGGACGTCGTGAAAAGTGCTTCGGGCTTCTGATGACGTGATCGAGGCATCGTGAAAAGTGCTTCTGGCTCCTGATGACGTCATCAGGCCGTCGTCAGAAGTGCTTCGGGCTCCTCATGACGTCATCGGGACATCGTGAAAAGTGCTTCGGGCTTCTGGTGACGTCATCGGGACATCGTGAAAAGTGCTTCTGGCTCCTGATGACTTCATCGGGACATCGTGAAAAGTGCTTCGGGCTCTTGATGACGTCATCAGGACGTCGTCAGAAATGCTTCGGGCTCCTCATGACGTCATCGGGACATCGTGAAAAGTGCTTCAGGCTTTTGATGACGTCATCGGGACGTCGTGAAAAGTGCTTCGGGCTTCTGACGACGTCATCGGGACATCGCGAAAAGTGCTTCTAGCTCCTGATGACGTCATCAGAGCGTCGTCAGAAGTGCTTCGTGCTCCTGATGACGTCATCGGGACATCGTGAAAAGTGCTTCGGGCTTCTGATGACGTCATCGGGACGTCGTGAAAAGTGCGGGACTATCCTAGACGGGGGAGGGCACTCAAGATTCAAGCCAGAAATGAAATGAACGACCGATCTGTAACGCTATCAATCGAAGTATTTCTACAGAACTTCATCAACCACAATGATTGATAGCAGCATCAAACATTTTTATCAGGTTTTCCATTCATTTTCACTAGCGAATCGTGGGTGCCCCCCCCGTCTATGATAGTCCCGAAAGTGCTTCGGGCTTCTGATGACGTCAACAGGACGTCGTGAAAAGTGCTTCGAGCTTCTGCTAACGTCATCGGGACGTCGAGGAAACCCGGAGAGTGATTAGGAGTCCCGGACCCGTCACTGGTCATCCGGAAAATTGTGCAGGTTACCCAAAAGAATGAGCAAGAGTCTTGAGCTTCGCGCTAGCCGTCTGAGATAGTGTCCTGGATGCATCGGAATTTGCGAAGGAGTCCGAGAACACCGTGCAAAACTTTCTTAAAAGTGTGCTGATGACAAGCATAGCGTGCAGAAAGCTTGAGATATTGGCCCGTAGTAAAGCCGGCGAAAATTTCAGTTCAGCCTATCTGAATCCATGTTCTGAAAAGAATTCAGATGAGCCGCACACATTTCAGACGTACGTGTTGTAGGATAGCGACCCAGGCTAAACAGAAAAAGTCAGCAACAAACAAGTTAAGCTAAATGACTCAGTCAGATCTGACTGAATCGATTCAGTCAGATCTGACTGACTTCTTGGCTAGAGAAGAGAGAAACAGCGTGCCAGGTCAGGAGTGCGCTTGAGACTGTTTTAAGGAGCAAAAGAGTAACTTAAATAATTCGGCTGAGATTTCGGCTTATCAATGTATCATTATCAATATCAGCTTCTACGAAACAAACAGCATTTCATTTGTTGAGAAACGGAGCATGGAGTTGGTCGATTTGTGAACGACCACGTAGAGAATAATGGTCGGTTGTTCTTGTCATCACAGGTATCATCATGCCACCATCAGCATGGCTTTGCAAGATCGACCGCTTGAATGCAGTCTATCGCTCAATACGATTTCGGACTCGTCTGAGCCCTGTCTGAATCGTTTCGGGCTCGTCTTATCACCCACTCAGATGATACTGACTGGGTGGTGGGTTTACTACGGGCCATTGTGTAGGTCATGCCGCCAGGCTGCTTTTCAGTTTCGTAACGCGCTTAGGCTATTCACACAACCTCATTTTGAGTTTTCCCTCATTCTTCTTGCCCATGCCGATCATTTTTCCGCTACCGTAACCACTCTTGAAGAAAACATGATAACGAACGATAACACACGCTCATAACATGCGGGGTATAAAAGGACGGAGGAGCGGTATGCATTCATTCACTCACCGCTCTCTTCGAGAAGCCACTGGGAAGTGGCTAAGGAGGTCGAGATTGTGCAAACATGATTGTTGGCTATTACGATGTGCTCATATCCAAGCTGACACTTGGGAAGTTTTTAGAGGAGGGTTACGGTAGCCCTGCGGAAAAAATGATCGGCATGAGCGTGCTTGTTAAATGGTACTTGCTTATCAGCATCTAAATTCACAAACAAATTGTTAGAGCTATCTCCATTCGCAGCTCAGCAGAGCTTTTTCATATCAAATTCATGGAATTGAAGCGGCTGTTCTGCGAAGGAATGGGGCGGAGGAAACGAAATAATGAGTATGGAAAACTGCTTTGTTCCAGTAATGTGAAAGTGTCCAAATGAAATGGAAGGTAGTTTCTGACTGTGCAGGTTTTGAGTTATGTAGTTTAAGAACTGCGGGCAGATTGTGCATCCGGCTGTAGGCCAGCAGGCCTTCTTGATTATCGACCACACTGGCTACGTCTGAGCGACCAACTGTCACCGGGGCTTAAGGCCCCTGTCAGAGTTGGTTGAGACAATCACCGTGGCCGACCCGTTCGATACGTATGAAAAACATGAAGGTTGCAAATAACACCCGGTGTAGCCAGCTGTGGCTGACGCGATCAATATGAATGAATTATGTGGAACGATATCATGGATATCATTCATTTCTTAGCTAATATTATCATGCAAACATCGATCTTGTCAGCTACATCGGGTGATTTTTCTGAGATGGTTTTATAACAGTTTGGGTCGTTGATTCTTGTGACCACAGAAAGAGGACTGATCTAACGGGGTGATGAAGAGGTTTTTGTTCGAAATTCTTGCATGAAGTATTACTGCGTAATATCAAGAAAAAGTGAACAATTCTGTAAAAAAAGGGGTCTCCCAAGCAAAAGTGGTTTGGTTCGCGTTACAAACGTTTCAGCAAAAAGGGAACAATAGGAAAGTGGAATGAGGAGTGTGTACAAAAAATGAACAATATTCTCTAAAAACTCTTTTCTTTGTCGAAACTTCTAAACAGCGGAAACAAACCGTCGCGGTTCTCTATGAGGAAGTGCTTTTGGCTCCATAAAGGACTCTGATTATGTGAGTGCCGATAAAATATGTATATATCGCTTCCTCATACAGAACCGCAACGGTTTGTTTCCGCTGTTTAGAAGTTTCGACAAAGAAAAGAGTTTTTAGAGAATATTTTCCTTATTTAGAAGATAGCTCAAAAACTCTCGAGATGCTCTAGAAACTCCGGGAACCTTCGCATCAACCTAATACATGGGGTTCAGGGTTGAGAACTACCGTGGTGCTGGCTCTGAATGCAAGAGCCAGCTCGAGTTCCACGTGGAGCAGAAGCAAAGTTTTTAATATTTAACTTACTTTCTTTGCAGTATGATAGTATCTTTGCTGCTATTATCTACGCAACTGTCACAATACTGTGTTCAATATTTTATGGATTGGCCTTCAGAAAATCTCGCCAGCTTGATACGAAGTACAGTGTAAGTGTTCAGGTTGTGAACAAATACGTCTAAGTGAAATACGACGGTTCTCCGAAATGGATCTTCAGAAAAAAGATTGAGACAGAGATTTATTCCAGGCTGTCAAAAGACGTATACTTCTGTGTGCAATAGCTTCATTCCTTCCGTTCGTGTTTGAGTGTATTCGTTCGCTTGTGAATGTAGCTGCCACCGTGCAAGATATTACATGGCTTTTTCTTCTAACAACGGAAGCCTGGTGAGTTGCCTATAGTTAGGACTAATTACAATTCAAAAAAGAAGCAGGGGTAAAAACGAGATGCCAACAAAGCTGGGGGCTGGTTGTTTTTCAGGGATGCCATGGGTCTTGCGTGGAGCGACCCAACTAGGGGGTTTACAGCGTTTTTTCTAAACAGACATTGAGACCTTGTTCCAAGAATTCAGGATTAGAAAGCCCTGCTGACTGGGTCACTTTTATCTACCTTAAGTCTAGGTCTCATTTCCCGCAGATCTCTGTTGTAATAGCAAAAAAAGACGAAGAAGTTCGAAAACGTCAAATTTTGAAACAAAATTCAAGTGTGCCAAAAAACTGCGCGATGTAGAGGACAAATTGCTCAAGAATGCCTAAATTCTCTATCTCCCCCCTAGTCCAGAGTAGAGAGACATTGGGAGCGCCCGCCGGGAAGATGGGAGCACCCGCCCAGGGCTTCCAAAACATTGTGGATCCCGGGAGCCCACGCCGGGTGCCCCTCTCCCCTGGCGGGGCCCCTTCCCCCGTCGGGAGCGATATGCATATGGCCCCAGGGGAGGCTAGGGGAAGCCAGGGTATGCTAAGCGAGATTGGAGAATACCACGCATTTATAAAATGGGGTGTCAAAGGCGGGCCATCAAGCGGCTAATACCGAGGCTGAATCAGCGACAAGTGTCGTAAAACGTGGATTGAAGGTCTTTGTTATCCACATTGATATGAATAACTTTTACAATTCTCTGCTTGCCTTCTTTACTGGAGTCTTTTTATCATCGCACTCCGGTTTTATTTGTGACTGTGCACGTGAATGAATTTCGACCCTAACAGAAAGAGACTGGAATTTCTTTAGGCGCAGTTGCGCACCTAAACACAAATTGACTACTTAGGGTCCTAATAACCCTAATTCCAACGCGCAACCTTCGCAATTCGTGCTAGGCAAGTTTTTGTAATGTTCTGAACAACGTTTTCTATCGTGACAACTGGCTAGTAAAAATGTGAAAGTGGTCTTAAGGGTGCTCTGGGAAGCTGACTACAATAACAATATTTTTGTAACTCTAAACTGAGATTTAGAAATGTTATCATGGTGTTCTTCTAATTCATACATAGTGGGGTAACGATAAGCCTCACGGCATAGACACTGGAGAGTGCTATTCTTACCAGACTTTCTCGTGAATGGAGGGCTTGGGAAACGCGATTGATTCCAACTGACTCTAGCGGACTAGATGGACCACTACAGACCTTGCAATTTTATATGTGGTAGGGGATGCAAATAGGATCCCGGTAGAGTATTAACTTAACATCCTCGTCTGCAAGCGACACTAGTTCGATATTTACCTAGGTCCTTCCTTTCATACTTATTTAGCTATACTGCCTCGTGATACTAGAACTTGCTATTTCATGCCAAAACCAAAGAAACCATCTAGAAGTTGCCAACAGCATTATGCCACAGAGTATTCGCTGTTTAGCCAAGCGAAGAAATAAATAAGAGATGTGAAGATTTGAGATGAAAAACAAGCACTATTTGCAGGTTCTACGAAGTTGAAATAATTGTCACCTTATCTGTCTGGATGCAGCTGCTTGTGAATAAAAACATGCGAGATCTCATGTTACAGAAATATTTCGGTTTTCTACTGAAGAATTCAACCTCCTCTGTACAAATTTTCGTCTCAAGTAGTGCAGGTGCTACGTAACAATGTCTTTGGAGAATCGAGGTTTATTTCATTATGTGTATATATGTAAGTATGTATGTTTGTGTATGTATCAATGTGTCTAGTGGATTGAAAGCTTCATTGCCACAATTTTTCCTAGACTCAGAAGTACGTTATCGAGTACGCCGTGGGTATAGGTACGAATCACATTTCAGAGCTACGGTTTCTAAGTAAAAATAGGCAGGTCGGTCTCCTCGTTGCTCTTTGCCACGGGTTGTTGGATACCCCGTTCTATTTATTTTTGTGATGATTGTTTGTAATCTTGCTTATCTGAGACTTGTCTTTTGCGATTGTATAAACTTATTATTCATCTAAAAGCTAGGTCTGTGCTTCTTCCGTCCTGGAGTCAGTTGCATTCCTTCCGCCTTTCCTAGTGCCCCTCGCCTTTTTCAAGAGGTTCGCTCTAGGAGTAGGGTGGCTTTACCCGACACAGTTTTAATTAGGCAAGAAGGCTACAAGCGAGTGCAATAGCTTCGGTGACATACTGCGCATTGGCAAAAGATTCTAATCAGTTGCAGTTGCTCTTAAAGGTAATGTTCACGATGATTTTCGTTTCCGACTTTGTAAAGGAAACAAAGGATTTGAAGTTTGCATTTAAACGTAATGGAAGAAAAACAGACAGGAACGCTCGAAAATAAGTGAAATTGGGGCTCCAGTCGATGCCAAAAATTTTTACGGCAGGACGAGATGAGGTTCAAAGGGTGCAGTTTGGACGAGTTAAAGGGGAACCTTCATCAGCTGAGACATGAATCATGAAACAAACAAAATAATGGAGAACCACAAAAACAAACAAAACAATGACAACTTCAAAAAGACAGTTGATCAGGAACGAATAAATTAGAGGACAAGGATGGAGAGTGCTATAAGCTACGCCCCCGTCCTTGGAAACTCGTCGCAAGAAAGGCGACCTGGCTTTTTTCGGGGTGTGGTGGGTTGGCTTTCTGAAATGGTCACTTCGCATCGGTTTTTGGCATTTTCTGGCCCGTTTACGGTTCCCATCTCCTGCCAACATAACATTTCACTGTTGAAATACGTGAACGAAATTCAACGTGAACACTGTCTTTAAATGTGATGTTAATAATAAAAAAGAATTCTGCGTTTCTTGCGGGAACGTAAGTTTTGGGTTCCTCTAAGAAGGGTAAGGAAGAAAGTATGACGAAAAATGGTAGGGAGTGGGTGAAAATCTCGCGAATGGGTCGACCCATCGGATCATCCCTACCTGAAAAGTTTGATGCTCAAAACCATTTCCGACGTTACGGCTTTCAAATTCTGCAGTGCATTAAGCATACCAAACGAGTGCAAGTGGATATTTTAAGGGTATTAAAAGCATTTACACTCGAAAATTGAGGGTTTTGTGGGGTCATCGATCTTTTTCCTTATATTTCGTAGATTTACAGGCTATAAAACGGCGCAATTCACATGGTTCCGACGAATGCTGGTGCGGAGCGGAGGCCAGAGAAAGTGAGAGACCGGAGGGCAGTCGGAGGCTGAGGCATCACGCGCGCCGCTCGCGCTTCGAATGATGTGAATTACGACGTTTTACGCGTCGTTTATACTCCCGCCGCGGAGCGGCGCAGTGAAGTGCATTTCAACCATATCGACCCCGCGACGCGGCACGATCAATATTATAGAATTGCGCTTCGCCGCGCCGCTCAGCGGCGGGAGTATAAACGACCCCTCATAGAGGGTACCTAGACAAAAATATCGAAAATAAGATACGATTTTTCATATCGTGAACACTGACTTTACCCGTTCTGAGGTGAAATTCACGAAGCGCAAACCACGTTTTAACCATGCTAGAGTAACCATGGTTATGAACATCATGTGCAAATCGATCGGCCTCAAACCATGGCTAGAACGTGGTTATCGTTTCGTGATTCCAGCCCTGGTGCGAGTAGCGGCTATCAGCATGAGCATAAGATAGACGAACATGAGCGTTTGCGGTTCTCTACCTTAAAATTGTGTGACTAACATTGGGGATTTGATACAAATTCATAAGGGAATTGCACATTGTTGTACGGAAAAGCCCTTCACAACTGAATGCACAACTCCAAAATCGTTTTGTCGTGTAAAATTTGAAATTCCCTTTCTTAGCTGAGGTAAAATTTTTCCTAAGAAAATATTGGTGCTCTTCTCATATCGCCAATTGTTGTTTTGATGAGTATTAAACCGTACATCTATCAACTAGATGGTTCTTTAAGTTTGTGAGAAAAAAGTTTCAAATCTGACCAACAACTTCCTGGAGGCTAATTTGGGGCACCGTTCACGAATCCGATGTTCATTTGTCAATTTCAGAAAATGGTCAGCATAATTTGTTCAGAACTATCCATCGCGTAAAAATTTTGAGAGCTAACACGACTTTGGGTCATTTTCTGGATGCTTTGTAAGCAACGTCCACGACGGATTTCGTTTCCGAGTTTCCCATAAGTGATGCGAGCCTATATAACAGCTATGTTGCGAAAACAGAGAAAAAATCACAGAAAACTGCTTCTCTAACTGAATTTTTTTGTCGACTTCTGCGAAAAGAAGGGGCCAGGAATCGCCATGAGTTTGCCACATGGTGACGTAGAAGACATCATCTACGATGTTTTCGAGCGAAGCCGAGGGGTGAAGCTTTCTGCAGCTGAGCAGACTCAGGTGGACGCCCTACACGAAGCTTGTATCCACAACAGATGGATTGCCACGCATTGGGGGAATCGCACAACCGCATCATTAGATGCTCGAACAATCCGACAGAGTGCAAGAAGAAGGACGCTGGTCAACCGAGGAGGCTTTGGAGGCACGAGGAGATGCATGTTGCTCGTGAAGCCTCGAACAGTATGCAGTCCGCGAACGACGTCCAAAGAAATTTGGATCTTCTCGTCTTAAAATGGACCGTACTTGGGACTGATGGGGTGTTGAACGCGAACAAACCGCCATCTCCAAGCCGCCAACATACCGCGACATAAATGCCACAGAGCCGCCAGGTGAACGTGAGCTGGCCCATGTGAGAGATGTCAGATTCACACGAGCCGTAAGGTTTACGCGACCTGCCTCACGTGAGAAGATGTATTGAACGTTTTCCGGATGGTAAAAATACAGTAGATTACCGACTTAAAGAGTAGCAAGGGGTAGAGCAGATAGTAAGTTGAGAAAATTGGAAACCGGAGATACAGCACTAAATCTCTTTTTCAGTTATTATGGTAGAGTTAAAGGCATCGTACACGATGAAACCCGAATTCCAGCTTCTGCGTTCAGTCGGACCAGTGGGTCATAACAATGTCACTCAGAAAGTTTGGAGTTTCAGAATCGCCTCTGAATGAAGATTTCCTTACCTCATAAGAGATTCCTGGGTTCGGGGGGCCGGCCTTGGGGTCGATCCGTTGTTACAAGGGACAAAACTCCGTGGTCGCTGCCGGCGATCGTAAGTTGACGCGTCGTATTGCGCAATCCATACGCCACTCGATTTCACGTTCGACATCGATCGAAAGCTGCAGATAGCAATGGACGCAGCAGGTTAGTAACCCTTTATAAAATCCTTTCAAGAAAAAGTGATTGCTCGTCTGAGTGGCGTCGTCGGTGAATTGCTTCTAACGCTGCGCCAAGCAACGAATCGTAAAAGTGCTCCTTGCGTACTTCGCGCAACTATCCCAAGTTGATGTCGGCGGGAACTTCAAATTTGTTTTGAGCTTTCTTGAAATGTGTTTCTCTTGAAAAGTTGAAGTTTTTGAGGGAGCTTTTTGCAACCAGTAGTCTTTATAGATATTTAAAAACACGAAAACGTCAAAAACCCAAGTATGGTTTTCATCGTGTACGATGCCTTCAAAGGCAGTGTTCACGATAAAAAATGTGTTCCAGTTTCCACTAGGAATGGGTAGTGGAGGGGCGCACTGTAACGTTGACGTCGAAAGAACGCATGAAAACGAGCCAGGAAAGGCTCCAAAAGAGCCCGAAGTTGCCACTTCGAGCGCAAGGCAAACCTCAAAAGCGCATCACACGCCCACCGACGTGAGCAAATGAATGCTCGAGATAGTGACATGAGCGATGATTTCCAATCATTAGCCCCGTTCTTCCCTTCATTCTCAACTTCTCTCTTCACTCAGGTCAGCTCGAATAGATCGGCTGCAAAAGACGGAAGTTACAAGCCTCGGACAACTCGTCCACCATGTTTCCTTAGCTCAATCTTTGAGGGACCATAACTTCGTTCTCAGAAGGTCTTGTACGATTTCAGAAAGATCATTGGAATCAGCATGGGGCCGTTTTCAAGATAGACGGGAAATCAGAAAAACGATTTTTTTCGTGAACACTGCCTTTAATATCGTTCAAATACATTGCACCGCACATCGAAAACGATCGAAAATTACATTTCGGCAGTATTCCTCACACCCTCGGCCATCTTAAAAATCTGTAAGACAAGCGATTCGCAAGGTTCTTGAAGAAGGCGCGTAAGCGGCTTTTCTCACACTCAAAAAGCAGAGTATACCATTTTCCATATACTCGGCGAGTTAAGCACAGCTTGCCAGCTGTCGCCGGCTTCTGCCGCTGGGCACATAGCAAATAGCCGCCGTCACCACATAAAGATGGCAACCAACCTGAGTTACACCGTGCCCGTTGCCAGCTTAGGCCACAACTTGGGACGACCTACTGTTTAAAGCAAACTCGGTGGCAAAACACAGAGGCATACCGGATTCGAACTACGGTGCTGGTCGCATCGTCGACGCACCCAACCAGTGCGCCAGTTTCGCGGCTGTTCTTCGCGAAACATTCCCCTATAAATCTATGACGTGTGAAAATTTTTTCTCAAGCAAAGGATTTGGTAGGATTCATTAATGCGCCCAAATCCGAAAAATCCGCCCAAATCATTTTTTCCTTCCACATACTTTATGCGTGACAGTTGTCCGCATGAGTATTTTCTGCACTTGGAACGTCAGCGTAAGTATTTTCTACACTCGGACACGGCGTTTGCGGTGTAAAGACGGGGGTCACAAAGATTATATAAGTAATGATTTATGTTCGCTATCACCAAGTTCTTTCATTAGGAAGAACACTCAACGCGAACTTCTTAAAATTTCGCTTGTTCGAAACACAATCAGAACAAAATTTTTTACATTTCCCTTCGCTTGGCAATCCAAAATCTCGTAATTTCTATGAGCTCCGTCAATTTTTAGAACCACTCTTGAAAACACATGCTAGGTTAATCATTTGCCTCAATCACCAGATATGTGTTATCGTATAAGATTGTAGTAAATTTTTCAGGTCTCCTGAACACAAATTCTTTTCAAACGAAATTTCAAGCAAATGGAAGTTTGACAATCCCTGAATGGAATAATTAAAAGGCGTTCTTGGAAAGGTGACACTGGGATTGCGTAAAAGACCTTCCGAAATTCGTGGAGTAATGCATTAATTCAAAGGGTGTCCTATATTAAAGTAAAATAAGTAATTAAAACCTATAAGAATGATGATGAAAAAGACAGTCACTTTTTGTTTTTTGAAAAAGAATTCGTGTTTTTTTGGAGGCGTGCAACTGAAGTCTGACGTCCGAGATTGGGGTAATGGTGTGGTTTCGGTCGTTGATGCTGTTGAATTTGTGAAGAGTTTGCCATCTTCTCAAAATGAAACTCATCCCCCGCCCTCAGTAAATATATAGTAACAGTGCTGAAAATATATAGTAACACTGTTACACACTCATATGTGCATCATGCAAGGCAAGGATTTTGTGCACACATTGCGCGGTAAGAATTGAAACACTTCGAGTGGCTCTAGCAATGCGCCAAAGCAAGCAATACACACTTGAACCCTAAAAAAAGGGGCCAACGATGGCACTGATCTGGAAGTGAATGATCTTTTGAATCTTGCAGAAAAAGGAGAACACATATAGTTGGTTTTAAAAACAAGTTCGCATTTTTTTCCCGCAAAACTAGCCCGATAAGCCCCGACTAATGCAGTTTAAACATTACTAACGCATCAAATCACTTGAAATCCAGTCGCTTCGAAATTTTTTACTTTTTTGCACTAAAAAAGTTGTGGAAACCACTTCGAACGCGAGCAGGCGAATAGTTTTTTACTTACTCATCATAGCCTGTGCTATGCAATGAGTTCTGAAAACGAAACTAACCTGATAACAGCGAAGCGAACGAATTTCGGAAGGAAATAAGCAAAAAAAGGGTCGGCGCTCGACGAAAAATAAACAGCTGATCGGAAGGGATTGATTAGTGACACCGTAGAAGGCGGCGAACATATTTCAACAATGATCTCTCCTTGGGGGTGTGTATACAAGTCTGTTGGTACCTGCTCGTTGGGGCCCCTGCTTCTTCTGGACCCAGGAGACGTTTGAGTGTACACAGGAACGTTCGAGCGATATAGCGTGCACAACTATATCGCGAAAGTATCCGCACATTGCATAAAGGTGTCGCCGTCCGGCACACTAAGGCCTCTGGTCCATAACACCTTAGGATCCGTACCTGAGTCATGGAGTCTTTGGCCACAAGCCACAATTTCGCCACCCTGAACTGTCGATCGCTGTCGAGTGATATCAAAAAACTGCGCTATCCAGACTTCTGAGCTATTTCCATGCACCGTTTGCTGCTTTGCAGGAAACCCGCCTCAGGATAGACCCGTCATCAGCGTCGGAGAGTACACCATCTACTGCGGTAACGCTGACGATAGGAGAGTGGGAGGCTGTGCAATAGCTGTGGGAAGGATTTCAATGGTATGGTCAAGGAGTTTGGCTCAACGTCGTGCCGGAATGCATTCGTACGACTACGGGATCACAGAGGATTCAATCTGTGGATAGTGAGTGCTCATGCGCCCCCTGAAACCGCCGAAGACAATTCGAAGGCTGCGTTTTATGAGGAACTCAATACGTTGCTGGCCAGGATGCCTTGTCAACATGCTGTTGTCGTGGGGATTGACGCAAATGCGAAGATGGGACTTGATCAGGGATCCGAAGTACTCGGTAAATGGTTCTACCCAGTGGAGCAAACATCGGACAATGGCTACCGCCTTGTCGACTTTGTGAACGCAGTGGTCTGATTATTGCATCGACATTCAGAGGAATCATCGCCGCCATCAGCTTACGTGGCAGGGACCAACCCAGCTATCTCCAGAAGAGCAGCGGAAGCGGAAGATGACAACTTTGAAACTACAGCTTGACTATGTCCTGACAAGGAATATTCCAGTATCGGACATTCGAAGATCTAGAGCTGTGTGGGAGGTCGCATTCGATTCCGGATCACCGTCCTGTTCTGTTGAACTTCACTGCGAGGATTCATAAGAGGAAGCGAGGGCTCATCCTCTCCAGAGGATTGACATGACAAGTCTCAGAGATGAAGAGTGCAGAAGGAATTTCCGACAACGCGTTTCTATTCACATCGGAGTACGGACTAAGAAGAAACTTTGCGACGCGGATTCTTTTGTCAAGTGCATCCAGGACGCTTCGAAAGAGGCACTCCCGGTTGTACAGTCTAAGAAGAAGTTCGCCTACGTCTCAGAAGGAACAACATCTACCTACAACAGAGTATGTGCTCTCCGAACTGCAGGAAACTTCGTGGAGGAGAAGCGTCTGAGGAGGAAGTTGCGTCGGCAGCTTCAAAGTGACCGCGAACGAGAGTGGACGTGTAGAGCTAAGGAGTTCGAGAAGGCTTGGGAGGAGAAGAATCCGAAGAAAGCCTACACGTTGCTGCGACAGTATAGCGGGAAGATGAAGAGATGTTCTCCTGTCTTGAACACTACCAATGGAGTTGCAGTTGGTGATGCGACGCTGCCAATATGGAAGGATTACTTCCAGTTCACTACTGAATCGTCCAGCGCCATCAGTACCTGAGCTCCCGCATGTTCAGAGAGCACATTACGATGTCAGTGAGGAACCGCCGACTGAGTCTGATGTTTTGGATTGTGTCCGGAAAATGAAGAATGGAAAGGCAGGTGGAGATGACAACATCACTGCTGAAATGCTGAAAGGTCTTGCTCCGTCTGGGATTTGCGAAATGACCAACACCATCCGTGCCATATGGATGAGCGAAAGGATACCCGATTCATTGGAGACATGCGATCATCGTACCTCTTCACAAGCTATCCGTCACGGATCCTAAGAACTACAGAGGAATCTCTCTACTTCGTGTCATGTACAAGGTTTTAGAACGTATCATTCTCGAGCGACTTATCAAACATCGTGAAGGCACGACCAGAGATGAGCAAGCCGGTTTTCGACCTGGAAGATCGACCATCGACCAAGTGTTCGTCGTGAGAAGAGTAATTGAATCGTGGCAGCAGTTTTCGAAGCCATTACAGCTTCGAAGTATGCCGCAGCCTATGGACTTCGTCTTCGTCCCGACAAATGCAAGCAGATGTGGGTCTCTCAGAGGCCTTCAACTGGAGTTTGTGTGGACGGACAACGTATCGAACTGGTGGACGATTTCTGTTATTTGGGCTGTTTGCTGAAGAACGATGGTAGTTATGCAGCGGATATTCGACAACGATGTGCGAAGGCTACGTCTGCATTCAATTCTCTAACCAAGTGTTTTGGGTCTACCACCATCGCGAAGGAAGTCAAGTTGCGCGTCTACCTATCCGCTATTCGCCTATCATGATGTACGGATCGGAGACGTGGGCAGCACCGAAAACGCAGATGGAAAGGTTGGATTGCACGGAGAGGAAGCTTTTTAGGCGTTTGCTTGGATATTTCTGGCCGCGTGTATGCCATAACGAAGACCTTTACAAGGAAATCGACGCAGTACATCAACGCTTGACACGAGGGAGGTGCCAGCATCTCCTAACGCCATCTCAAGCAGCAATGGAAAGTCGACTTCGACTGCTCAGGCATATACTAAGAAAGAACGCCGGATCGTCTCGTACAACACGCTTTAAAAATGCTTCAAATCCTGTCTGGAAACGGCCACCTGGGCGTAGGCGAAAGTTCTGGACGGATGTGGTTAAAGAGGATTTAAAGTCACTCGGCATCGAAAGACAGTTCAGGCGCGATGTTTCGTTTCGCAGGAAATGGAATAGTGACAGCTGGATGGAATGTGTTCAAATTGTGGCTGAAGACCGTGAAAAATGGACACGGCTGACTACTAGGACGGCACAGCTCGGTGAAGATGCGGAATGACCGCGTCAGGCGAAAGCCAACCGATTAAGTCAAGTAAGTCAAGATCTCTCCTTTGTTTTTGATACACCATCGTCTGTTTCCCTGGCGGTAGACGTTACAAGGTTATTCCTTCTATCACCTTTCAGTTTTAAAGATTGCATGCCGTTCTAGAGTCAAAAATGCTAACCCTGTTATCATGTATCCTTTACCTGCTGCATTAATTGAACCTGCACTTGCCCCTCAGCATAGATGGTCAAAACTGTTTCGATCGCATCCTGCTAGCCGCGCCGAAAAACTCCTCGGGAGTTTTTCGTTAGCCGCGAGTTCCTCTCACATTTCAGCACTATTTCCGTGCTCTCTGCGAGAGGATGCTAAACGCGAACTTACAGCGAGGATGCCAAATGTCGGAATTTAGAAAAAACGGCCGCTTTTTCGAGGCGCTTTCATTGGAAGTGTATTAAATGCCTACTACTGGGGGGTGACTTACTTGACTTAATCGGTTGGCTTTCGCCTGACGCGGTCATTCCGCATCTTCACCGAGGTGTGCCGTCCTAGTAGTCAGCCGTGTCCATTTTTCACGGTCTTCAGCCACAATTTGAACACATTCCATCCAGCTGTCACTATTCCATTTCCTGCGAAACGAAACATCGCGCCTGAACTGTCTTTCGATGCCGAGTGACTTTAAATCCTCTTTAACCACATCCGTCCAGAACTTTCGCCTACGCCCAGGTGGCCGTTTCCAGACAGGATTTGGAAGCATTTTTAAAGCGTGTTGTACGAGACGATCCGGCGTTCTTCTTAGTATATGCCCGAGCAGTCGAAGTCGACTTTCCATTGCTGCTTGAGATGGCGTTAGGAGATGCTGGCACCTCCCTCGTGTCAAGCGTTGATGTACTGCGTGTCGATTTCCTTGTAAAGGTCTCTTCGTTATAGCATACACGCGGCCAAGAAATATCCAAGCAAACGCCTAAAAGCTTCCTCTCCGTGCGGCAATCCAACCTTTTCCATCTGCGTTTTCGGTGCTGCCCACGTCTCCGGATCCGTACATCATGATAGGGCGAATAGCGGATAGGTAGACGCGCAACTTGACTTCGCTTCGCGATGGTGGTAGACCACAAACACTTGGTTAGAGAATTGAATGCAGACGTAGCTTTCGCACATCGTTGTCGAATATCCGCTGCATAACTACCATCGTTCTTCAGCAAACCACAGCCCAAAATAACAGAAATCGTCCACCAGTTCGATACGTTGTCCGTCCACACAAACTCCAGTTGAAGGCCTCTGAGAGACCCACATCTGCTTGCATTTGTCGGGACGAAGACGGGGAAGTCCATAGGCTGCGGCATTACTTCGAAACGAGGTTCACAACTTTTTGCGGTAGTTTTGCGTTGTTTTCAGCGGAATAACACAATGTCGTCGGCGTATCTCCAGGTCGACAAGGGGGCGTCCTGATGGTGTTAGGATCACATCCACGCAGGAAACTGTTCTGCAACTCTACGCATGATGTCATCTTAACTTGGCGAAGTTGAAAAGAAAAGGTCCTGCAACGGCTCCTTGTCCTTACTCCTGTTTTCACCTCGAAAGCTGGCGTAAATCCGGACAGGTGTACGAACTGCTGCTGTTGTTCCTTTGTTCATGTCCTCGGATTAACCGAACATGCACTTTTCCGGGACTCCATCTGCTCGCTTAGAGCATTGAGCAATCGATCACGATGAGGAGAGTCGGGAACGCGGCTTCAAAGTGCAAAAAAGCAAGCTGCATAATGAAGCTTCGAAAAACCGCTGCCACGATTCAATTACTTTCTTCGACGAACACTTGGGTCGATGGTCGATCTTTCCAGGTCGAAAACCGGCTTGCCTCATCTCTGGTCGTTCCTTCCACGATGCTTTGATAAGTCGCTCGAGAATGATACGTTCTAAAACCTTGTACACATGACACGGAGTAGCGAGATTCCTCTAGTAGTTCTTAGGATCCGTGACGGATAGCTTCTTGTGAAGAGGTACGATGATCGCATCGTCTCCCTACGAATCAAGGATATCCTTTCGCTCATCCATATGGCACGGATGGTGTTGGTCACATTTCACGGAATCCCAGACGGAGGAAGAGCTTTCAGCATTTCCAGCAGTGATGTTGTCATCTCCACCTGCCTTTCCGAAATCTCTTCATTTTCCGAGACACAATCCAAAACTTCAGACCTCAGTCGGCGGTTCCTCACTGACATCGTAATGTGCTCTCTGAACATGCGTGGGAGCTCCAGGGGTACTGATGGCGCTGGACGATCTCAGTAGTGAACTGGAAGTAATCCTTCCATATTGCCAGCAGCGTCGCATCACCAACTGCAACTCCATTGGTAGTGTTCAAGACAGGAGAAACATCTCTCTCATCACTTCCCGCTATACTGTCGCAGCAACGTGTAGGCTTTCTTCCGGATTCTTCTCCTCCCAGAAGCCTCTCTCGAACTCCCTTGGCTCTACACGCCGTCCACTCTCGTTCGCGGTCACTTTGGAAGCTGCCGTGGACGCGCAACTTCCTCCTCAGACGCTTCTCCTCCACGAAGTTTCTCTTGCAGTTCGGAGAGCACATACTCTGTTGTAGGTAGATGTTGTTTCTTCTGGAGACGTAGGCAGGAACTTCTTCTTAGGCTGTACAGCAACTGGGAGTGCCTCTTTTTCGAAGCGTCCTGGATGCACTTGACAAAAAGAATCCGCGTCGCAAAGTTTCTTCTTAGTCCGCACTCCGGATGTGAATAGAAACGCGTTGTCGGAAATTCCTTCTGCACTCTTTCATCTCTGAGACTTGTCATGTCAATCCCCTCTGGAGAGGAGTTTTCGAGAGCCCCTCGCTTCCTCTTATGAATCCTCGCAGTGAAGTTCAACAGAACAGTGACGGTGATCCGAATCAGAATGCGACATCCCACACAGCTCTAGATCTTCGAAGATGTCCGATACTGGAATATTCCTCGTCAGGACATAGTCAAGCTGTGATTTCAAAGTTGTCATCTTCCGCTTCCCGCTGCTCTTCTGGAGATAGCCGGGTTGGTCCCTGCCACGTAAGCTGATGGCGGCGCGATGATTCCTCTTGAATCGTGTCGATGCAATAATCAGACCACCTGCGTTCACAAAAGTCGGACAAGGCGGTAGCCATTGTCCGATGTTTGCTCCACTGGGTAGAACCATTTACCGAGTACTTCGGATTCCTGATCAAGTCCATCTTCGCATTTGCGTCAACCCCCACGACAACAGCATGTTGACAAGGTATCCTGGCCAGCAACGTATTGAGTTCCTCATAAAACGCATCCTTCGAATTGTCTTCGGCGGTTTCAGTGGGCGCATGAGCACTCACTATCCACAGATTGAATCCTCTCAGATCCCGCAGTCGTACGAATGCATTCCGGCACGACGTTGAGCCAAACTCCTTGACCATACCATTTGAAATCCTTCACTTACAGCTATTGCACAGCCTCCCACTCTCCTATCGTCAGCGTTACCGCAGTAGATGGTGTACTCTCCGACGCTGATGACGGGTCTATCCTTGAGGCGGGTTTCCTGCAAAAGCAGCAAACGGTGCATGGAAATAGCTCAGAAGTCTGGATAGCGCAGTTTTTGATATCACTCGACAGCGATCGACAGTTCAGGTGGCGAAATTGTGGCTTGTGGCCAAAGACTCCATGACTCCCTAGGTACGGATCCTAAGGTGTTATGGACCAGAGGCCTTAGTGCGCCGGACGGCGACACCTTTATGCAATGTGCGGGATACTTTCGCGATATAGTTGTGCACGCTATATCGCTCGGACGTTCCCTGTGTACACTCAAACGTCTGCTGGGTTCAGTAGAAGCAGGGGCACCAACGAGCAGGTACCAACAGACTTGTATACACACCCCCAACTGCTGGGGGGTATTAGGATGAAACTAGAGTGATTTCTCTCTCAACTATCATGAGTCTTCACTAGATTCTGGTGAGGTTGAACTCGTGTTTAAAGCGAATTTAACGCCTGTTAACTCACGTTCCAGACCCCAATTACTACCACCCCTGATCTATTCACCGCTGCCCGCACATCATACGTGAACTTATGAGATTGCACCCTGCTAACACCCCTTCACAAGTCAACGAGGACGCGATTAGCCCGTACAAATATGGCCACAAAGTGGAAGAGGTATATTGCCACAGCATTGACCGGTAGGTTGGTAGGTTACTATTCTGCTTTCCAGGCCGTATTTTCTGAGGTGAAAAAAAGGATAGTGGATGATCCAGATGGTAGAACCCACTACTGGAGAAATTTATGGAAAGATAGGCGGGTATTTTCGAAGTGCAACTTTGGAGTCGGAAATCTGTTTGTCTGGGCTGCTATCTCTGGTCTCGGATGGGTCGCACTTGGCATCGCTTCGTGCAGGATAAGCAGCCTGGGCTACTAGAAGGTGCATCGTGACCATCCACATACTATCATATCTCAGAAGATATCGACGGCTAGATCTTGTTTTCCAACATGACAACGCGTCAATTCATGCGTCGCAATCAACTTCTGCACGACTAGAGGAGCACTATGCTACCATGTTCGAATAAGCCGCTTGCTCTCCCGATCTAGATCCAACGGAGAACCTGTGGGAAGTCTTGTATGGAAGGTGTATAAGAACGACGCCACTTTTCCCTCAGCTTTTGATCTTAAAGGCAGTGTTCACGATAAGAATCGTTTTTCTGCTTTTTCTCGCCTAGCTTGAAGACGGTGCCTGATTCCAATGATGTTTTTGGAAACGTACAAGACCCTCTAGGAACGGAGTTATGCTCCCTCGAAAATTGAGCTAGGGAAGCATGGTGGACGAGTTGTCCGAGGCTTGTAACTTCCGTCTTTTGCAGCCGATGTATGCGAGCTGACCTGAGTAAATAGAGAAGTTGAGGATGAAGGGAGAACGGGGCTATTGCTCGGAAACCATCCCTCATTTCACAATCTTGAGCATTCACTTGTTCACGTCGGTGGGCGTAGAAAGTGCATCTGGGGTGTGACGAGCTGACGGTTGTCCAACTTTGGGGCCATAGGGGACCGTTCCGAGCTCATTTTTCTTAGTTTTTTCAACGTTAGGGTTGCGCTAGGCCCCGCAGCTGCCGATCTCCACCAGCCAATCTAGATGCTTTCGAGAGTAAAGACCCAAAAATGATCAATAGCCTTGTTAAAAGTAAACTATTATGTTGTGAGGGTAACTGGTAGCTGTTAAGAGAGTGCACACCGTAGCTGAAGGCCTATACGCGTTGAGGAGGTCTGTTAGCAACGCTGTCAAATGTGTGCGTATTAAAGGGTTGCGCGCACAACGTCGTGGTAAGTATACTCAAGAGTTAAAAAATTCTGGTCTTATATCAAACTTTCCATCGAACGATCGATGCACCACGCCTAAAAGAGCGCCGCGAAGCAACGCCGTTGTTCATGCATGCGGACTCACGTAGTGATGCTAAGTTAAAGACGAGTGATAGAACTGGACAACTTGCAAACGACCCGAAAAGAAATCGGCATGGTGGAAAGAATAGAAATCATCTTCAAATTCTCGGCGTTCACCGGAGAAGGTCAGCACTGAATATGCACAGTGAAAAACCTTACTAATGATGCCCTTGCTCCTACTTATAGATTTAAGTCTAAATGTTCCACTTGGAAACTAAACGGTACATCTAAAAATATTTATCATCATATGCTGCTATATACAGGTACTTGAAGTTTAGAAGTTCTCAGATTAACAACAGCAGTTAGTCGATCTGGAATGCGTAACACCACGTGCCGTCCTGACCATCCAAGCAGTACTGTTGACTTTGCGTTATGAATGAAACTGGTTCCGGAGCACAGACGACGACCCAATTACCGCCAATCTTGGATCTCACCTTAAAATAAGTATTGGTCGTTATGGTAAGAATTTTCCACTTGAGATGATTGATCACAAAAAAGAGGGTGTCCAAATCACAGTTTTCCATTGTGGCCATGTGAACGAAATATGTGCAAAGTAGTGCAAATGATTGATGCTGCAGCGGGCACTCAGTTTCCGCCCAAATATTATTGTTCAATTAGTCTGACTCCAGAAATGATTCTACTTGCACGTTAGTATGCGAGTTCATAGGGTACCTGAAAACGGGTTTCTTAACTGGAATAACGCGATTTTGGAACTTGAAATAGTGTACTAGCGCCCTTTTTCGATTGCGCCATAATTTGTTGCTAGAACTGTCTAGCCGTAAACACCCGAACGTCGCGTTTAGCGCTGGCGGTTCTAGCATTCTTTTGACGGTTAGAACCTGCTCTCCAAAGAAGGGTCTGAAGTGTCTGGGATCGCCTTAAATCGTTGAAAAAAAATTAAATACGATGTCACAGTGGTCGGCATGCCTATAATCACTCGTTAATGCCGAGGTTCAGAACGCACAGCTTTTTGAGGATGCTATAGACATTTATAGATCAGAATTTGCAATAGACATTAGTGCTATTTCCAGGAGCAGTCACACTGAAGCTTTTACAGATGGAGGTTTGAGTTCGACGAAAAAACCACGTACCTCAGAATGTATGACGGACTTGGCCTGGCTTTGATTCTTCTTGATTCCCTGAAATTGGAAGTACTGCAGGTAACATTCGCTGAGAAATACGTTCATGGAGTGAGTACGGCATATTTTTGGTTGAAATGAACACCTCAGCATAACCCTCTCACCGAAGGCAACCGAATAATGTCGTAGTGCACAACCCAAGGTCGATTAAGGTTGCCGCTTGGCTCGAGTTCCACGTTGGGCGCTTTGCTCCGAGCTCAAGTAGAGTCCTCTTGTAGATTATAGTCTAGTGAGTGGAAGGTGCCGTGAAGGTAGATAGCCGCGAGCGATCGAAACCTTGTTGGCCGGTGGTGTCGCCAACGCCGCACGGCCAGCCGAATTGGGTCCGCCAGCCCCATGCTTTAGGCTAAATCTGTGCTCATACACATTCTTACCTACACATCTGTGTAACAAAACCAATGTGTGCAGTTATAGTATTTCTCAACACCAATGTGGATGTCGTGTTATGCAAGTCGCGTGCATCAGTATGAAGTCATCCGCAGTCGTATCATTATCCTTTTGAGCTTCTTCAGTACGCTGCTTACTGCCAGATGTTGCATGTTGCTTCGGTTTCTGTATGGAACGATCGGATTTTGAATATAATGTAGGAATTTGCTCTAGAAATATAAGAATGGCATTGTCATTCAAAGGCAGTGGTCGCAATAAAATATGCTTGCCTTCTTTTCCTCTCTAAACCCTTCTCTGTGTTAAGAGTAGAAGAACCTTCAAGAGAAAATCGAGAAAAACCGCTGTTTCAGGCCGAATTTGAAGCCTTAATTTTCTTTTCTTTTCATGCTGGACGAGCCTACTCCACATCATCGGTATCAATGATCTCTAATATCAAGAACATCAGGTGGCTTGGAATTGAATTTCAATCAATGAACATTAACCTTCGGGATGACCTGTCCGAATGTTTATGTACTCATCTAGTCAAAAACGCTGACTGAAGTGCTTGCTTTCATTGCTTAACTGTTTTTACTAGGTAAATATGCATTCATTTGTTCCTCTGAAGGTCGATGATTTTTGACTGCTCGGCATGAGACTGCGATCTTTTTGGGCGGCGCTGTGCAAGTTTGCACGAACTAGCACCTTTGGGCCCTAGAAACTCTGAATCTAGCCTGTTTTTCACTGCGCTACCTCTGGAGTTTTTTAGCGATTTCCGATGTAAGCTGATTTTTGTAGTTTTTTTTTCGGTAACGTTTTTCATCGTGACCACTGCCTTTAAAGGCACAGGACACCTAAAAAAATATTTCTCAGATTTCATGCTTATCTTGGAAAGAGCCACTCTCTGATCACAACGGTATCTCTGAAATCGTCCTAGACCTCTTACGAACGGAGATATGGCTCCAAGAAAAAGCCTGCACTATGAGGGCAAAAATTTCGTGGACGAGTTGTCTCAGGCCTGTATTTTTCTTAATTCGCACTCGCCGCACGAGAGCAACACAGGTTGAGGAGATAGACCGGCAATGGACCGAAGAACGACGACATGTTGAGAAATCATCTATTCATTTAGCCGCTATCGAGTTCGTAAAACTGGTACGGGGCCGGGCCTGTGGTGGTGAGCGAAGGAGGTCGGGCCTGTGGTGGTCGCTTATATCTCGCTTATTTGAAGGCATTGAGATCTCGCATTTGGCACGTGTTATACTTCTACACAATTACCCAAAAATCTCAAAACTTATGTCTGAGGGTGTACTGTGCCTTTAAGAGTGTTCATTCGAATAAATGTCGAATGGTTCAGTTCTGACCGAAATGTGAAGCTCTAAACTTTACAGTAACTGTTGAGCATTGTCTGTAGTATTCTATTGTTGTATATTTTGCATTGTACAGTCTTCTTGCCTTGATAGGTGTCTTCGATTTTCTAAAACGTCCCTATTGATAGCGCATCGGTGCTGGGCAAGGCCAATAGCCGCCCATGTTGAAAGATTTTGTAGACTCAAAGCATATATGATGCACAGTTTGCCGCACGTTGGTAAGCAGCCCAATTTGGAAAGGCGCATAAAATTTAACACAGATCACTCACTCCCGGCTTCACCCCTGTTGTAATCAACAATTGGGTATAAGCCCTAACTTTTGGCGTGTACAAACAGTTGTAAGTGTGCGTATCCGTATGCATATTATCAAGAAATGTCGAGAATCGCTCGAAAAGATGTTGAGAATCAGTCGAGGAAATTTCCAGAATCAAATCGTCCTAAATTTTCGAGAACTTCTAGCCAGATTCTCAACCTTTTTTACCTGAGTCAACATTTGTGCTTGTGCATGGCATAGGGGATGCATTTGTAAATTCTCGAAAATCATACAAGAAAAACTAGATATGGAAACCATATACGCCGCGATCACCGTGGGTGACAGACTACATATAACAATCCCATGAAAACCATTCAATATTAAATGAATGATGTTCAACTCACGCTCAGAATAATTTCTCTCAGTTCTTCATTGTTGCATTTGCGATCATCGCTGCCAACTATTTCAACTGGAACTCGATTCGCTTGTCGCTTCTTGCGGCCACATGCCTAAACCATTGTAATTGATATTAGTGCCACTGCAATGCATTTCTTTTTACGCCATTCGATCGGCTGCAAATCGATGGTCTTCCATAGCATATGACATCTTTCAACTATGACTGGTCCTTTGAAGATACAATTGTGGCTCTCTTCTGCAAGATACAAAACGAGAGCTGGAGCAACATCAAATCCACACCCTAGACTTTATCAATCATCAATGCCGATTGATCAATGAAGCAAGTGAGGAGAAACCAGTTGAGGCCAGCGTTACACTGTGGCTGTGCTCTGCGCGAATAAAAAGACAGCTACCGCTATAAGGTACTCGGTGAAAAGCCACCTTGAAGACAGTGTCCACGATAAATCTCGTTCTTGATGTTTCAGTGTGAAACACTATGTTGGCAGATGCTGGATGGAATAGAGTCAAAGGAACCAGCAAAAACGGGACAGAAATCATAAAAAGCGGCTTTGAAAGTTGCCCCGTTGCGCCTGCTTATCCCGGTCCATCCCCCGCCCCATTCGGACGAGCTTGTGGCGCCGCGCACGTTTTCGGTGGCAAAATGCCAAGAAACTCTGAAGCATACAGCCTGATCGATTCGCGCACATTTCTCGATTAGCGCTTGCTTGCTGCTTGCTAGCATGGCCAGTAAACTCGTCCAGGCCCTGATCGTTAGAAACCGTTATTTTAACTTATTCTGAACGCTTTTCTTCCCAGTTTCTTCACTGTTGCTCGCCACACTACCAAACAGCACCATTTCTGGGTCAAACTTGGGTGTTATATTCATCGGAAACACTGCCTTTAAAGGTAGTATTTACGATAGAAATGTGTTTCGGTTTCCACTAGGAATGGATAGTGGAGGGTCACACTGTAACGCTGACGTCGAAAGAACGCATGAAAGCGAGCCAGGAAGAGCCCCAAGTTGCCACTTCGAGCGCAAGGCAAACCCCAGAAGTGCAATGCCCACCCTCCGATGTGAACAAATGAATGCTCGAGATCGTGAGATGAGCGACGGGTTCCGATCATTAGTCCCGTTCTTTCCTTCATTCTTAACTTCTCTCTTTACTCAGGTCAGCTCGCATACATCGGCTGCAAAAAGCCGGAAGTTACAAGCCTCGGACAACTCGTCAACCATTTTCCCTAGCTCACTTTTTGAGAGACCATAACTCCGTTCCCAGAAGGCCTTGTTCGATTCCCGAGGCATCATTGGAATCAACGAGGGACCGTTTTCAAGATAGGCGGAAAAGCAGAAAAACGACTTTTTTATCGTGAACACTGCCTTTAAAGACACGGCTATCGATAAAATCGGTTGCTGTGCTTTCACATGGAATGGTTTTGCCATCACAAAAGCGAAAATAAGTGGGAAAATGGAGAAAAAAACGATCACGACTGAGAAGTTATTGCGTGGTGTCCTCCCGCCCCCAATTATCGAGGTTCCTCCCCCTAAAGCTAAACCCTGTTGTGCCATCTTTGATTTTCCTTCTAATGTGATTGCTGAGCACTTTTGGAGACCACTGGCTACCTCAAGAGCATAATAAATGACGGATGAGCAATTATCCATGCAAATTTCGTAAATTGAAAAGCCTGCGCGAGATTCTGCTAGTCTCAAACGGAGAGCGTACCGCGGTCGTTTATCGATGCTCCCGCCTTACTCCATCGCGAAACCGCCAGGTATCGAGCCCAGAGCTGTCGCGGAACGATCGCGAGATTCTACCAGTTTCAACCTGGGGGAATATCGCGTCTATACATTGATGTATTCGTGGTGTTACATCGCGCAACAGTGATGTGTCGATCCCGGAACTATCGCAAGACAATCGCAACATTCTGCCAGCCTCTATCGCTTATCACACTGCGTCCTATCATCCATGCCCTCTCGCTGTTTCACTCGAATGGATGTTGTCGATCAGATCAATACGAAGCTATAAGGTATTCTCCGTGTTGTGTTTCGCGCTGCTTTACAAATCTACACATCGTGAGAGTACGGGACCGGGGAGAAACGATCACGGTATCTTCGCGGATCGCGAGTGCACCACGGTACTAGCGCGGCAAACTTCGTAACGATCACGGTACCATCACGGCACAGCACAAAATCGACAACGGATGGGTCGATTTTGTAACTACCGCGGAACGGACGCGGATCACGGAACGAGGGAGAGACGTACGCGGCACCATCGCGAATCGCGGGAGCATCACGGTACAAGCGCGAAAGATTATCTCGGAGGCCGATACCGGTAAATGGCCGTCCTGGCTTGTTTTATGCGGTTTTCCTGTCAATTTTCACTTTTTTCACTTACTTTCACTTTTTTAATAACCAGAACTACATTTTCATGAAGAGAGCTCAAAAATTGTTTTATCGCGTAAACTGCCTTTGAAAGAGAAAACGATAAGGAGAAAAACGCGGCGGGAAGTCACACCGGGTTGCTAAACGTGTAGTATCGTATATAGCGTTGTAGCGGGACTTAGCCCAGCTGCGTGTTCGCCAAATCCGGTCAGCTCTCATTTTCTAAAATGCTGTTTCCATCTAAGAAGGAACTGTCAATGCCGCACTTCGCCATCTCTGAAGCTGCTAGCACCAGTGCAGCGATAATTCCAGCTGCATGCAACTTAACAGAGGCTGCCGTTGCTAGTAGGCCTTTATTGTATGCATGGGTTATTTATCAGAAAGATGTTTGAGGGCTGCACCCCCGACCTATTGACGCTGATGCTGCACCTCGCACCACATTCACCGTATTGCTTTTGTACAGGACACATAATGATGTAGCTCTCAGATGTGGTAAAAACATTGATAGACTGGTTTCTATTCTATCATGACTCTTTTCTAGCATAAGAACGGTTACTGGCTTCTGACGACGACGTGATACATCGCTAGATCGTCCTCGTGTTGTCGCGAGAACACAGCGTACTGGGAAAATGAAGAAGAGAAAATGAGTGAACGTGTCTACGCAGGCTGGCAATCAAAAATTGCTTCTACATTGAAACAGCGACGATTATTTACGGAGTGATACAGATTCATAGCGATAGGTATAATTAGTACAATTGTTTTCAAATGAGTTACGCGTTTCAGGCATTCAGACAGTCCATAGGTTACAAGCGCCTCTGTTTAACCTATGTTGGTAAGGAAAAATGATGGTGCCATGAAGAACGGGATGTTGATCGAGTTCACAGCGCGGATGGGGCAAAGGAGCAGTCCGGCTGGCACACGTGACGGGAAATCGCTGCGTTCACGTGGTCGTTGGGGCGCGTTAAGCGCCCCCCCCCCTCAAAAAAAAAACTATCGCGCTAGGTTAACGCGCCCGAAGGACTACGTGAGCCTAGCGGTTATTCGTCGTGCGCATATAGTGTACCAGCCAAACTGCTCCTTAGCCCCACCCGAGCTGTGATTTCGAACGCGAATGTTGAAGAAAGTTTTTTCCATTTCCGTATGCAAAAACCCCCTTTACAGAACAGCAGGACAATGCTTCACATACATCAGATTCTTGAACTGTTTTTTTTCTTATAGGCTGCAAATCTATTTCAATTTTCATGTAAAATCAAACGATTCCGGCTAGCTGACATCACCCACGAATCTTGAGGCTCCGAAAATGCGCACCATATAAATATTATGGCCACCTAAAACTGCAGTGGGGTCGCTCATCTAGCACTTCTGGGTCGATCACCAGACCTTTTTCATTTATTATCGAAGGAAAACATTTATAGCACAGATTCCTCATGCAGGAAAACTTCAAAAATGACAGTGACTACGAAACCGAATGCAGAAAAACTTCAAGAACCATTCAAATAGAAATTACCAGTGGATTCGAATTGTTTTTTCTCTACAAATAAAGGTTTTCCAAGGATTCTTCCCTTATTTTCTTTCAATAGCGAGGCCAAGCTATACAAAAACGTGAATTTTAAAATTCATGGTTTTCTGGGCGGTCGACGCCTTTAAAATCTGGGACTGTTTTGAGTCATACCTATGCCAATTCAAGAGCTGTTCCTTGAGTTGATGTATTCAAATGATAACCATATAGTGCCTGACGAACGGTCTAGACCAGGGGTGTGCGTTAATGGAAATTTATTTATTCGTTAGGCGTTAATCGTTAATTTTCGGAAAAAAGCCGCGTCAACCCGTTAATGCGTTAACACGTTCATTTAGGATTTCGTTAAAAAATTTAGAAACATTACCTTACCACGGCGAAATCGCTAAATCATCAGGGGTCCCAGGAAAAATGATTTAGACCTTAAAATAACGTCAGCAGGGATTCGTAAAAAGTGTTTGGGGAATTAGATGACGTGGCCAGGACTCCGCGGAAAAGGAGTATACCTTCAGGGGTGCATTCCAAGAACATTCCCATGGCAAAAGGCTCCCACGGAAACGTAGCCACGGCCGCGTAGAAAAATTTACAGTCATAATTCACAGCCGTGGGAAGCAAATTTGTCCATGGAAAGGGTATTTGTCCTTCCACGGCGTCTTGGGAACGTTCTTTGAACGCACCCCAGATGATGTCATGAAAAGTAGGTAGAGCTTGAGACGAAAACGTCGTGGAAAGTGGGTGGGCGTTCAGATCACGTCAAGAGCACGTCGCGAACCATTGTGAGCGCATCATTAGGGCTTGCGCCGCGTCATAGAAAGTCAGTAGCGCCTCATGTAGAACAGGCGACGCGTCGTAGAAACTGAGTATCGCTTCATGTAGCGCGTGCGCCGCGTCGTGGAATGTGAGTAGCTCTTTATGTGCAGTGTGCGCCGTGTGAAAAGTGAAAAGCACTTCATGTGGACGATGCACTACATCCTGAAAAATGTTTGAACACGATGAAAGTGGATAGGACTCTAGAAGAGGTGTCTGAAACGTCTTGGCAAGTTGTGTGCTACACTGCAAGTGATACGTAGAATGATATCCTTAAAACGGGCTCAAAACTATAGTCTACGGCATTCGCCAGAGTTCGGATTGGTTTTTTATGTGTGCACACTTGGCGCAGATTTTATTCCGGTTTACGGTTTAGTCTATAGTGCGGTCCACCAAATTCCGTACATTTTCTCATCAATCAGAAGCGGTCGGCAGAAGATCAGTTTGCATATATTCTCAGGCAACACACTCGCCACTAGTTGAGCGGGAGCGGTCGTGCTGCCATGAGTTTCATGCACATTGATTTCTGATCAACCGCTTCTCATTGATAAGTAGATGTGCAGCTCTTGGAGTACTACACTATATGTCTTCACGTGTCCAAAATAGTGGCAGGCAGTCTTTATATCTATGACAGAATATAGTAAGGTGAGAAAAAAATCTGCGTTAACCGTTTATATGCAAAGACGATTTTATAGTTTTTGCAGGACTACTGTTTACTGTATAATCACATGCCATTCGCTTCAGTGATCATATGCTCAAGAGTGATGATATCACCCACCAGGCCTCCAATCCCTCTCCCGATCCTCGTTTGGTACCCTACTCGACCGCAGAGAGGTAGAATAGACCTCACAGTCCCTTTTTCAAAAACGAATTCGAAATCTTCGATATTGAGAAGAAATAACTAAGGTAGATAAACAATGGAACGGGGATCATTGAGGCCAGCTATGTATTTTACAAGCGAAAATTTACCGGGCCAGAAGCTGAAGCGACGTGTACGGCCCCAGGTCTGAGATTTGCCATTGAAGCAGATCATTTAGTGCCGTAATTCCACCGTAATTAACGAACCCACATTAACGTGATTTCAGTACTTTTCGTTTAGCGTTAATCGTTAATTTTCTAAAAAAAAACCGCTTAACCCGTTAATGCGTTAACACGTTAACGTTATAACGCACAGCCCTGGTCTAGACCCTAAACGTCCCAAGTGAAGGGTGATATCTACTCTGTGTGCATATGAGCTTCAACTCAACTAATCGAACAACAATTTAAGAAGGTTGAAAAGTGGTCTGAAACCTCTCCCTCCGGCTTCGGAAAAGCCTTCGGAGAAAACTATGATCTTCCTTGTAGAATAGAGAATTTGGGCAATCATTCCACTCTGAAGCGCTTATTACTGCGAACTCATGATCTTATGCTATGTGTTCACCGAAGGGTCCGTAGGTCTACGCACTGGTAATATACAGTCCCCGTGAATCGCACTGATACTTTGCCTTCCTTGTTGTGCGCTGGTGAAAATTCGATGCGCTTGTGGTTCAATATAAGCCCACCGAGTTTGCGCTAACGCACAACGAGGAATTCAACCTATCAAGGCGATCTGCGCTGACTTTAAATATATCCAATCTTCTCCGGAAACAGAATTCCATTGGGGTGAGTGGTTTTATCAGGAGAGCCTTTGGTACCCATTCGGAAGCTGGAAGTCAATTCGAGCAAACTGAGTGCACAAGGAAGCAAAGTAATTACTCGTAAATGAATAGTAGAACGGCCCATGTTACTTAAAAAGTAGTTTTCACTTCAGAGTAAGGAGAAAAGCAGTCTAGCTATTCGAATGCTCTTCAAGACAGTATATAATTTGCAAACAAGGTTGTAAACGTATTGTGTGTTCTCAAAACACAGAAGCTCCCTATGGCAGTATTAGTGAATTTATGTGGACAGAACATAGTTAAGCCAAAGCAAAAAATAATGTAGACAGAGCAAGTAATATGAAGAACATACCGGAGCACAGGGGTTTGGAGGTGGGCAAAGACTTGGCAACTGAAGTGGAGGTAGGCAGAGAGGAGGAGGTGGTGGCAGTGCTGGAGCGCAACCGCAACCTCCACCAAGTCCTAAACAACTCGGCTGAATTCAAGCTGTGAGAGATTAAGATAAGTACCGCATATTCATCCAAAAATGCTATCACATTGAACTCACCAAAACCGAAACTGCTAACTGAGATCGGCAGAAGTAGAAGGGCCAAAAATTGAAACATGACAGAGAATGAGGACAGTGAGTGTGTCACTGAAGACTGAGCATAAGTTCGAGGATTTATAGCACACTACGGACCGAGTCCGCGATACGTCCGCCCACTTGCGCTACAGATGACGGCGAATGGGCTCGAAAAAAGTCAGCACGATCTGTGCTGAGATGGAACCGGCATGCTGTAAAGTGTGTTTATTTCTAAGTCTAGCATTATGACTACAAAAAACCAGGTTCTTGGTTCGAAAGCGGTAATTTGCTTTGCAACGGAAGTAATGGATACGACTCGGAGAAGGTCGTGCTCTCGCTTCTGAGTGCTTGCCACGAATTGTGAGGACTGTGGCAACACTTCACCCGGGTTGAAGTCCTCACCTTGTTTTTTTCACTGAAGTTGTACATCACAGTTTCTCACTTCAGAAGTTGATGAGGCCATGTTACCTGTTCAAGGTCCCACTAGAAAATCGCTTCTGGACAGCCTGGCCATTTGAGTTGTAACGTACTTTTGTATGTTTGCAGATGTGGAATCCGGATATACCTATCAGAGCTACTTACGATAGCGCTATAGGTTTCGCTTGTCGATTTTCGGAAATCCTCAGCATACTTGGTTTTAGACTTTCTATAGGGGGACAGTTTACGGGAAAAAAGCGATTTTTGTCAATTTCGAGAATGCTGCTATAGATTTGGCCTAAGTTTTTTTTTCTGTGGATGGCTTGGAGCGCTAACGCGAATTTATAGTCCGTTAATGGATTCTATGTGATTACAAGGGAAGTGCTTAGAGCGTCAAACGCAGTATCCAGCCCCGAGCTGCAGGTCCCAAGAAGTTACAAGCTTAAAAAGGTAGTTTTTTTTTGTGCTTTTTGTACCTTCCAAAAAGCGCATTAGTCTTCGGAAAACACGGAAACGGACCTCATAAATGTGTTCAACTCCCAGAACTACCTCATACCCCCAAGCAAAATATGGGTGAAGGCACATTTTCCATACTTTGTCCAGACTGAGAGCGTTTTGGACTTGTACGAATTTTTTGGTTGGGCGTTATTTATACCGATTGCCTCAGAATGATTCTCTGAGAATTATTTGGAGCGCTCAACACGAATTCGGAGTCCGTTTACGATTTTCTCGCAGATTACGGTAGATTACGGTGGTATACGGTAGTTTGGTCGAAATCTCAGATTTCACTCAAAACTTGTATACAGGGGTTATTCGGAGTGGAGAATCCGAATTTGGCGCCCGTTTTTCGATTTTCAATATGCTAAGGTGGGTTTCGTCTCCTAAATGACATTTTACCTACCGTAACCCACAGTAAACCTAAACATTTCAGAACATGGACTCCAGATTCGTGTTCACCACTCTGGTTACCCCTACATACAAGTTTTGAACTAAATCCGAGAAGATTTTCTGAACTTCAAAAAATGCCTTTTCTTCAAAAAAGCTCATAATTTTTTGAACCTGCTGCTCGGGGCTGGATACTGCGCATTTTTACTATCGAGCCAGAAGAAACACTAACGATACTAGTCGTTTTTGCAGATGCGTTTGACACTCTAAACACTTTCCCTGTTAGCATAGTTGTGCTCGAATATTCCCAATCAAATGAACACTCGAATAAATTATTCGAATTCATTCGAATAGTTTTCTATTATTATTTGAAATGGACTATCGGAAACACCTAATAATCTATTACTATTCGCAGGCGACTATCGAGCATAGTAGGTATTCGATTAATATTTGAAATCGACTGTAGACACTGGCAAATGCTCGAGCCTATTCATTCTTCAAATATGTTCGAATGAAATAACGCGGCCGTCACGTCATTCCACAGAAATTTCTGGAAGGGCAAGGGCACCCTCAGACACTCGAAGCGTTAAACTACAAGGAGAGAAGATGTTCGAATTGAACTATTGAGGCTATTTTGTCGAGAAGGTGATCGGATGAGAACGATGCGTTGAAGTGCTCGGCTTATCACAGCGCTGCGTGTTGCGTCGCGCGCTCCGTGCCGCCAAAGGACGAGACATTTATGATAGCCAGCGGGGACGCCAGGTCTCTGATAAGAAGTTTATGAAAGCCTGCCGTTGCGGGTGTGCGAAGGTACGCCCGGAGCTATTCATACTCCTCAACACCAGCGCTCAGTGAGCGGCGTGTGTGTGAAATCTAT